>CM051237.1:157788402-158243124 GCA_027917425.1 Gastrophryne carolinensis | reverse complement strand
AAAGACACTTTTGCTGTGCATGCTCTCTGGTTTTTGTGGCACTGGCATCCCATTCTGTGACTAAAGCAGCCTCTATTTAATAGCATAATAAACATTTGCACTTATTCTCATAGAAATCAGGCCTGATAAAGACACTTTTGCTGTGCATGCTCTCTGGTTTTTGTGGCACTGGCATCCCATTCTGTGACTAAAGCAGCCTCTATTTAATAGCATAATAAACATTTGCACTTATTCTCATAGAAATCAGGCTGATAAAGACACTTTTGCTGTGCATGCTCTCTGGTTTTTGTGGCACTGGCATCCCATTCTGTGACTAAAGCAGCCTCTATTTAATAGCACAATAAACATTTGCACTTATTCTCATAGAAATCAGGCCTGATAAAGACACTTTTGCTGTGCATGCTCTCTGGTTTTTGTGGCACTGGCATCCCATTCTGTGACTAAAGCAGCCTCTATTTAATAGCATAATAAACATTTGCACTTATTCTCATAGAAATCAGGCCTGATAAAGACACTTTTGCTGTGCATGCTCTCTGGTTTTTGTGGCACTGGCATCCCATTCTGTGACTAAAGCAGCCTCTATTTAATAGCATAATAAACATTTGCACTTATTCTCATAGAAATCAGGCCTGATAAAGACACTTTTGCTGTGCATGCTCTCTGGTTTTTGTGGCACTGGCATCCCATTCTGTGACTAAAGCAGCCTCTATTTAATAGCACTAATAAACATTTGCACTTATTCTCATAGAAATCAGGCCTGATAAAGACACTTTTGCTGTGCATGCTCTCTGGTTTTTGTGGCACTGGCATCCCATTCTGTGACTAAAGCAGCCTCTATTTAATAGCATAATAAACATTTGCACTTATTCTCATAGAAATCAGGCCTGATAAAGACACTTTTGCTGTGCATGCTCTCTGGTTTTTGTGGCACTGGCATCCCATTCTGTGACTAAAGCAGCCTCTATTTAATAGCACAATAAACATTTGCACTTATTCTCATAGAAATCAGGCCTGATAAAGACACTTTTGCTGTGCATGCTCTCTGGTTTTTGTGGCACTGGCATCCCATTCTGTGACTAAAGCAGCCTCTATTTAATAGCATAATAAACATTTGCACTTATTCTCATAGAAATCAGGCCTGATAAAGACACTTTTGCTGTGCATGCTCTCTGGTTTTTGTGGCACTGGCATCCCATTCTGTGACTAAAGCAGCCTCTATTTAATAGCATAATAAACATTTGCACTTATTCTCATAGAAATCAGGCCTGATAAAGACACTTTTGCTGTGCATGCTCTCTGGTTTTTGTGGCACTGGCATCCCATTCTGTGACTAAAGCAGCCTCTATTTAATAGCATAATAAACATTTGCACTTATTCTCATAGAAATCAGGCCTGATAAAGACACTTTTGCTGTGCATGCTCTCTGGTTTTTGTGGCACTGGCATCCCATTCTGTGACTAAAGCAGCCTCTATTTAATAGCATAATAAACATTTGCACTTATTCTCATAGAAATCAGGCCTGATAAAGACACTTTTGCTGTGCATGCTCTCTGGTTTTTGTGGCACTGGCATCCCATTCTGTGACTAAAGCAGCCTCTATTTAATAGCACAATAAACATTTGCACTTATTCTCATAGAAATCAGGCCTGATAAAGACACTTTTGCTGTGCATGCTCTCTGGTTTGTGTGGCACTGGCATCCCATTCTGTGACTAAAGCAGCCTCTATTTAATAGCACAATAAACATTTGCACTTATTCTCATAGAAATCAGGCCTGATAAAGACACTTTTGCTGTGCATGCTCTCTGGTTTTTGTGGCACTGGCATCCCATTCTGTGACTAAAGCAGCCTCTATTTAATAGCATAATAAACATTTGCACTTATTCTCATAGAAATCAGGCCTGATAAAGACACTTTTGCTGTGCATGCTCTCTGGTTTTTGTGGCACTGGCATCCCATTCTGTGACTAAAGCAGCCTCTATTTAATAGCACAATAAACATTTGCACTTATTCTCATAGAAATCAGGCCTGATAAAGACACTTTTGCTGTGCATGCTCTCTGGTTTTTGTGGCACTGGCATCCCATTCTGTGACTAAAGCAGCCTCTATTTAATAGCATAATAAACATTTGCACTTATTCTCATAGAAATCAGGCCTGATAAAGACACTTTTGCTGTGCATGCTCTCTGGTTTTTGTGGCACTGGCATCCCATTCTGTGACTAAAGCAGCCTCTATTTAATAGCATAATAAACATTTGCACTTATTCTCATAGAAATCAGGCCTGATAAAGACACTTTTGCTGTGCATGCTCTCTGGTTTTTGTGGCACTGGCATCCCATTCTGTGACTAAAGCAGCCTCTATTTAATAGCACAATAAACATTTGCACTTATTCTCATAGAAATCAGGCCTGATAAAGACACTTTTGCTGTGCATGCTCTCTGGTTTTTGTGGCACTGGCATCCCATTCTGTGACTAAAGCAGCCTCTATTTAATAGCACAATAAACATTTGCACTTATTCTCATAGAAATCAGGCCTGATAAAGACACTTTTGCTGTGCATACTCTCTGGTTTTTGTGGCACTGGCATCCCATTCTGTGACTAAAGCAGCCTCTATTTAATAGCATAATAAACATTTGCACTTATTCTCATAGAAATCAGGCCTGATAAAGACACTTTTGCTGTGCATGCTCTCTGGTTTTTGTGGCACTGGCATCCCATTCTGTGACTAAAGCAGCCTCTATTTAATAGCATAATAAACATTTGCACTTATTCTCATAGAAATCAGGCCTGATAAAGACACTTTTGCTGTGCATGCTCTCTGGTTTTTGTGGCACTGGCATCCCATTCTGTGACTAAAGCAGCCTCTATTTAATAGCATAATAAACATTTGCACTTATTCTCATAGAAATCAGGCCTGATAAAGACACTTTTGCTGTGCATGCTCTCTGGTTTTTGTGGCACTGGCATCCCATTCTGTGACTAAAGCAGCCTCTATTTAATAGCATAATAAACATTTGCACTTATTCTCATAGAAATCAGGCCTGATAAAGACACTTTTGCTGTGCATGCTCTCTGGTTTTTGTGGCACTGGCATCCCATTCTGTGACTAAAGCAGCCTCTATTTAATAGCACAATAAACATTTGCACTTATTCTCATAGAAATCAGGCCTGATAAAGACACTTTTGCTGTGCATGCTCTCTGGTTTTTGTGGCACTGGCATCCCATTCTGTGACTAAAGCAGCCTCTATTTAATAGCATAATAAACATTTGCACTTATTCTCATAGAAATCAGGCCTGATAAAGACACTTTTGCTGTGCATGCTCTCTGGTTTTTGTGGCACTGGCATCCCATTCTGTGACTAAAGCAGCCTCTATTTAATAGCACAATAAACATTTGCACTTATTCTCATAGAAATCAGGCCTGATAAAGACACTTTTGCTGTGCATGCTCTCTGGTTTTTGTGGCACTGGCATCCCATTCTGTGACTAAAGCAGCCTCTATTTAATAGCATAATAAACATTTGCACTTATTCTCATAGAAATCAGGCCTGATAAAGACACTTTTGCTGTGCATGCTCTCTGGTTTTTGTGGCACTGGCATCCCATTCTGTGACTAAAGCAGCCTCTATTTAATAGCATAATAAACATTTGCACTTATTCTCATAGAAATCAGGCCTGATAAAGACACTTTTGCTGTGCATGCTCTCTGGTTTTTGTGGCACTGGCATCCCATTCTGTGACTAAAGCAGCCTCTATTTAATAGCATAATAAACATTTGCACTTATTCTCATAGAAATCAGGCCTGATAAAGACACTTTTGCTGTGCATGCTCTCTGGTTTTTGTGGCACTGGCATCCCATTCTGTGACTAAAGCAGCCTCTATTTAATAGCATAATAAACATTTGCACTTATTCTCATAGAAATCAGGCCTGATAAAGACACTTTTGCTGTGCATGCTCTCTGGTTTTTGTGGCACTGGCATCCCATTCTGTGACTAAAGCAGCCTCTATTTAATAGCACAATAAACATTTGCACTTATTCTCATAGAAATCAGGCCTGATAAAGACACTTTTGCTGTGCATGCTCTCTGGTTTTTGTGGCACTGGCATCCCATTCTGTGACTAAAGCAGCCTCTATTTAATAGCATAATAAACATTTGCACTTATTCTCATAGAAATCAGGCCTGATAAAGACACTTTTGCTGTGCATGCTCTCTGGTTTTTGTGGCACTGGCATCCCATTCTGTGACTAAAGCAGCCTCTATTTAATAGCACAATAAACATTTGCACTTATTCTCATAGAAATCAGGCCTGATAAAGACACTTTTGCTGTGCATGCTCTCTGGTTTTTGTGGCACTGGCATCCCATTCTGTGACTAAAGCAGCCTCTATTTAATAGCATAATAAACATTTGCACTTATTCTCATAGAAATCAGGCCTGATAAAGACACTTTTGCTGGCCAAAGCCCTACTGGACCCTGCCAGGTCGATTCCTGCCCGGGGCATCCCATTCTGTGACTACAGCAGCCTCTGTTTAAGACCATATAAGCATTTGCTCTTATCATATTTGAAATTAGCCTGATAAAGACACTTTTGCTGGCCAAAGCCCTACTGGACCCTGCCAGGTCCATTCCTGCCCAGGGCATCCCATTCTGTGACTAAAGCAGCCTCTGTTTAAGACCATATAAGCATTTGCTCTTATTATATTTATATTATAAGACACTTTTGCTGGGCATAGGCTTACTGCTGCCTGCCAGGTGCACTTCTGTTGAGGCATCCCATTCTGTAACATAGCATACCCCTCTTTATTTACACTAAGCAGCTCTCTTATTTACACTAAGCAGGCCTGTTGGAGGCTGAGTGTTACTGCTCACTTTTGGTGTGCATTATATTCTGTTTTATATAGACCCACTGCTGCCTGGGGGTTCTTAAAATATCACCTACTACCACGCCAGTTAGACTATGTCGGGCAGACAAGTGCCTGGAAGTGAAAAGAGGAGTGGCAGAGGCCAAGATTCCGCAGGCAGAGCTCGCATCAGACTGGGGGCCAGTAGCAGCAGGAGTCACGCTGAGAGACCTAATCTGCCAGTATCTGCTAGCGGTCGGGTCTCCACCAGTAACGCATCTGCCGTGGTAGATTGGCTGACGCGCTCATCAACAACATCATCACAACTTACATCTGAGACCCCCAGTCTAGGGTCGGTAGGTTCCTCTGACACAACCCTGAGTTGGCATGCCCCGAGAGCAGTCCCTGTCCTCCCATTGCCTCTGTCCTACGCCGTTCCCTCCCCCAGCGACGTATCCTATGCTTTGGGTTCAGCTCCACTCTTTAGTGAGGAGGACGATCAGATACAGGAGGACAGTCAGCAGCTACTGCCCAGCCAAGAAATGGAGGTGGCTTCTTTAGCTAGGCAGACAAATAGTGATGTGGACAGTGTCGTGGGTGCTGCGAGCGTTCCAGCTCCTGCGCCAGACACTGTTGACGAATCCACGAACATCAGTGACGTACAGCCACAACCCGGTGATGATGATGATGATGACGATGAAGCCGATCGCACTTGGGAGCCGGGTGATGAAGGGGCTTCATCGTCATCATCAGGAGAAGAGGGGCGCAGGTTGCCCCGGAGTCAGCAGCTGAGGCAGCAAGGTGGTAGCAGTCAGCATGGGGGCACAATTCCAAAGGCTGGAGCCGGCCGGGGCCGGGGCCGGGGTAGAGCACCTGCTGTGCGGCAGTCTACCTTATCGGGAGGTAGTGGAGCAGGGGTTCCTGGAGTTGGCAACAGCAGCAGTGAATCAGTGAGGCCAGGGGGTGGGAAAAGTAGCTACTCGGCAGTGTGGCAGTTTTTCCTGAGGCATCCGCAGGAGGGTAACATGGCCACATGCAAGATATGTAGGCAAAAGGTGAAGCGTGGCCAGGGTCCAAATGTTGGCACCACGGCCCTGCGTCAACATATGATGCGTCACCATAAAACGACCTGGGAGAACCGAGGCTCCCAAGGGGTGGTCCAGTCTGCTTCCTCACCAAGTGAGCTCCCAATTTCTGCCAGCCAAGGCTCCAGCACCTCAGCCGAAGGCAGCTGTGCGTCACACCCATCCTCTGTCGCTCCTGCTCCTCCTCCTCCTCCTCCAAGTCATGCATCCCGCCAGCAATCCATCAGCGAAGCCATGTCCAAGAGACAGCAGTATGCGCCCACTCATCCTACGGCGCAGAAGCTGAATGTGCTCCTGTCCAAGTTGCTGGTGCTGCAGTCGCTCCCTTTTCAGGTGGTGGAATCTGCACCTTTCAGAGAACTGATGGCTTGTGCCGAGCCGAGGTGGAGAGTCCCAAGCCGTCATTTCTTTGCCAAGAAGGCAGTACCAGCGCTGCACACTTTTGTTGAACAGAAGGTGGGCCAGTCCTTGAGCCTGTCGGTGTGTAGCAAAATACATGGCAGCGCCGACATCTGGAGCTGTAACTACGGTCAGGGGCAGTACATGTCGTTTACGGCCCACTGGGTGAATGTGGTCCCTTTGCAGCAGCAACTTGGACAGGTCACGCCGCTTCGGCCTCCGCGCTCTCTGCCCATTGGGCCTGTGACACCGTGCGACTCGGCCTCCTCATCCTCCGCCATCTCCTCACCCTCCACTGTAGGCTCAAGTCTCAGTGCCCCTCCAGTCTACCATGTGTGCAGGGCACGGAGGTGTCACGCAGTGCTTCACATGGTTTGTCTTGGCGAACGGAGTCACACAGGGGAGGAACTGCTTAAATGTATTCATCAGGAAATCCAAACATGGCTTACTCCGAGAAAACTTAAAATGGGAATCATGGTTACCGACAATGGGAAGAACATTTTGTCTGCGCTGCGCCAAGGAAGCCTGACCCATGCCCCCTGCATGGCTCACGTCTTCAATCTGGTTGTCAAGCGGTTTCTGAAGTGTTCCCCCCATCTGCAGGACATCCTAACAACTTCACGGAAACTTTGCATGCACTTCAGCCACTCCTACACCGCCAAACACACCCTTCTTGAGCTACAGCGTCAGAATGGTATCCCCCAACATAGTCTGATTTGCGATGTTTCCACCCGTTGGAATTCCACCCTTCACATGTTGGACCGATTATATGAACAGAGAAAAGCCATCACGGATTTCCTGATGATCCAAGCAGATAGGGGGACTCCCCTGTGTAACTTCAATGTCAACCAGTGGCAGCTCATACGTGACACCTGCCGTTTGCTCAGGCCCTTTGAGGAAGCCACTTTATTTGTCAGTCGGCAGGATTACGGGATGAACGACGTGATTCCACTGCTTCATGTACTACAGCACATGTTGGAAACCATGGCTGGTCAGGGCACTGGAGACATGGCGTTTACATCTTACGGCCACATGAACCCCGTTGGAGCTGAACTGGAGGAGGAGGAGGAGGAAGAGGAGGAGGAGGAGTTGCCCAGCGAAACACAGTTTAGGCTTGGCGAAATGGCTGGTTTATCTAGTCAGCGGACAGGAGAGGAGGAGCAGGAGCAGCCAGAGGAGCTAGAGGTTTTTGAGGAAGGAGAGACAGAGGACCCGGGCACACCGTGGCAGTATGCAGTGGAGATGGAGACAGGTAGTCCATCCGAGTCACTTGCGCAAATGGCACGAAGCATGCTCACATGCTTGCGTAGTGACCCCAGAATTGTTTCCATCTGTCGGCGGGATGACTTCTGGCTGTCCACCTTATTGGACCCTCGCTTCCGGCACAAAATGGGGGCATTTTTTAAACCCACCGAGAGGGAGGACAAACTCAACTACTACAAAGACATTCTACGTAGGCAGTTGGCCGATGCCTATCTGCGCCATGGTCCATACTCTCGCAGGTCTGACTCGAGGGGACCTCTGCGCTCACCTTCCACTGCCATGGCCGCTGGGGGGGTTGGCAGCAGCAGCAGCAGAAGCTCCATCAGCAGCAGCAGCCTCAGTCTTCAGTCGCTAATGAGTAGCTTTCTACACCCGCATAGTGAGGCTACTCATGAGCAGCAGGAAGACCTGGAGCAGGACCTGAACCAGCAGGTCATGTCATACTTTGACATGACCATGCCAACACACCTTGAGGATCCGCTGGACTTCTGGGCAGCCAAACTTGATTTGTGGCCGCAACTAGCAGAGTTTGCCCTGGAAAAGCTGTCCTGCCCGGCAAGTAGCGTGCCATCTGAGCGGGTGTTTAGTGCGGCGGGGGCCATAGTTACGGCGAGGAGAACTCGTCTGTCAACTAAAAATGTGGAGAGACTCACCTTTGTCAAAATGAATCAGGGATGGATCAGCCAGGATTTCCACCCACCAATGCCTGATGCATGCGACTAGATTCAGCATGGTGCCACGTTTTACACTTTACAAATGGTGCAAAACATATTTATGTCTTTAGGCCATTTTTTGGGCTCCTGCTGCTGCTACTGCCAACTTCTGCCAACTCCAGGGTGTGATTCATCCAATTTTTGGGCTCCTGAAGCCAACTCCAGTGTATATTTGGGCTCCTGCTGCTGCTACTGCCAACTTCTGCCAACTCCAGGGTGTGATTCATCCAATTTTTGGGCTCCTGAAGCCAACTCCAGTGTATATTTGGGCTCCTGCTGCTACTACTGTCAACTCCTGCCAACTCCAGGGTGTGATTCATCCAATTTTTGGGCTCCTGAGGCCAACTCCAGTGTATATTTGGGCTCCTGCTGCTGCTACTGTCAACTCCTGCCAACTCCAGGGTGTGATTCATCCAATTTTTGGGCTCCTGAAGCCAACTCCAGTGTATATTTGGGCTCCTGCTGCTGCTGCTGCTGCCAACTTCTGCCAACTCCAGGGTGTGATTCATCCAATTTTTGGGCTCCTGAAGCCAACTCCAGTGTATATTTGGGCTCCTGCTGCTGCTACTGTCAACTCCTGCCAACTCCAGGGTGTGATTCATCCAATTTTTGGGCTCCTGAGGCCAACTCCAGTGTATATTTGGGCTCCTGCTGCTGCTACTGTCAACTCCTGCCAACTCCAGGGTGTGATTCATCCAATTTTTGGGCTCCTGAAGCCAACTCCAGTGTATATTTGGGCTCCTGCTGCTGCTGCTGCTGCCAACTTCTGCCAACTCCAGGGTGTGATTCATCCAATTTTTGGGCTCCTGAAGCCAACTCCAGTGTATATTTGGGCTCCTGCTGCTGCTACTGTCAACTCCTGCCAACTCCAGGGTGTGATTCATCCAATTTTTGGGCTCCTGAAGCCAACTCCAGTGTATATTTGGGCTCCTGCTGCTGCTACTGCCAACTTCTGCCAACTCCAGGGTGTGATTCATCCAATTTTTGGGCTCCTGAGACCAACTCCAGTGTATATTTGGGCTCCTGCTGCTACTACTGCCAACTTCTGCCAACTCCAGGGTGTGATTCATCCAATTTTTGGGCTCCTGAGGCCAACTCCAGTGTATATTTGGGCTCCTGCTGCTGCTACTGCCAACTTCTGCCAACTCCAGGGTGTGATTCATCCAATTTTTGGGCTCCTGAAGCCAACTCCAGTGTATATTTGGGCTCCTGCTGCTACTACTGCCAACTTCTGCCAACTCCAGGGTGTGATTCATCCAATTTTTGGGCTCCTGAGGCCAACTCCAGTGTATATTTGGGCTCCTGCTGCTGCTGCTGCCAACTTCTGCCAACTCCAGGGTGTGATTCATCCAATTTTTGGGCTCCTGAAGCCAACTCCAGTGTATATTTGGGCTCCTGCTGCTGCTGCTGCTGCCAACTTCTGCCAACTCCAGGGTGTGATTCATCCAATTTTTGGGCTCCTGAAGCCAACTCCAGTGTATATTTGGGCTCCTGCTGCTACTACTGCCAACTTCTGCCAACTCCAGGGTGTGATTCATCCAATTTTTGGGCTCCTGAGGCCAACTCCAGTGTATATTTGGGCTCCTGCTGCTGCTGCTGCCAACTTCTGCCAACTCCAGGGTGTGATTCATCCAATTTTTGGGCTCCTGAAGCCAACTCCAGTGTATATTTGGGCTCCTGCTGCTACTACTGTCAACTCCTGCCAACTCCAGGGTGTGATTCATCCAATTTTTGGGCTCCTGAGGCCAACTCCAGTGTATATTTGGGCTCCTGCTGCTGCTGCTGCCAACTTCTGCCAACTCCAGGGTGTGATTCATCCAATTTTTGGGCTCCTGAGGCCAACTCCAGTGTATATTTGGGCTCCTGCTGCTGCTGCTGCCAACTTCTGCCAACTCCAGGGTGTGATTCATCCAATTTTTGGGCTCCTGAGGCCAACTCCAGTGTATATTTGGGCTCCTGCTCCTGCTGCTGCCAACTTCTGCCAACTCCAGGGTGTGATTCATCCAATTTTTGGGCTCCTGAAGCCAACTCCAGTGTATATTTGGGCTCCTGCTGCTGCTGCCAACTTCTGCCAACTCCAGGGTGTGATTCATCCAATTTTTGGGCTCCTGAGGCCAACTCCAGTGTATATTTGGGCTCCTTCTGCCCCTCATAGTGATGCCACTTCAACTCTCTGCAATTGTGCCGCTCTGCGATTCTATTAGCGATGCCTCTGATCTGCATGTGATATTTCTTCAAAGTATTATTTAACAAACCCAGCACGCATCCTGTGCGTGTTACAGCAAGGCTGAATGGTTTACAACCCTATTGAGGCTGTAGGAGGCTCAGAAATAGCCGTTTTTAATAGCGATTCGTCGCGAATTTATTCGGGTCGAAACGATTTTTGTCGGAAAATTCGGCGAATCAGTCGAATCGAATTTTTCAAAAGTTCGCTCATCTCTATATATTGCCATTGCCTGGGCTGTTACTTTAAGCATCCCTAGAATTTCAGGGGGGGACAGTGAGACAAATTCCTCAAAGTGGGACTGTCCTGCTAAAAGTGGAGTGTCAGTTTAAACTAACATGTAAAGTGAGCAAACACTACACTCACATGCCCCAGTGCAGAGCAACAATGGGATTTACTAGAACACACTCCAGACCTCTGCTCTGCATTCATGACTTGTGAATCAGTTCCTTGTGTAGACATTCCTGCTGTTTTCGAATGATCATCTAATTTAATGTTAGAAAATGACACCTCCTGCCCGGTCATCTATGTACATGTAGCTGATTCCAAAGAAACAAAAATATAAGGGCACAAAAAGATGACTAATATGAAGAATGTGTGTTTCTTGTCTTTGATCCGGATGATAATTATCATCCATATGCCTACTGATCTTTATTGGATGTCTGCACACAGCTTTACTATTGTCCATGCATACTCAGTAATGGAGCTGTTCATTTAATTTCTACGGGGCCTATACCCACTTACCTTAAACCGGACCTGAGAATTATTTGGCACTCAATGATTGTGGAGAACTTGTAGGCCACATCCTGTCACGTGTTTTTGTCCAAGTTAAAATGTATGCACTGGTGAACAATAGGGGTAAACCTACAATGAAGCCCTTAAAATGTTGCCACTTCTATTTACCCTCTCTACATCACTCTCCTTGCAACCTCCCACCCATAA
This sequence comes from Gastrophryne carolinensis, assembly GCA_027917425.1. Classification (NCBI taxonomy): domain Eukaryota; kingdom Metazoa; phylum Chordata; class Amphibia; order Anura; family Microhylidae; genus Gastrophryne; species Gastrophryne carolinensis. The sequence goes on along the minus strand of CM051237.1, from coordinate 158,231,650 downwards.
GGTGTCAATATTAAACTGCCTTTACATGCCAGTTATTTACCCCTCACACTTGAACCCTTAGTAGGTCAGGGACCACATTAGATGGCTCAGAGGTCACGGGTTGAGCATGGCTGTGTATGAAGCAAACCTTGTGAATAAAAAGTTATATCCTGCAGAACCCAGAATCTACTGAGATTACTTTTTTCTTATTAACTGCTCTGTAAACTTTCTGTTGGTGGGCCACTACTAGATGCCCTATCCCAGAAACCATAGAGAAAATTACAGCCAATTAGCATATGAAAGGCCATCTCCCACAAGGAATGACTCCCAACAGGAGACAGATCATTGCAGGTATTGAATTGTAACCTCCCTATTAGAGTCAAACATATATACATTTCAGTTTTTAGAAATTATGCCAGTATGTCCTCAGGCTGTGAGGGACAGATACTGTACACCGTTCTCACGAGAAACAGCCTGGAAGTTTTGATCCAATGCAAAACTAACCCAGGCCTCTAGTTCTGTGAGGTCACAGTTCTAAATATTAGAACACTACAATGCTGGATTATTCCCTTTCCCACAGTTATCTAGTAGATCTATCTCCATGCTTACTAAGCTCAGTTGGATGATGGCCCTTTATAAATCAATAGTAACAGCATATCACATTCAAATTTTAGAGCTTTTGTTTTACGATGGCAGTTTGAACAAGAAGAGTCATTGCCAGAATTGTAAATATGTCAAAGCAACACTTCAAAGCGAGTGGTATTATCAATGGTCTATAAGTATACAATATATTACACTTCAAGTGCATTAAACATACGCTAATAGCACCATTGTGGTAACTGTGGTTACATTAACCTTTCTCGTGGACACCCTGCACATACAGTACATAGGTTTCCCTATATTCTTTATCTATTTTAATATCTTGCAGCTTTTGGCTGAGATCAGGATAGATTGTATTGTATTAAAAATGAAGCAGCAAGCATAGTAATAAAATATTTTAACCTTCTCAATCTATACACTTTTATATATTCTCACAACTTATTCAAATGCAAAGTATTTGTTTGCTAAGTGTAACCAGTCGCTTGTACAGCCGCCAATGCATAATGCAAGTATTAGATTTACATAGCGACACTAAATCCATTTAAGTCATTTTCAGGCATCCTTTGATGTAGAAAGAAAAAAAAAGTGCATAGACAAAATCATCCTGATAGAACAAATGGTAAATATTTTCAGATACATGCCTCAATAAGATGCTCAGGTTAGTGTGAAGTGTGATACAAGAGGATGCAGCTGGTAAGTGCTGTGTAAATGTATGTTTAATGACACGTAAAGAAAATGAACAAGCTTGATTTGGCTTAAAGTGATACAGAACAGACACAAATGCAAGATTTGGGAACATACTCACTCCTCCTTAATCCGTGCTCGACGGGCAGGCTTCCACTTCTACATGCAGATTGATGTGTAGACCGTAAAAGACTAGAAATGAAACGAAGATGAAAATGTAATATAACCTGAACTTTATGGAAGAAAAAAAAAACATTGTTAAGGTAATGCTAAAAATGTGTTCATGTAAATACCAGCTCTGTATACTGTCATTTATAATATATATTTCACATTTGCATGCCCTGAGCCCCCAAAGCATTTATATTTATTTTACCAAAGCTTGGATTAAATCTTGTTCCTCTGAAAGTCAATTTTAGATGATGACTAGGGGCAGTGAGTGCACACGTGTCTGGAGCGGTGGGCTGCACTATCCACAGCGCCGGGGGGAGCATTTGAGAGTTATGTGCCTTGCTCAAGGCCACTTTAGTAAGGTCCAATCCAGAAATCAAACTTGCAACCTTCTGATCACAAGTCAATTCCTTTTAACACTAGGCCATGGCTGCCACTAAACCAAACTGAAAGTCAAAAAAGCTAATTCAATACATTGCACCCCTAAAGCCTCACTCTGGCAATTAGTGACATAAACTACATGAGAGGGCTTAAGTCCATGCAGATGTTATGGAATAGCAGGCAGATTCTATGCTGCATAACTGCATGGGACCAGCCATCTAGCCACATACATGAGTCCAGCTTATGAAAACCCAATCCCACAGTCAAAATTGCCTCATCAGTGCAATACTCCTTTTTTCTAGCAGAAAGCCATCAGCTGTGATGACCCATTGCTCTAAGGTACAGGTGACAGAACTGTAACACTTTAGAAGATACATATTGTTTACATTGACTGAATAAGAGTGTGGTAAAGTCCACAGTGAACAGTGATGGAGAAACATTGTTGCAGGTTTCCCTTCAAACACACAATACCCCTAGTAGCTGGTTATTCAGTATGTGTGTGTTTATATAACATATTAAACAAGCTGACTGTTTGGTGTGGGCTGCCACTGCACACTGCACCCCCCTCATACTTATGTGTGTGACAAGATGGCCGCTTCCATGCAGTTCTGCAGCAAAGAATCGGCCTGTTATTCCAGAACATCTGCATGGAGTTAAGCTCTTTCAAATAGTTTTTGCCAGAGGGGGGCTTTAGGGAAGCAATTTACTAAACTTTCTTTTTTTTATTTTGGTCCACTTCCACTTGTATTTTGGTCCAAAATAAACAAACCATAGATTTTTGACACCAGAAACTAATAAAAGTTGCATGTTTCCTGTTAGCAAGAGCATGATTTGTTGCTTATTGCTCACTTGGGAGTCATGCTAATTATATAGTGAAGCAAGGCTTGCTTTGGGTGTACAACCTAAGCTTTTTTACTCAACACACAACAAATTACAAAAACATTTTTTGTTCTAATTTTTTTTTTTTAAATACCTGCGATAGAACATTTCTGCTGATGAGGTACTGAACATCATTTTTGCGGTAAGAATATTTGTTTACAAGTTTGGAATATTAAAATTCTATTGGCTATCTAGAAACGTTTTCTGTGGTTTCTTGGAATTTTGGATAGCCCATATGATACTCCTGAATGCCAGATATAATAGCTTTGGTCACCCCAATTTGTGTCCCTCCCCTCCAGTGACATAGTTAGTCATAGAAACACAGAAGGAGAGCATACAATCCATCTAGTCTGCCCTTATGTGTATACTGTATGTGCTCTTTATCTTAGGAGAGATGTGTGCTTATCCCAGGCATGTTTAAATTTAGTGACTGTTGATTTTTCAACTACCCCTGCTGGAAGTTTGTTCCAAGTATCTACTACTCTTTCTGTAAAATAATATTTTCTAACATTGCTTCTGATCTTCCCCCTGACTAGCTTCAGGTTGTGCCCCCTTGTTTTATCAGTAACTTTCTTCTTAAAAACACTTCCCTCCTGAACCTTATTCAATCCTTTCACATATTTTAAGGTCTCATCATGTCCCCCCTCTCCCTTCTTTCCTCTAGACTGTACACATTAAGTTCTTTAAGTCTCTCCTGATAAGTTTTAAGTTTAAGTCCTTCTACCATTTTTGACTAGCTGTGGGCAGTCACATCATTCCCTGCCAACAGCCTGCCATTAGCTTGATGGATCACCAAGTAAGGTGGAGGGGGGACACGTGTTCACCCTTCATTACAGACGCTGGCTGGAAGGCTGCAATATCTGCTCCCCATAACCACAACACCAGCTCCTGCCAGACCAGGAGGGAGCCCCCATGACATGAAGGGAGGAATGCCACCCAGTGGGAGACAAAAAGAGGAAGAAGCAGAGAAGTGAGCTCTTTTTTGTAATTTTTGAAAGCATTTTTAACAGCCTGTGAACTGGTAAGGCGTCCAATCGACTCCTATAGCTGTTCACATGTTGTGGTAGCTGGCATGCTGAGTCAAATCTAGCTTCTGCCCAAATTTGAGGCCCATCGCTAATTAGAAGGCAATCATTTTTTTCACTGCAACTAAATTAAATGTTTAAAAAATATTCACACCCCTTGGCTTTTAGGTTTATTTGCTATAGATCATAGAATGTATGGCTTTATACATAATCTTTCATATAGGTATCTCCTTGTTGATATTTGTATGCAAATGCTAAACAACATTTAAAGCAACATGTTTCAAGCTGAGTACCCCACAAATTCTTGGCACCATTATATACATGTAGTAAAACATAGAATTGCGGAGTATTGTGGTACTGTGAACATTTGCAATTATTCAGCCCTGCCTTTTGATTCCAATTAAAGCTTACCTGGTGCCCAATGCCCAGAAGCCTGGAACTGTAATTTCTAGCACTCCCGGTGACAGATTCACTCTAACACAAAGTAGGCTTCATAATCACAATGTTTAAGTAAATCACATCAAACAAATTTATGGTTTAAACGAATCATAAGTAAAAGGCAGCCTCCAAAATTACCAAGCTACTGTAGAAGTACCTCAAAGAACTGGCGATACAGACGGTAAATGTTATATAAATCTCCCCTCCGATGTGATCAGAATATTACTATGCATGTTTCATGTTTTCCATCAAACAACAAAGATCTAGATTTTCAGAATATCTATGCTGCGTTCAATAGAACACTAAAATTGTCAATCATGAAAACATCTGAAGCTTTCCATAAAAGATTTCTTTTGTTCATAACATTTTCATTTTCTTTCTCTTGAAGTTTATGTCAGTTTAGGCCATTTAGGACAACTTTACTGGGTGGCATGCCCATAAACTTGAGAACAAAGGAAAGAATAATGACAAACGTTCAAGTCTCCTGTTCATCTGGAGGAGCATGGTTTGGGTTCCTTCTTGGAAAACGTCCATCTTCCTTTAAAAAAATCCTTTCATACACTGTCATAGTCTTTAAATGTTTCCAATATTAAAGTAGCTTCATCATGTTGATTGCTAGTTGGTTGAAAAAGTAATCATATAGTTCCATGTCTACATCTGCTATTAATGAAATAGATTGTGTTGCATTTGCATTGAGGTTAGTTGATATTGCTTCTTCATTTGAGACGCCAATTAAGTTATAAAAGCTGAATACAAAAGTTTACATTTTATTTTTTTCTTAGTAGAATAAAGTAAAGGCACACTTTGTTACAGCTTGACATCTTCAGATGTCTCATGAATGGATGGATAAATATTAATATGGCTAGATACACTTAAAGTCAAAGCACAGCCATAGCCAAGGCTTAACCAGTTGTATATTGCTATACTTGGCAATGTCCTAAACTGTTTTCCGTTTTAAAATTGGCTAGGATATTGAGGTTTAAAGTTTTACCCTATTAATTCTTTTCTCAAGCATGCTAAAATGCAAGAACGTTTTGTGCTTACAATCAGCATAAAGGGTGGTTCTATAAGACTGCTTTCATTCAGATTCAGATTCAGCGATCATAGCCTGGCAGTGCCAGCCTGGGATGACTCTAGTCCTGTTTTCTGCTAAACGGCAACAGAGAGGTCATTCTGACTGCTTATGCCAGCAGAAGAGTCGACAAGGCACCCTAGAGGTTACAAAGGGCATAGGGACTAGTGTCCTGGCTTGGCCAGAGCCTGGTCTTCCGGTCTCCAAGCTATGGGGAACCCAGCCCCGATGCCTGGTGTGCTGGCTGGTAGCTTTAAAAGGGGGGAACCAGATGCCAGCTGAAGGAGTGAGGAAGAGCTAGAGGGAAGGCGCTGAGCAGACACAGAGTTTTTGAGGAACAAAAAAGGGACATTCCTTTTCTTCTGTATAAACAGGGTTTTTTTTTCCTCTCAAATAATTGTGTCACCTCTCCTGGCCTAGAAAAAGTCATTTTTGAAAACCTTTTTTGATTTTTTGTTTTTTTTTTAGCAGAAATACAGGTCTGGCACTAAGTGTTAATGTCACAGTGGTACAACAATGTCATTCCATGTGTTTTCTGTGTTTGTTACTGGTGGATATGTGTTCAAAAACTTTAAAAGACTTCAATCACACAGCGCCTGGTGCTCTGGGCTATAGTGACCAGATTTAGAGCGCCAATGCTGTGAGTGTGTAGTTTTTTGATAAGTATGGTTCTGGGTCGCTGAGAGTCGGTAGCACTGAGCTGGCGCTATCTCTCACTTGCTGCAGCGCTGTACTGGTGTTAGAGCGCCCAACATACATCCCATTCATCAATGCCGGCCAGGTTACTACAGCGACTGAGGCGCTCTGTTACAGTGCCCGATACATGTTCCACTAGCGGTCGCTCTAATCACCGCTATACAGACACTCATCTGCCGATACCTGGCGTTAGTAATGAATAATGTCTCAGAAACTGGTGTTATTTTCAAAATGCTCTTTAGGATTTTCTATTAATCAATCTCGGTGCATACATGTCCACCACTGCCCAATGGCTACTTTAGAAAAAAAAAGGTTATTCTGACTATGATCTAGTGTTGTGAAGCCAGCTCATCCTGGCCTTGTGTTTGATCTGGCTTACCTGAATCCTCTTGTTTTGACTCCTTTGTTTGATCTCAACCCTGAACCTGTGCTGCCCACCCTAACCTTGGCTTAAGCTGGCCACCTCTGACCCTACGCTGGCAGCCAGCAATCTTGGCCTGCCTTATGTCTGAGCTTTATGCCTCCTTTCCTCAGGCTTATTTAGTCTAAGGGAAGTTTCCGCTCTTCCTGGCCTGCTTATCTTTCTCATCCCCATTGTCTCCTGATTTGTAGGGTCCACAACCCTGGTAGTGCCTGCAGCCCAGTCTGGCCTTATCTCAAAGGTTCGAAGACCTAGGTGCACGAAAACACAGGGCTTCTGCTTAGCCCACGCAAGCAAATACAAAGTTCATCCATAAAGCTTTCAGCACCAGTGCTCCAAATATTAAAACATAACTTTTACTGTAACAGCATTAAAATCATCTTACAGAGGGACCAACCATCCCATCCCCCGAGCCCCCAGCTGGTCAGCAACACATTTCAGGGGAAAAAACCCTTTTTACCAAGCAGCCTGGAATGCTATTACAGTTTCGTTTTAATATTTGGAGCACTGGTGCTGAAAGCTTTATGGATGAACATTACACACATGTACAGAACTTGCATTGTGACTGTCAATAATGTAAACGTAGGACCTAGATATCACCAAATGTAATTTTATTTTTTTCTTGTAAAATCGTATTTCACGGAATCCATTGCTTACCAATGTGTAATTTGGACAACTAAAATGCAGCCTAAATGCACTGTAAAGTTTGCCCCCTTTGTCTCCAGCAGTACAATGATGAAACGCCAGCTGCGCTGATAAAAATCAGCAAGTTTTTTCAGCATGCCAAAAACTAATAAATATGGTATGCAGTGCCTAAACAGCTCTACAAAGTGGTGCTTGCTGGTGCTGTTATAATCAGCACTCAGGTCCAACAGGAGCTGACACAGGCCAGCCAATACCTACTGCAACAATCAAAGATAAATAGTTATTATTGGGCGCTGTGACTTCCAGCACCATTCTGTCCAAATAGCAGCACCAAAAAAAAAGAGATGCCCGCGCTCAAAAACTGGCGATATGCTAAAAGAATTATGCTAAATGGCAAACCTCTTAAATAAGGTCCAAAATCTCAAGTAGGCTGGCAGTTAAAAGGGTTAAAAGTACCTGTGCATATTGGGAATTGTTCTGTTCAGGGGACCTTGTGGTTTCAGATTGATTTTGTTTTTCTTTTGGTTGTATATTGATATTATTGGAAAATGTGTTTTTTTTTTTTATTCTGCTTTTTTATAAATTTTTTAGGGACACATTGCGCAATCAGTGAATTCCTTGAGGGTTTGAATCCAGAAAACTGTGCCCACAACAAGCCTGGTACACCTAGAAAGCTTGAGGTGTTTACTTTAAAGGGAATATAAGGGGAGTTCAAAAGTAAAAGGTTGTTTTTCTTGAAAAACTGCAAAGTGCGCATAGTAGTTGTATTTTATTTGAAAATCTCCTAAAGTGTTGTCTCAGTTTGGAGGTCTCCAGGGCAGGAAAGGGTGGTTACCAATATATGGGGTACCATTGTAACCAGGAAGAATGGGGCTTTTACAGGCATTATGATTTGCTTGAAAAACATTTTAATGTTAAATAATGCTACAAATTGTACAAAAAAGCATTTAAATGTATTTCCACACATTTCATCCACAAGCACTGGGAAAACAAGCAGCAAAAAAAAATATCATTTTTTATATTGATCTCTCAAGCCAGAACATCTATACCTGAACTGAAGTTCTGTTGCTGAAGGTCAGCTTATTTGCCACCCCTGCCAAAGTCACAGTAAATACAAGGTGGGGGAATTTAAAGGAACTGGATAGCATGCTCCCACGGTAAAAGGTAGAGGTATGCATGCGTAGTTGCTGAAACACTGAGTTTCATACTAGGTACTATTTGCTAGTCACAATAGTTGCCTGATCCCAAGAGGAAGATCCCACAATCCTACGAGCCACGAGAAACTGTTAGCTTGGTCTGGGGTGGGGTGCTAGGTCTTTGTCACCCAGACGCCTATCGGTGTGCACCTGGGATGCAAGTCACCTGTTGCCGAGCAGATTTGTCCAGCAGGGTGTCGCTCTTGCCCCTCTCCTTCACAGGAGACAGCGAGGGCCAGGTTGCTTAACGACCGGCCACGCTGCAGTGAGCGGCGGTACCCCACTTTACCGGAGCGCCGATTTGTCCTCTGGATTTTAGAAGTGGGGGGAGTCTGGGCATGCCGGGGAATGCAAATACAGTCTCAATGTATTTTGGTTTGTATAAAGTGAAAGCAATTGTTGTTTATGCAATGACAGTGCTAATGACATCATCTATGATGTCAGGCGTGAATTTCCGAGCACATGATTGATTCAAATATTTATTTAACTGTTAGCACTGCTATCTTCTGGTTGATACTGCTTAGTCCTTAAGAAGGGGGGCTGCTGGTCCCCTAAATGTCAACCAACCTGTAAACTTTAGCCATATGTTTGTCTGGGCTTTAATACAATACTTATTGATCAGGAAGATTAGTGCTGGTTCTTTCTCGAACTATTGATCCTAAGAGGATTCTGGTTGCCAAATGTTGTCATTGATATATCTATTAACTAAATGTCATCTTTATTTAAATAGCTTGTGCCATATGATTTATTGCTTTATGTGAGCATGTTAAAGTCTCAGTTCAATTTTAAAATCACAAATCAAAAAGTTAATTAAAACTTACATATGATTAACAAATGCTTTCCATGAAATTAAGTAAACCATAAAAACTAAATAAACAATGCTTTCTGAAAACCTATTATAATAATAGTGGTTAGTCTCAGATTAAGCTTTCAAGCATTTGGCAACAATGTGGTTTCAAAATGTTAACGATCAAGCAGTACAAATCTAATAATTGCAAAAGACACTGGGTAAGCGTAGACAAAATAGAACATTTTCCCACCATCCCATTGCCCTCCCCTCTCTGTCACGACAACCTCTGTTAACAAATTTACTATAACTGAAACTATCCAGACTAGACATTCATCTGGGGCCCTATAATAAAGCAGGGTATGCATTTCATGCACTGGATTTAGCTTTAAGTGTCCACCATGTGACATCTGATTACTTATTAGCGGTCATACTTATTATTTGGTAAAGCAGGGTGCACCCACGGTGTGCCTTGTGGTATGAATTGAATCCTGCATCTCAGTAAAGAAAGAAAGAACAGTAAAAAAATGTTTGTTCCAGTTTTTCCCCCAAAAAATCACCTGTACCTGCAATGAAGTGATGATGAGGTATGCTTATTTTTTTAGGATTTTATAAACATGAGGACAAAATGGTGTATGCAGAAAAAATGCTAAAATATTCTGCATAACCTATAGAGTGCTGTTATTTCCAAACTTAGAAAAAAATATTCTTTTTTTTTTTTTAATTAAACGTTTTTATTGAAGGAAGCAATAGTTACAGCGCTTGGCAACGCAGTGCCAAGGAGATGAAATGCATGAATTACATACAAAATCAAATACCATCGATCCAAAGCATACAAGAGGATGGCGAGATAAAGTGTAGGGCTACGTTGAGCCCTGCTCCAGGTGTTTTAGACTGCAATTCCGCTTAACAACCTGATTCAGCAGCTGCAACCCATGCCTCCAACCTTTTATAAACGGGTAAAAGAGCTGGGAGGAACAAAACGAAGAAAAAGAAAAACAAAACTATTAGGAGACAAGTAACGCAGGGGGGGGGGGGGGGGAGAGGGGCAGGAGAGACAAGACAGACACATCAGGGGAGAAGCACAAGGGAGAGAAATGACAAGCGATGGCAAGAGATGAGGGAGGGCCAGAGAGGAGGTCCAACCCTCGAGTGGTCAGGAAAGACCAAGCTACGTATAGAGAAGGAAGTCGGGGGAGAAGGTGAAACTGTCCCATATCTGCCAAGTTCTCCTGTGTTTTTCCAGAGTCCCTTTTAGCGAGGCAGTAAGCTCCTCCATCCTACAGATGTCCTGGACGACGGCTAGCCACTGCGCTATTGTGGGGGGGTCAGGGGATCTCCACCTCGCCGGGACGCATGCTCTGGCAGCACTCAAGAGGGGGGCAAGAAGGGACCTGCGCCTGGATCTCAGAGACCGGTGCAAGGTTAAGCAAATAGCATGCGGGGTCCTCACCCAAATCAACATCCGTCAGTTTCCTGACAATTTCTCTCACACCTACCCAAAAGCTGGAAAGTTTCTCGCATTCCCAAAAGATGTGTGTCATAGTCCCCCTGGCCCGCAAGCACCTCCAGCAGAGGGGGGAAGTGGAGGGGAACATTTTTGCTAACACCGCTGGGACCCGGTACCAGCGTGATAGAATTTTAAAATTAGTCTCCTGATACTTGCAAGAGATAGAGCTCTTATGGGCCAACTGGACCATAGCCAGTCATTGCTCATCTGTAAAGGTCCTGCAAAGTTCCCTCTCCCATCCCCTCACATAGGAGGGAACAAAGTCCTCCGGAGGCTCCGTCAACAGCGAGTAGGAGTATGACAGGGCACCCCTAAAATGACCGGAATCCAGGCAGGTGTGTTCAAATTGCGTTAACTGCCTAGGCGCCGTGCATTCAACAGACCGCTGATAATGCAAAAGTTGAAGATTTTGTAACTGCGTAATAGGTCTAAGTGCATGGTCTGCGACCAGGGTCTCCGGCCTCCTCCACACACCACCACTCTGCATATGAAGTCTCCTGTAGCAGTTCTGCCTGATCCAAGCTCTGAAGGGACCTCCCGCTATCTCCACCGGAAAGTCAGGGTGCCCCAGAACGGGTGTCATAGGGGATGGGGAGGGGGAAAGGCTGGTCCCGAGCAGAAACCTGTCCACCACCCTCCTAGACGGACCAACTGTAGGGTGCGTATTCAACTGTGGGAGTCTATTCAGTGGAATCCATGGCAGTCCAGGGAGAGGGCAAGGGGAAGCATCCTGCTCCATCTGAACCCACTGCTTCAGAGCAGAGTGGCGGCACCAATCAATTACTCGGCTCAGATGAGCCGCTGCATGGTAACGCCTCCAATCTGGGAGACCCAAGCCCCCCCCAGATTTAGAGACCGTCAATAGGGAGGCCGCCATACGGTGGGAGCGACCAGCCCAGACAAACCTAGTACATAGCCCTGTGAGCTGCTTGAAGAAGGTAGGAGGAATGTCTATTGGAAGGGCCTGAAATAGATATAGCACCCTAGGGAGGATGTTCATCTTGATGACGCTGACCCTTCCAAACCAAGAATAAACCCCTTTGTTCCACTTAAGGAGGTCCTCTTCCAGCCTTTTTAACAGAGGGGAAAAGTTTAGAGCATACGTTCCCTGCAGTTTGGAAGGGATACTCGTACCCAAGTAAGTAACGGCCTCCCGCTCCCATTTAAAATGGAAGTTTTCCATGACGTGTCTCAGGCGCTCCGCAGGAATATTAATGTTTAAGGCAGAGGACTTCTGATAATTGATCCTATAATTAGAGACCTCCTGAAAGCTCCTGAGCTCGGCGAGAAGATTTGGCAAAGTGATCTCCGGCTTCGAAACAAAAAACATCAAATCATCGGCGTAAGCCGCTACCTTGTGCTCGGTCCCACCCACCCTCACTCCCGAAACGTCAGCGTTTTGCCTAATCAAGCGTAGGAATGGCTCCAACGAGAGGATAAAGATAAGAGGGGAGAGCGGGCAGCCCTGTCGCGTCCCATTGAACAAATTAAAAGCCTGAGAAGGCAGGCCATTCACCACCACAGACGCCGAGGGGCAAGTGTAAGAGGCCAGGACCCTGTTAAGCATCCGGTCGCCCAGCCCTATGTGTCGCAAGGTCTCCTCAAGGAAGACCCAACTCACCCTGTCAAAAGCCTTTTCGGCATCCGTGGAGAGAAGCAGCGCAGCCTCCCCCGTCTGTCGTGCGTGATGAATCACATTCATGACTCTAGTGGTATTATCCCTCCCTTCACGATTCGGGACGAAGCCCACTTGATCCCAATTAATGAGGCCCAGGAGGAGGGGGGCAAGTCTGTCTGCCAGAATTTTATTATATATCTTGAGGTCACAGTTCAGCAGAGAAATGGGCCTATAGCTACCACACTGCACTGGGTCCTTACCCGGCTTAGGAATCACGGCAATGCCAGCCCGCAGGGTGTCCCGGGGGGGAGGAAGGCCATCACTTAAAGAGCCGAAAGAGGAGATGAAGTGTGGGCCTAAAGTGCCCGCCAATTCCTTATAGTATTCCAGGCTGTAGCCGTCTGGGCCAGGTGCCTTTCCAGGTTTCATGCTCTTGATGGCCCTTGCAAACTCCCCCGCGTCAATCTCCTCCTCCAAGGCCTCCACCACGCTCTGCCCAAGCCGGGGAAGGTCCGATTTCCGTATGTAGGCCCTCACCTTCTGCCGATGCGCCTGAGACCTATTTTGCGGTAAATTGTACAGGCCATCGTAAAAGTCCATAAAGGTTTTGGCTATATCCCCTATTTTATAGTGCCTAGCACCTCCGGGGTCAAGGATGCTGGGATTAAAATTCCTGGATCGCTGCCCCCTCAGGGCTCTAGAAATATCTACGGCATCGCGCAATCTGGCCCCTAACCTTTACAAAGCTTATATCTCGGAGGGTCTCACGCAATTTTATCAATTTGGCCGTCATCGCGGGGTCCAGTGACTGTTTATGTCTAGTCTTCAGACTCCGTAGCTCCTGAAGCAGGAGAGCTGTTTGTTTCTCCCTTTCTTTCTTAAGATAGGCGCCCCGTCTGATTAAGAGGCCCCGAATCCCACATTTGTGAGCCTCCCATTGAGTCATACGCGGCACGTCAGGGGTATTGTTCTCAGAAAAGAACTCGGTGATTGCCGACCGAATTTCCGCCTTAAACGCCGAGTCCTGCAAGAGAGAGCTATTAAGCCTCCAATGCCCTGAGGGGGGGGGGGGGGGAATCTGGAACCGATAAGGTGATGGAAATAGGAGCGTGGTCAGAGATTGAGATCGAGCCTATGGACGGTCGCGAGATAAGATGTACGTACCTGTGCGGGATCAAGAACCAGTCTATGCGTGAATATGTGTTGTGCGGGGGGGAAAAATAAGTGTAATCCCTCCCCCGGGGGTTAGCAATCCACCACACGTCAAGGAGCTGGTGGTCAAACAGGAGAGCCTTAATCCTCCTAATAGCCGAATAAGGAACGCTAGAAGTCCCCTTAGAGGTATCAATTTGAGGGTCGAGTACACAATTAAAATCCCCTCCCAAAAGGAGAATGCCAGCAGTAAACTCTGCCAGCCTCTCCAAGGTGGACCTCAAGAAGCTAGCTTGATTCGCGCTTGGACAGTAGCAAGTTGCAAGCGTCACCTTCTGTGTATAGAGAGTGCCCCTAACAAAAAGGTACCTACCCTCACAATCGTGGACCACCTCCTCCAACGTCCAAGGGAGATAGCCCGCCAGGACGATGGCCACCCCCCGGGACTTCGAGTCAGGGGAAAGGCCATGATACTGGTGTCGAAAATGACGGCTAGACAAATTATGCACCCTCACCACCTTAAGATGAGTTTCCTGGAGAAAGGCAATCCCTGTTCCTAGGCGCTTCAACTCACCCAATACAGAAGCACGCTTTACAGGGGAGTTTAAGCCCTTGACATTTAGCGAAGTGCACTGGACTTTAGACATGGCAGTGCAGGGCCCACGACTCCTATCTCAGGGACAGAGGGTACAAAGAGGCGGGGGTTCTCAGGCCAGCAAAAAGGCAAAGGAGGAGGATGGAAGGGCCAGTAAAAGAGGGAGGAAGGGGAGGAGCCGGAAGAACACCAGACGACAGGGGGAGACAACCACAGGAAAGTGAGGAAAGTACAAGAGGAGAAAGCGCACAATGAACTAAGACTTACGGGATAAAAACTAATGTGAAAGGAAAGCTTAAACTCAAGGGGATCTAAATGGGGGAGGAGTCTTCCTGTCCCAAAAAAGAACCCTAGGCGCCCGAGGCTAGCAATAAGCCGGCCCAGAGAGCCGCAGGGTCCTGGCCTACGGTGAGGGCAAAACGGGTCCGAGAGACAGAGGAGGTCCCCCCGACCGACCCTAGGTTAGCTTGTCTGTAGGGCGACCACCAAAAAGTATACTGACAAAAAAGAACCCCAACATACGGCAACACCCACATGAATACAGATGTAAGTAATTTAGCGAAAAAAAAAATATACCAAGCCCACCGACTCGCCGCTCAGCGAGGGGCCCATCAGCAGCCCCTAGGGCCTGCAAACCTGAGGCCAATCAAAGCGGGCGGGCAGGTGGGCAACACGAGCATGTATAAAAACAGCTATTGTTCTAAACGAATATGTAAGCAATTCGAGAGTCGCCAGGACCACCCCCATGGTGTGATCCCCGGGGCACCCAAGGGGTACACCTAAAACGGGAAGTCAGGCACGGGGAGATGGAGCGCCACGCCCAGCGCACCGCTCCATGCCCCCCCCCCTCGCAAGGAGAGCAAAGATAAGGGGGGGGAGTAGCGACCCAGCGAGCCGAAGCGTAAAAAACCAATATAAGCAGTGCGAGCATCAACTCGCTAAGTGAGATAATACGATTAACCATCTGCAACCATACAGTCAAAAGAGATGTCATAAACTGTTAAACAAGTAGACAAGTAACAGGATTCAGGGCTCGCCGGGAGCCGACCCCAGGTAGCAAGCCCCGTCCAGCAGGAGCGGGAGCTCATCGCGTAAGGCCAGTCAAGAAAAGAGGCACTGAGCACCACGGCAAGAGCCTCCGAGACACAATCTCAACGGGCAAGCCGAGTAAGGTAAGAGAGGGTCAGCCCGACGAGTCCGAACCGCATCAATCAAACGTATACAGTTTAAAGAGTATCAGTAAAGCAAGAGCAGTGATTGAAAAGACCGCTGGTGACCATGGAGCTCACCTAGTCCTCACTGGTCAAGCGACGGGGATCTCTCATCGGGCCACCGCCAAGTCCCCTGCGGGCCTCGGCTCCACCCCTCGCCCGACGGATCGTTTGTGGCCAACCCCCGGGAGGCCGAGGGGGACCAAAGGAGAGGGAGACATCACGCCAATCCGGGATCTCCACCGGAGGGGAGTCCAGGAAGATGAAAAGATCTGGGAGGTCCGCTTGAGTTTTCACAGTAAAAGTACGCTGATTCCTGCGGACCACAAGATGAAAAGGGTATCCCCAGCGATATGAGCCGCCACACTCACGGATCTTAGACAGCAAGGGCCTCAGGACCCGCCTCATCAAGAGGGACCTACGTGAAACATCAGGAAACAACTGCAGAGACGCTCCATCAAAACGAATCTGACCATGCGCCCAGGCCCTCGCCAGGATGTCCTCCTTCACGGTGTAATAATGCAGGAGGCAGACAATGTCCCGCGGGCGAGTAAGGTCGGAAGATCTGAGGCCCAGGGCCCTGTGGACCCGATCAATCACTATCTCGGTGTCCGGAGGGCGGCAGAGTAGCTCGTTGAAGATGCCGATGATGGTAGGCCACAGCTGGTCCGGGCCCGTCGCCTCGGGGAGGCCCCTGATACGGATGTTATTGCGACGGCTCCTGTTTTCGAGGTCGTCCAGGTGCAAGACCGTCATCTGTGCGACAGCCTTCTGCTGGGCCAAGTCCCGCTCCAACGTCTCCAGCCTCTGCACCCTGTTTTACAAGCCCCCATAGCTGGTCCCCCAGCTGGTTCTGCTGGGTAAGGGGACCTCACACAATTTTTTGGCGACATTTTTAAGGATCTTTGACCCTTAAAACTCCAGAAAATGACCCTAGGCCTTTTTTTTATATTAACCCCGCATTACCTGTCACCCAGCAGGTATAAAAGCCTTTCAGCAGCAGCAGGAGAGCAGAAGCCAAAGTGATCACACGATGCTCTGGGATGGATGGGAGGTAAGTATTGAAGTGGACCAACACCCAGGTTATAAGATTCCTGGGCCCATCCGATCCCCCCTGCGGGGCATCCAAAATCGGGGTGCTCCGCTGTGTGAAACTCCCCAGGACGCCGATAAACCTTACCTGATTCCCGGTCCAACGCGAATGCACGGGCCGCGGCCGCATCTCGCACTTCTCTCTAGCAGGACACGTGCCCGCGCCACCCATTTGTGAATGGCCGGCGTGGGCGCACTTCCTGTTAGAGGGAAGTGCGAGATGCGGCTGCCAGTGTGCTCAGAGCCTCTGCGGTAAGACGCCTCATTGACGTGCAACAGCTCCGAGCATGCTGATTGGACAAGCGGACGCGCATGCGTCGTAGGAGCGGGGTGAGGTTAGTTGATCTGGGCGTTCTGGGGGGTTTCACATAGTGGGGCACCCCCGATCGGGGTGCCCGGGGAAGTGGACCAAAACCCAGGATAGTCAAAATCCTGGGTCTTGGTTCACTTTAAATAAAATAAAATATTTTTTCTCTGTGTCCATGTTTTTTTACATGTAACCCTTTGTAAACTGATAAGGGATCTATGAGACCACTATACCAGTTCCCAAGGCAAACCAGTTATACCAGTTCACAAGGCATATATACTGTTTCAATGGACTATATACTATACTGTTTTATGTAAATATGTTTTTCTGTGTCTAGAGTTCAGCTTCAGGGTGTATGTTAAACCTAATATAACTAAACTGACCAGGCATCCCACTTTGAGGCATTTTGTTCCACTGCTCTCACAAAAAATCTGGGGACCCTTAAATGTTGAGTTGAGCTCTGGCTCATTGGCTGAAAGGAAGTGGTGGAATATATATGTAAGCAATAGTTAAGTTACCAATAACCTTTGCAGACCAGAGATCCCTGTGTTGTGCTTTGAGCATGTTACTTGGGTGGTACTACTCCTACTTCAGAAGTAGGAGAGTGCAAATAGCTCCAGTACTTTCCAAATCAGTTTTAACATTCAAAATCCTGCTCAGTGTGACTGCCTGGTGAACAGTGAGGTTCATGGGACAGGCTTATGCAGTAATGTGCCGCCATCCACCCCCAC
This sequence comes from Gastrophryne carolinensis, assembly GCA_027917425.1. Taxonomy (NCBI): domain Eukaryota; kingdom Metazoa; phylum Chordata; class Amphibia; order Anura; family Microhylidae; genus Gastrophryne; species Gastrophryne carolinensis. The sequence goes on along the minus strand of CM051237.1, from coordinate 158,214,463 downwards.
CTCACTGGCCATCCACCCCCACCTTACTGGTTGCATATTAATATAGAAAGAGGAAGAAGGTGAGCATCAGTCACTGGGTGCGGCTATGCAGGACAGGTCCCAATTGGATGCTCCCCACTGTCCTGTTATGTGACCTTCCAGTCTTCTTTGAAAAGTCTAAATAGTTAACTTTAAGCAGGATCATTGAATTGGCTGCCTATACATAAAGTGTCTCAGTGCCCAAAACAGTCTATGGTGAACTCCAGGAGCTAAAATCTAATGTACTGAGACCACATTATTAACCCCCCCCCCCCACCCTGCTAGATTAAACATAGACAATAATATAAAATCATTCATTTAGTATAATGGATATGTCCATGGTTTGCAACGTACTTTGATCTTGTCGGCCTGCCAAACAGGGGACCGTAAGTAGTAATTTGTGGTTTGAAATTGATGGAGGGGTCACTCGCGGATGACTCACACACAGTGGCCATCAGATATTTGTGTGATTGCGCTCGTCTGCAGTATAGCTGTACCTCTCTCCCAGCTCTTGATGGCTTCAGGCTCTGGAGTGAGGACTGACCTGACAGCTGTTCATCCTAAGGGAGCGATAAAAGAAACACATGAAACTTTCTATCTGTCTGTTTTAAAGACATTTATCTGAATCATGAACAATAAACGTTTTATATTTCTGGTGTCACAATGAGAAAAATATCATTTAGGATAGTAAAGCAAAATGTCCACCCCATGGGCCACAGGGTAAGCCCTGTACTGCCAAAGTCTATGTCAAAGATGCCCCCTCGTAACATAAACAGGCATGTTATTCTAAATACAATTGCATGGCATCTGTTTTACATGAAGGCTGTGCGGATTGCAATCTAGATTCCACGCTATAAAAATCAGGCTTTCCATGCTGTCCACATCAATTGGATTAAACCCACTTGTACATTTAAAGACCGTTATTTAAAAAAAAAAACAATCAGTTTTAGAAGAATCTTACAAAAAAAATTTATTCTGACCAGTTACACAAAACACATGCAAGAAAAAGCCACACACAAAGACACAACTGTACACAACAATACATTTAACCTGTAAATTACAGTGCAAAGAAAACAACACGTTTGTGAAAGTTTTAAATTGGTAAAACAAATTATAAATGGCCTTTTACATTCAGCCAATTAACACAGCAAAGCCAGTGTATGCCAGTGTAGCAAAAAAAAGGCTGTCACTTTTATTTGAAGGCTTACCAATAACGATAAACATTGCTTGGTAAGGAAATATGTTATTCTAGGCAAATGGTGATAATTCATATTCTGCGAGAAAATCAGAACTAATTGAAACAAACTTTGCAGTCTCTATTAATGCCATTTGTATATGTGCCACTAGTTCTAAAATGACATTGAAAGCCGACGCTGTTCTCAACAACACCACAGTTTCACAGTTTTATGTACTTTTTAATTTCCTCTGTGGAAAATCTGTTCTTCATAAAATGGACTGCTAAAGAAAATGTGGAAAAAGTTGATTCATTCCATATTTACATTCCTGTTAGTACCTGGAAATGAACCAGTTAGGAGGCAGACCAGGAATGGTATCAGGGCTCATCTTCATATAGGCAAAGCTCGCAAGACAGGAACACTCCTGAGGTGCAAGGAAGTTACCCTGTCCATATGCCAGATCAAATATCAGTTAGGATCAGGCGCTAAGCACTTCTTCCATGACATGTGGGTTTCCACTCCATGCACATGCAATAAAAACACTTTCTCTTCTCTGAATTGATTTATCATTTAAAGTACGCCAAAATCTCTTGTCTATCAATCTGACTATTCTATTTAGTTCCGTCATCGGGAGTTTCTGCAATGTCTGGACCACCCCAACACCTTTATGTGATGATTAGGCTCCACGTCTGAAATGGCCCACAAGGCAAACAGGCCCATTTTATTATTCAGACTATAGGCGTAATTTACTAAGCGATTTGCTGGGTATCTGCCAGATTTACACACTTTTAGTGTCAGGAACTCACTCACCGCGTCCTCGCTCCCGCGGCGTCCCCGGGCAGCTGGCCGCGCAGCGGCTCGGGCTGCGTCGGCTCCGGCGGCGCTCTGCTTGACCACGCCCCCGCTCTCAGCTCCGGCCCCGGCTCCTGTAGACGTGCTCGCGCGTGCTCGTGTCTCTTATGCCCTCCGGCGGCGCTACTCTCTGCGCGCCCGCCGGAGGAGAAGTTAAAGAGCCCGCGGGCTCAGCTTGGGGAGGGACTCCTCCCTCTCCACTCTTAGTGGGCCAATGAGCCCCGGCAAAGAGATGCTGCCTTTACGCCCCTTCCGTTTTGACCCAATCCATATTAAGTTCTATGTTGCACCAATCATGTCCCTGTCTCCTTGTCCAATCATGTCCTGTCCCTATAAAGTCTTTCCCCGCCATTCACCCAGTGCCTGTGATAGCGCCTTGTACCTAGTTTTGACCTCTGTGTATTCGTTATTGAACCTGTTGCCGACCACCGCCTGAACTGACCATTCTCAATCTGAACCCCTGTTGCCGACCACCACCTGAACCGACCATTCTTGATCTGAACCCCAGTTGCCGACCTCCGCTTTGAACCTTGACCTCGAGTTGCCTAATCCTTTGTACCACCACGTTCTCTGTCTTCCAGCTGTCGACCTCTGGCCTGTCTCTGGACTTCCACTACTAACGCTCTAGTCATTTGGTTCTCCAGACTTCCTACCAATAAGCTCCCATTGATGTCCTGGGGGCAACCGATCCCGGGCAGGCGTATTCTGCGTCCCGGCAAACGGGGGCTCCTACAGGTGAAGCTGGCTGCGGAGATTGGGGGTTGAGGGCTTATCTGGAGGGCTGGAGTTACCCCAAGCGTGACATTTAGCAAGTGAATGTTCCGCTAGCGATGTCAATGTTTTTCAACTTCAATTTAGCTTAGCGAATGCTGGCGAACACTTTTGCATTTCCCCTCCTTTTAGTGGTGAACCCCATAGGAATCAATGTTATTTAGGGAGAAATTCTCACTGTAGGTTTTTTTAGCATTTTTAACTTAGAGGCTAATTTAAGACTAGCCCCTTGTATTGCCATTTGAGTGTCTATGTAGCGGCGCTTAGAGCGTCCACAAGTGGTTGCTGCAAACGGGTGTCTGGCGCTATAACCTACTGTAGCGTCTGGACAAGTGACGCTGTAGTATCCTGTCCAGCAGTGATAAATGTGATGTCTGGAGGGCGCTTTAGAAGTGCTCTCCCTGAATCAAAGTGTATGTAGTGCCCTGAGGAAAAGCCATCCAGAGCAACGCCACATATAACAACAGGACAATGCTGCAGCGAACAATAGGTAGCGCCAGTTAAGTGTTTCCGATGCTTGGCACTGTAGCCCATATTTAAGAAAATCAAACACAAAACCAGTGTCGGCGTTCTAAAACTGGGCACTCGGGTGCTATATGAAAGAAGTCTGTTTCTCAACACATATACACCAGTACCAGAGCAAAAACATATGTAATGACATTGTTTTAACACTGTAACAATTACACTACAATGGCAGATCTGCACATACAATTCTGCATAAAAAAATTAACAAAATAAAAATACAAGTGTTTGGATGCTGGGCAGAAGAGGTCACACAATAATTATATCCTAAAATTGAGAATTATTAATTAAAATTAATTAAAACGCCATTCATACACAAGCAAAATAACACCATTGAAATGCATGGGATAATGTCGCTGCTGAGCGACAGGTGCTACATGGCACTGCTAAACATACAGCGCCGGCGTTTTACACTGAGCTGCCTCTAGTGTTACATTTGATGCTACATGACGCTATTAGAGGCTCTCACCAGATTGACTTTCATAAATTCTGCCACAGCAGTTCTCCGGCATATCGCCGTCATTCTTCAAACTACTTTTCAATGTAAATACCTGTGACTTTTGCCAGCAAATTGCAGCGCAAACACATAAAATTGCATTGTGAAATTCTGTGTTCACCGGTGTTCACTACAGAAAGTTTTGCTTACTCGCTGGTCTGTAATGTGTGTGTCACACATTCGGTGAACATACTTTTATGTCAAGCAGCGAATGGTAGTGAACATAGTACATCACCCCCATTATATGAAAATTGAAGCTCAAACAAAGGGCACAAGCCACCCTTGTAACTCCATAATTCAGTTGCTTCCTTCTGGTATACAGTACCACACATCATGACTACAAGACATAAGAACGGCTATTTCCCAAAAACCATCAAGCTTTAATTTCTAACCCTAGGAAACACCAATGCTCCTATTCCACTCTCTTTGAGAAGTTATGTCTCACCACCCCCTAAATATGTATTATGTTCCTTTATATATTCCATTGAGAACTGTTTATTTCTTTCTTTTTCCTGTTACCTTATCTCACTAAGACATGCACGCCACGCACTGCACATGCCAAAAATGTCAAATCAAGTTGTATGCAATGTAAGTATGTGGAGAAATGAACTGCTTTTGAATGCTACATATAAAATAGATTTCCAGGGTAGGGGTAGAGGATTAACCCAACATTAGGCTCCAGTACAAAAATAAAGTAAACCTGTCGCCCAACAGGTTTTTATTTAATAGGGCCCTAAGATTTTAGCTCAGAAGCCCATAAATGTCATGCTGAGCACTCTTTAGCAAAGGTTTACTGTAAACAACTCTGTTACATGCAGTCTCCATTTTACTGCACTGCAAGGCAAGACTGGGAGTAAAAATCTGTAACATCAGTCTGCATATCTGTAACCTTTATTTGTTTCTGATACTTGATCGGGATAGATGCCTAAATGTATTATATGCAACATTATATACAACATTTAAAACACATATAAGGGAAAAGATTATGAAAACACTGTAAAGACCACTTTACCCTCACTTTCACTATACACGTGGAGGCTGATTCACTACTAGCGCTAGTTATTGCCAGATGAGTGTCTGTATAGCCCCGCTTAGAGTGACCGCTAGTAGACGCTGTAAGCTAGCGTCTCGGTCATGCTAGTAACCTGGCCGGCATTGATGAATGTGATGTGTGTTGGGCACTCTAACAACAGTACAGCGCTGCAGCGAGCGACAGGTAGCGCCAGCTCAATGCGTCCGGCACTCGGTGCTCCACACCATATTTAACAAAAAACTACACACACACAGCGTCGGCGCTCTAAAGCTGGGCGCTTTAGCATAGAGCGTCAGACGTGTGATCAAAGTCTGTTTTTGAACACTTAGGCCCTTATTTAAGAAGGGATAGCGTCAGGTAGTGCCTTGTTAATGAGAGGTAGCGACACGAGAACGCCGGCTCAAATACGCAATCACACATTGCGACTGGGAGAACGCCATGTAGCGTAAGATGTTACCAGCCACAGCGAACAGCGCCATGCGTTCAGCCTTGCCGAAAGCCAGGTATTACCTCTCGCTACCTGGCGCTCTCCCATACATTTCTATGGCAGTCAAATGGCTTTTTTGGGGTTTTTTTATTTATTTATTTTTTTTTAGGTTAAAATGCAAATGTGTTATAGTTTGTTTCTGAAGTGTATGTAATGTTTCCATCGTTTTTTGTTTTATTCCAAAGTTAATTTGTAATGTGCCAATGAAATGTTAAACTCACACCCCTACCCCAATGTCATTCCCGTTATTTTTAGCTTTTTTTTTTAAACAACAACACAAATAATCACTTTTTGCTAACCGTGTCTGGCGCTCTATGCCGCAGTCAGCCAAAAACAGCGCCCACGCTGTTTCCTAGAAATTTCCTTGTTGAATCGGGGTTATTGTGGCGTGGGCCAGTCGCTACGTGTCGCTGGCTGCGGCGCTGTGCTGTTCATACATGTGCATTTGTTGTTTTTGTGCAGAAATACCTTGTCGCTGTTGAAGAATACGCAGCAGACATTTGCGCGCATCTGACTGCACTAGCATGACCTTGAAACCATAGTTTAAGCAAATATGAACCCATTAGGCATCACATTGTGCCACATATTTTGACACCTTCCATTATTGAAGCATTCCAATGTATCTAAAGCTATATCTGGAGTCTGATTTTGTACACATTCACACATGTTACAAATAATTACGCAGCATTAATCAAAATATGTCAAATACATTTTAGCATGTGTGCATGTAGCGGATGAGATCTTAGCGTATACTTGCGATTTCCTAAGCGTATATTAGCGTATTATTAATGTGAGGAGTGTCAGATTTTTTGCTTTCGTTTTTTCAACTTCCGGTTTACATCTACGAGGATCAGTCATTCGGCCTAGACGCCCTGCCCGTCGTCTCCCCAGCTACTCCTCTGAATCAGCCCCCCCTCCCCCCCTGTCTCCCCTGGCCCATCAACATCCCGTGTACCCCCCGCAAGCAGAAAGGCCAGGCGGAAAAGGGTGGATCCGCGGGATAACTGGCAGGTAGTGAAAGTGAGTATAGGTTCTAGTTGTCAGATGCAATAATCTAGCTTTGTATATATGTTTTTTCACGGATATATACATGTATTGATGTTTTTTTTTTTCTTTAAAGATTTTTGTGTGCTTGAGTACGACTATGCCTGTGGTGCAAAAAGGCGCATAGCGTTGGAGGTGAAAGCCACTGTGTCCCGGCGCTTCAAGACGCATCTGACTGCGCGTTCCATCATCCAGAAGTGGTCAGATTTCAAGCGCCGGGACAATGAGGGCGTATATAGGCTCTATGATGCCTATGCTTCAGGTAAGTGTGACCTGACAACATGTTAATCCTAACAACAATGTCGTTGGATAATGTAGTAGCTTTTGGAATATTTTTTGAGGTGTCCATTTTTTTGCTCCCCTCAACACAGATAAGCGTCCTCCCCTGGGCAAACGTGGTAAGGGTATCCTCCCCCACACAAGAGTGGTGGGCTCGGATGAGTCTGCGGGGAAGGGTCCCTCTCGCCAGTCCTATCTAGAGGACCCAGGGGAGGAAGGGGATGACGTCCCAGAGGAGCGTGCTGCTGGGGGAGAGCAGTATGGAGCCTCAGCTCCTCACATTCGGACTCAGTTGAGTCTCTAAACCCTAGTGCCCACTCTCAAGTGGGGAGTCCAAGTGGGGAGGAGGACATGGACTCGCCCACACTCCCTCAAGGATCAGGAAGTGAGAGGGAGGAGGGTGGGCCATTGGTTTTGGGATCTTCTGGCCCGATTGTGAGGAGTAGAGGCTCCACGCTTCCTCTCCAGAGTCCTCCCTTGATAGTGCTACATAGCATTAGATTGTAGTGCAAATTTCATACACTTCATTAACACAACTCCAGTTCCTGACAAATGCAAGCCCCACAAATTTTGCTTTGCTGCTGCATTGCAAATGTGTTAGCAAATGTTTTAGTATTTTCCAAACACAGGTGCCCGCCTCAAAACTAAATATGTGGATGTCAAGGTTAAAGCTTAAATTTGCATTGCACTGGGAATGTGTGCCAAAAATAGTATTGTTTGCTCCATGTGGCCTAAAATAAATTATCCAGCTGACCTTATGAACCAATAAATCTGCTAAGATCTTTGAAACATGTGTCAAACCATGTTAGCATGATTTAGAGGAGACCAAAAACACATGGATGTAGAAGAATAATATTCAGGGCACAAACTTATGACGTTTGTGGTGTTCTTTTTGTCTCCCCAGATGTTTCCACGCAGACGGACCCTGTCACCGTACTCCCCACCCCAGGTCCAGGAGCCCCCAGCAGCATGGTCCCTAGCCACAGCTGCGAAGGTGAGTACAATTACTTATTTGCCAGACATACTTTTCAAACTTATGTCTAAGGGGAAAGGTCATTATGTGTTTAATTAGCAAACATGTAGATGTTATTTGGCCCACCCACAATCAGAAATGCATGTATGCATGCTAGATTGTTGCCTCCCCTTTGTTTAAACGTAAAAACATAATACATTTTGCCTGTGAGTGTGTTTGTTCACTAACAAACTCATTCAATCTTAATTTTATGAACTATCATATGAATAGCAGAAGGATTTGTTTATTTAGTACTATGAACATGAGTACTTTAGGCAAACCACCAAAACAATGTCCACAATCTTAAGTAGGCATAACATTTTTTAAAGAGGGGATGTCAATATATAGGGTAGTGCATAAAAATGCACATGTAAGCCCCAAAAATGAAGGTCATGTAACCTGATAATTCAATAGTTTAGCCTAATGTGAATTATGTGGCCACATAATGAGTCACAACTATTACATTGTAAATAATATGCTTACGTTTGGATCCATTTCACCACAATAATGAGGGTTTTTTCACACTACAGCTTGTATTAATGAGCATCGCAGACTGTGGCAGTACGTCCGCCGGACCCGATCTCTGCTGCTGGGGAAGAAGAAACAGCCGTAGGGTGGGGGGTATGGGTTTATCTGCTGTGCCTTTTGTAATATTGGCCATGTTGGCCTTTTTTAAAATATTAAACCTTGTTATCCGTTTAAAACTTGAAGTGTGTCTTGACGTTTACACCATAGTTAAAGTGTACAACAACCCATTATTTGGGTCATTTGGTAAAACCTTGTTAGGCCTTAAATTTTGAGCGTGTTGTAATGTTTCCTAAATGATTACTGTATTCATTTTTGCAAACCATTCACATATCTAGATATAGATAGGTCTTAATGTGTGGGTTCTTAGCTATGTAATTAGTTACAAAACTCAAATTATTGTATTTTTACAAATATTTATTACATCGGAAAAAGTAAAACCACATTGTAACAGCATTGGTTTTGACACAGAAAAATAATAATTAGTCCCTTGGTGGCCTGGGTGGTGCCGGCTCATTGTTAGGGGCGGTGTTGGGGGACAACAGTGCAGTAAAAATAATAGACTGCTGCTGTATTAGCTGATGTAACAACAACAAAGTTTGGTCCTGGCGCTCTAGAGATTGTTGGATGCCATGCATCATTTGTTGGATGGCTTGCATCATTTCAGTTTGTTGGTGGTTTCTCAAATCTCTAACTTCTTGTCTAAGGTCCCAAATTTGTTGTTGGTCCACCAGCGATTGGTTTTCCAACGCCGCAATGCGCTCCTGAGTTCCATCACGCGGCTGTTGGCGACTGTAGGCCTCCAGCATCCTGCCCCCTAGCTCATACAGGTCGGTACTTGTGGGGGCACCTCGGGCAGTTGGTTGTTGCGCAGGCTAAAACATAAAACCAAATATTATTTAACAGATTGGATTTAGCACATAAATCCAAACCGCATACATCTATGGTTACATTATCATGTACCGTAGGTTCTGCCTCTGTAGCCTGGCCACATGGGACTTTGAGGAGGGCACATCCTGGGTTGCCGCAAACAATTCCTGCTACAATCAAAGTATGTTGTATGTTACATGGGGGAACCTGATTGTCACAAAAACATGTAACCGTTGGCCAACTATAACCAATTCATCAATGGTACCTGAGTTTGCTCCTCCTCAAAAAGTACAGGTGTCTGGCTGCCAGAAAGGGGCAAATCGTCATCTGAGAGTGACGGCAACATCGCATATGCTAATTAGAAAAGTCCTGTTATTTGTTAAGTTCATAATGTGGGTCAATTTTGTCCAAACAGTATAGAGGCAATACCTGTCCAAAGTAACCCATTGCTCAATACACACACCCTTGTCAATTGGGAGATATTAGGAAGAAAGCTGATTGTTTAATCCACACAATAAAGTCATTGTGTCAACAAAAAGCATAATCACATATCTAATAACACACATACCCGCCACATCTGAGATATCCAGACTTAGGCCATCCCTAGAGCTTTGCCCTACAACAACATTGTTCAGAAAAAATGTCAAGAGCCACACCACATTTCTGGTCAAACAACATCCTTACTTGAAAAACAACAAAACACATCCATACCCTCATCCCTAGCAGCCGCACGGTGAAGGGCCCTTTCAGGACAAGCACTTCCTGTATTCTGGCCTAAAATAAAGCAGAATGGATATAATAAGCACCTCCCATAGTATTGTTAATGACTTTTTTTGACAATAGCAGCTTTACGCAAAAACATGTATAATGCATTTCCATCATTTGTAAATGCCAAAAGAGGATCTGGTTGTTGCACAAACCTAAACAACTATCCATTTTGTAAAGTAAGGTATCAGGGTTTGGCATTTTAACATATGAAAAGATACACATTGTTACCCAAAAACCACAAAGGATACAGTGTGCTTTGCAATACACACCAACAGGGTCCTGAAGGCCTGCAACACAGGAAGTGGGGTCCAAAGATGAAGCAGGGACTTGCCCTACAATTACAAACCATGATTGAGAGACATTCGCACATTTCTATTACCTAAACCCAAGCCAGGTTGGTACATGCACTTACTGGCATCCAAAGAGTAGGTAGCCTTATGAGGAGATGCTGGTGCAATTCTGAGGGCATCTATGATAATCAAAAGTAAATAATTATGCATTGTTAATGTGTCCCAAATTTTTTTTAAAACTAAACACAAATAAGATACAGACTGTTTACCTTCAACAGCAGACTGCGTTAAGGTTGAGGCTGGGGAAGGGCAGGATTCTGGGTCACCTCATCACCCGACTCCTGGGAGTCCTCATGTGGCACTATGCATCAAGCCAGAAAAATGTTTAGACAAAAGGACATATCTAAAATCTAATACTTACCGTGACCTAATTTTCTTATGAGAACTATTTGGTTAGGAGAAATTTAACAACATGATTATCACCAATCACTTTCAAGATAAAATGAATGTACCTTCACCCCAACCTGTGGTGTCATCCCCAGCATCCACCCCCTGCAGCCAACATAGTGGAATCTTGCACTTCAGCATCTCCTCATATGGCCTGTATTTAATCTTTGGACCCTGCTTTGTCCCACTGTCTACAAGTAGATAGTAAAGATAGTAAATCTTTCCCATAAGGGCCCTTTGCTAAATGTATAAGCGTTTCTTGCAGGCTGTGCCACTACGTGGGTATTGAGCAGTGCTAGTAAGCTGCTAATCAATGGCATCCCACAATTTGCTCCTTTCTTGTTTGCCTAAACACTGACTTTGGGAGCCAACTAATAACTCCCATTTAGCCAGTGTCAGACACACAAGAGTATTATTATCCGCCAAATAAATTTTGGCTCCCTCTTGGCAAATGGACGCTTGGCCTTGGGTGGGGCTTCACCTTCAGCCTGTGCCCTTTTCCTTAAGGAAGGTCTGCGGCCACGACGCACACCACTGGTACTGGGCCCAGCAGAAGACACATCAGTGTCAGATGCTCAGAATTTGGCTCCATCCTGTAGCTGCACACATCACCAAACAACACACACACAAGGACGCATGCAACCTACAGAATGGCAACAAATGCTGAATGTGTATGACACAATTTATGTGCTTTAGGAACCAATCACAAACAGGCCCAGTTAATTGATTGACACATACTGTACAGGTGTTTGGAGATACATCTTGACTCCAATGAATGATGTTTCTGGAAAACATGTGTTGCAGTCAATAAAGTCATTAATTAGCTAATTAACAACCCACATAGACATTATGAAGTAATGGGATCCATGGCTCTTAACAACATTGGAAATGCTGTCCCAAAAACGGCTATTTGAATTTTTAACAGCGTACCTTTGATTGGCCAAAAGATGTCTGTGCAACCAGATCCGCTAAAGTACGCTATTATGCAAGCACTTGGCGTTTCCGCCACACCTGTGGTAAGCAAATTACAGACCTGAAACTGCTAAGAAACGCAAGAGGCGGCTAAGCGGACCAGTCCTTGGGATAAGTTAAGTATAAATTCAGATTACTTTAAGCATTCTTTTCATGATACACTGTGGCAAAGGCTGTGGTGTTTCTTGGTACTTTGCCCTAGCTGGCACAAACTGGCTTGCTGTGTTTATTGATTACTGTCTGTGGCTTTGTTGAGGTTTTCTGGCATCAGTGCTGTTTCTTTGGGAGATTTGTTTTGGTGGCATCTGCAAATATTGTGTAGCATACAGCACGTGTGGAGTGTTTTGGGGACCTTTTGTGGGCTGTGCAGCAACTCCCCTCTTGGTTGTGCCAAACTTTGAAAGCATACTTTCAGCAGCCTGATGGTTCTAACCACTATACATCTGGTTTTGTGGTGAGCTGCATTTGTGTGATTGTTTGATGATTGTGATTGTATGCGGAGTGGCTGTGTGTGTGTTGATATTGTTTTTTGTTTTTTGTGCAGTGCCTGAGCTATAGCCAGTGATTGTGAGATGGATGAGAGGGTGATGTTTGGGTTATGGATGTATTGTTGTGGAAGCGTACAGTAAGGTCAGGAGTCAAGGGAGGAGGGTGCTGTGAGGCTTAGGGCACCCCGATCCTTTGGCACCCGCCTCTCTGTATGGGATTTAAGTGACGAGCAGATCAGAAGTCGTTTTCGTCTGAATTGTGCAGCACTACAGTCCCTATATGATCAGATTAAGACCAAAATCGAGCCATCCACCAGACGCACCCATTCCATCTCTGGCATAGTTCGCCTATGTGCCATGCTAAATATTGTGGCACGGGGGAATTTCCAGGCAACCTCCTCAGCGGGATCAGCCAGGCTACAATGAGCCGCATATTTTACCAGGTAGTCCTGGCTATTTGCGACCTTATCCCTGATTATATCAAATTTCCTGAGGATGAGGAGGAGGTTGCCAATATAAAACGTGCGTTCTACCGCATGGGAGGGATCCCTAATGTGCTAGGGTGCGTGGATGGTACACATATCCCTTTCCGCCCTCCCCGTGCACAGGAGCTGCATTAGAGAAATCGTAAACAGTTCCATTCAATGAACGTCATGGTAGTGTGTGACCTGAAGCTGCGGGCCGTGAGATCTGGCTTCCCCGGCTCATGCCATAATTCTTACGTGCTCCAGCAATCAGTCCTGTGCCGGAAGTTTGAGAACAATGAAATGCCACCTGGCTGGCTACTGGGTAATTAATAATCCTTGACATAATTCCAAATTTGATATGTGACCTAGTAAATTTGCAAACTAGATAACAGAAGCTTTAATGTATACATTATGTTCATGGTACTTGACTAATTGCTCTCTCTCAATTTGATTATTCAATAGCGGACAAGGGATATGGGCAGAAAACGTGGCTAATGACTCAGAACCCCACAGACCACTGCCCAGGTACGATTCAATGCAGCACATCGCAAAACCAGATGCATTGTGGAAAGAACCATCGGCCTGCTGAAAGCACGCTTTCTCTGTTTGGCACGCCCAGGAGGAGAGATGTTGTACAGTCCACAAAAGGTCTCCAAAATCATCCTCGCATGCTGTGTCCTACACAATATTTGCATATGTCACCGAATCGAACCACCCGAGGAAACAGCACTGGTGCCAGAAGTCCCCAACATGGCTGCAGACACGAGGACACCCAGACAGGGTTTGAGCGACGGGAAAGCATGATTACCTCTTTTTTGTCGGTAAACTAGGTCACCTTAACTACACTACAACTACTGAACTACAGGGCCCTTCAAATTATTACTTGACAAATATGTAGTTGGTCTATAATTATTACCAAGAAAAATGTGTAGCTTAAAGTCATTAAAAATCTAAATATGTGGGTGGTAGTTGATATGGATAAAGCAAAAGTAGTTTGTTTTCAAATCAAGTTTCAAGGTGTTTGTTATGTAATTAAATTCAACCACAACAAACAAAGGGGATTTAGTAAAATATATTTTGAAGCAACATTAACTAACTACACTTTTTTTCTCATTTAGGCACCATGAACATGGCCAAACCTGTTTTTTTTTCTTTTATATTAAACCAAATATCTGCTTAAATAAATCCACCCCCCCCCCCCCAAAAAAAAGGTTTACATGTGTTATTTGCATAATGTTATATCACATTTCCAAATTTAACAGATTGATTTCGATACAACAGCAAAGAAACGCTCAGGCGCTGTATTGAATACGGTGTAAAAACTCAACAGCGCCTCTAAAGCACATCTGAAACATCATATTCAACATTGGCAGCGTCATTCCCAATAACGGCAGGTAGCGACTGAGGAGCTCTGGAATAGCGATTGACAGCTGATCGTGACGGCAACTAGCGGTCACTAATAGCGCCGCAATACAGACGCTCATCTGTCGCTACTTGGCGTTAGTGATGAATCAGCCTGATATACACCAGTAACAAAGTGAAAACACATGGAATGACATTGTTTTACCACTAGGACAATAACACTTTAGTGCCAGACCTGTAAATACAATTCTGCATAAAAATATAAAAAGTACTTAGGTATTATACCAGTTTACTCTATGATGCATTTGTTGTGTATCGTGGTACACATTTTTTGGAATTATTGTAGAAACTTTTTGGGAGAATGAATTGTTTTTATGTACAGTATAATTTTAGTTAGTGTATAGTGAAAGTAAGGGTTAAAGAAACACAGTGGCTTTTGGACCATTTGAGCCTCCATGGTCTCTGTGCAGTACATACAGTATCAGCAACTTCAGATTCAGGGCTCTTCAGAAAATGACTGTTGGACGCAACCTAGCAATGCAATCAAATACAGAGAGAGTCCATAAATCAGAATCACTTAGCAGCAAGGGAGTGTCAGTCAGCTTGAATACAAGGGAAGTTGATTCAGCACCAGGCGAAAAAAGTAAGCTTTAAGCGAAAAATGAAATGGTAAGGCACTTTTGCACCTTATGCTTAACCAAATTCTCGGCTGACATTGAATATGAATGGAAATTTTTCTCCAAATACAAAATAGTGTACTTACGTACGTGGTGCAAAATTGACCCCAAGTAAGAAAAACGAAAAAAAGTGCCATTCTCTTTTATTGGGGGTCATGCCAATTATTTGGTGAATCAAATTTAACTTTGGGTGCTATTTCGGGTGTGAACTGAAGCTTAAAATTGAGTGTACAATTTTCACCCAGATGTGCACCCAGAGTTAAACGTACTTCATTAAATATTTAGCATGACCTCCAATGTCTATATAGGGGGTCAATTTAGCACCAGGTGTTAAAAATACCATTTTGTGAGTACTCACCTGAAAAATGGGTATTGTTGGTGTGCCACACACCCCGCTTCACCTTTAGATTTTCATCCACTATTGGGTTAATCCACCGCAGGTGACGTAGTGCAGAGAGGAAGTCTTGTAACGAGCCCCCTTCCGGCCTATATATACCTGGTACCTCCCTTCAATCACCAGTATATTTAAAAAGCAGTAATACAAGGTACCAGTATTCCACCAGTAACCTCAAAATTAAATTTGATATGAACAAAAAAGCTTCACCATATAAAGGCTTCAGTAATACCGAAAAGGGTGGGCGTGAAGCGGGGTGTGTGGCACACCAACAATACCCATTTTTCAGGTGAGTACTCACAAAATGGTATTATTCTTGGTGTGCCACACACCCCGCTTCACCTTTAGATATTCATCCACTATTGGGACATCAAAAAGCAGTATCCACAAGGGCTGGGAAACTCAAGGCCAGGTGAAGCATAACTTAAATGACTGCAGTCTGCAGAACTTTGCGGCCAAAAACAGCATCCGCTGAGGCCCGCACATCAACTTTGTAAAACTTAGAAAAAGTGTGAACAGAAGACCAAGTGGCGGCCTTACAAACCTGTTCAACAGAAGCTTGGTGCTGAAATGCCCAAGACGCCCCAATGGCGCGAGTAGAATGAGCAGTGATACGAAAAGGGGGAACTTTCCCCTTAGCAGAATAGGCCGCAGTAACGGCCTGACGTATCCACTTGCTAATGGTAGATTTGGCTGGTGCCAAACCCTTCTTAGGCCCATGGGGCACAACAAAAAAGGAATCCATCCTACGAAAAGGAGACGTGATAATCAAGTAGTACTTAACACAGCGTACTACATCCAAACAATGCAACACCCTCTCTTTGTCATTCTTAGGATTAGGACATAAGGAGGGAAGAACAATGTCTTGGTTCAAATGAAATGCAGAAACAACCTTAGGAAGAAAGTCTGGCTTGAACCGAAAGACCACTTTATCCTGATGCCTCTCAAAGTAAGGCGCCTGGATAGTTACTCTGAGACACGCCGGACCGAAGTGATAGCTATCAAGAAGACAATCTTCTGAGTCAGGGTAGACAAAGCAATATCTTGCAAAGGCTCAAAAGGAGGAGCCTGAAGAGCAGAAAGAACCAAATTCAAATCCCAAACAGGGAGTAGTGATTTCCTGGGAGGCCGCACATGCGTAACCCCCTGGAAAAATGTTTTAACCAAAGATTTAAGCGCAACACGCTTCTGAAAAAAGATAGATAAGGCAGAAACTTGCCCTTTCAATGTCCAGCCCTGATTGTAAAAACTCCAGAATCCTGGAGATTGAAAAGACCCTACAAGGAAAAGATCTTATCTCGCACCAGGCGATATAGGCTTTCCAAGTCCTATAGTAAGTGATAGAAGAAGACCTCTTCCGAGCACTGATCAGAGTCTTAATGACTGAATCAGAAAGACCCTCCTCCCTCAGGATGGAGGTCTCAGCAGCCAGGCCGTCAAACCTAGCGCTGGTAAATTGGGGTAACACAATCGACCCTGAGTGAGCAGATCGGACCGAAGAGGCAGAACGACTTGGTCCACCGCCAGCCGAACGATGTCTGCGAACCACACTCGCCTTGGCCACCTTGGGGCCACGAGAATGGCGAGTCCCTCCCTGATGATTGATGTAAGCAACCGCTGTTCGATTGTCTGAACGCACCTGGACCGGAAGGCCCAGGACATGCTGAGTCAGGAGAGCAAGCACCTGACGGATGGCTCTCAGTTCCAGAATATTGATGGGTAAGTGGGCCTCCTGAGGTCCCCATTGCCCCTGGAACTGCAGCTCCTTCCAGAATCCGCCCCATCCCGTCAGACTGGCGTCCGTGGTGACAATCTCCCAAAGAGGGGTCAGGAAAGACCTGCCCTTCACGAGATTGGTCGAGACCAACCACCACTGGAGGGACTGCCGGACCCGGGAGGACAACTGGAAGGGCTGATCCAGCGACCGAAGCCGTCGGTCCCAGGACGCCAACAGATAAAGCTGAAGCGTCCTCGTGTGGAATTGAGCAAAAGGAACTGCCTTGA
The DNA here is from genome assembly GCA_027917425.1 of Gastrophryne carolinensis. Lineage (NCBI taxonomy): Eukaryota > Metazoa > Chordata > Amphibia > Anura > Microhylidae > Gastrophryne > Gastrophryne carolinensis. The sequence continues at coordinate 158,197,510 of CM051237.1, read as the reverse complement.
AGGAGGCAACCATCAACGCTACCAGCCTCATCCCCAGACGGATGGACGGCCGAGGATTGGAGAGTAGGACCCGAGCCAACTCCTGAATCAGATGAATTTTGGACTGAGGAAGAAACACACTGTGCTGATGAGAGTCCAACTGCATCCCCAGGAAGGACACTACCCTGGCCGGAGCGAGGGAGGACTTGGGGAAGTTGATCACCCAACCAAAGCTTTCCAGCGTGGAGACCACCATGCTGGTGTCTGTCTCTGACTGATTGAGCGACGGAGCCATGATGAGAAGGTCGTCCAAATAAGGTACGACACGAATGCCCCGAGATCTGAAAATGGCTATGACCCCTGCCAACACCTTGGTGAACACTCTTGGAGCCGAGGTAAGGCCAAACGGAAGTGCCACGAATTGATAATGCTGATCCTTCATCACGAATCGAAGAAAACGTTGATGAGCGTGGCAGATGGGAACATGCAGGTAAGCATCCTTGATGTCTATGGACGTCATGAAGTCCCCTTGCCGAAGAGAGCCGACGGCCGTGCGCAAGATTTCCATGCGGAACTTCCGAAACAGGATGAACCTGTTGAGCAACTTCAGGTCCAAGACGGGACGAACTGACCCATCTTTCTTGGGTACTGCGAACAGATTGGAGTAGAACCCGAGGCCCATCTCTGAGCGCGGTACCGGCCGGATGACCGCCATCTCTAGTAAATTCTTTACCGACGCCAGGAGCCCCTGTGTGGCGACAGGATCGATGGGCACCCGAGACCGAAAGAACCGTGAAGGAGGGCGAGACTCGAATTCCAGCCTGTAACTGGACGACACTACCTCCTGAATCCATCTGTCCGGAACTTCCCGGTTCCAAACTTGGGAGAAGTGTCGTAATCGTCCCCCCACCCGCACGGGTGAGGGCAGCCCCTCATTGCTGAGCGGGCTTACCAGCAGGTTTGGGCTTGGAGCCCCAGGACTGGGCGGGACGGCCATGGCCCCTGCCCCAAGTCCAACCTGTACGACTGGAAGAGGGAAGGGAAGCCCCCCTGCCCGCTCTATATCCTCGAAAGGAAGACCTACTAGAACCTGCCCCCCTAAAGGGGCGTCGAGGCCTTCTGCGCTGTGGCATCATACCACCCTTCGCGACAGAGTCAATTTTCTCCCCAAACAGACGTAGCCCCAAAAAGGGGAGAGCCGTGAGCACCTTTTTAGAAGCTGAATCCGCCGACCACTGTCGCAGCCATACAGACCGACGAATGGCCACCAGCATTGCCGCTGTCTTGCTACTCATAGCCAGCGCATCGTCCTGAGCGGATAGAACGTAAGACACAAAAGATTCGCACTGCTTAAGCGCAGCGAACTTATTACAAGCGGGATTGAGATCCTCACATAGCCCCTGGATTACAGATCTTACTGCTAATAGAAGAAGGGCCGAAGCGCACACAGGGCGCATTGTTGACCCAGCATAAATAAAGCCATGGCGAGCATACTGGTCAATCCTACGATCCTCCCCATCTTTAGGGACAGAGGTCTCAGCAGACTGTACCATAGCAGAGCTAGATAGCCCTAGCACAGGGGTATCGACTTCAGGAGGAATGGACCAAAGCTTCACCAATTCTGGCGGAAAGGGATAACGCCTTTCCCACCTGGGAGGAATCCCAGATAACCGCGTGGGATGCTCTCATTCCTTAAGGACCACCCTCTCAAAGTGGTGCTGTCTGGGAAAAACCAAACGCGGCTGAGGCTCTTTAAACAACTGGCCCCTTGGCAGGGTGACAGCCTCAGGCGGATCTAAATTCAAAATTTCAAACATTTGGGCCAAAATGGAGGGGGTGTCAAGGGCAACCCCCGCCGACCAATCGCCAGTCGCATCAGCCTCAAGCTGATCTGCCGGCTCATCTGACTCCAAGAGGAATTCTTCCTCATCCGGGGAGCCATCGGACCATTCCACAGGCTCACATAATTCGTCCTGTGGAGCCGAAGATACTGGAGTCAGGCGCTTCCGTTTCGCAGGGGCTTTCAACCCTGCCTTAACGGGTAATACTTTCCGAAGGCTGGCCAACTTTGCCGCCACCTCGGATTGCGAATCCCCACTTTTGACAGTGTCATGCGGGGTCCGGAACAGGGAGGGAGAGGCAGGAGATGATGGAAGTTGCGACGGACCAGCAGCCGGATCAACAGACTGACGCGCAATGCTCTGCTTTGCACAAGGAATGCAAATAAAGACATCATCAGCGGGGAGCACAGCCCCACATTTTACACACCCCCTGGACGACTCTGACGAGTCGTTACCGGTAGTTAAGGAAGCCTCCATATTGGTGATTTATGGTATCGCAAATACTGGGATTTTTAAGGCATAAGCCAACCCGGGATGCCCCTTTATCAAAAAATGTCCCGGAAGGGAGGGTTTTTTTTTTTTTTTTTTTTTTTTTTTTAGGAAAAAAGGTCCCCCTTAGTAAATATATATATATATATATCTAAGAATATATATATTAAATGTGTAAACTTTATAAAAAAATATCCCCCTTTTTCTTTACTAAAAAAGAAAGACTAGCCAGGCAAAATAGAGCCGGAGGGCCACTATAACCAGGGATCCCAGGATCTGAAAGGAAAGAAAGAAACTATCAGATCCCTATATAAGTGTAACACATGCAGCCTGTCTTAAGCATCACATATAAATGATAAGAGAGCCTCTTAAAATGCTTTTCCCAAGTATCCCCCTTTTTCCTCCATAGACTAAAAGAAAAACTCAATCTCGGCCCTGCCAAAGCGGGGCCGCTTACCTGACAGGCCGACGCAGGACCGGAGGGCACTGAGCAGCAGCTGCAGCAGCAAGATTCAAGTGTGCTGCAGCGCGCCCCCCCACGTGACTTCTGTAATAACAAACAGGGAGGAAGTGAGGCCGGGGCCGCCGAGCGACGCTCCCGCCGGCGCCCCGCCCCCTACAAGACAGTCACCAAGCGATTGCCGCCAGCTGCGCTGGATTCATGCAGAGCCAGGCGGCAGAGGAGGGAGGGGAGCATAAGCGCAGCCACTAGGCTGCCGCACGGAGCCCGGGAAGGGGGGGAGGCGGGAGGGGCCGCAGATTTAAGGCGGCAAGCCCAAGTGCTGAGCGCGGTCAGCTGCCCCGCCCCCATAAAGCTGACCAACACTCTGGCCACCATTGAAACACTCAAAAATTTTTTTTTTTTTTTTTTTTGGAGGATCTGCCCGGGGCTCCAGCATAGCAGACTCAAGCGCACTATGCTGCGCAGTCTGTTAATGTGCACAAAGTGAACCACACATGTAAAAGACAGCAATACAGTGAAACACTATCCATAATACACAACCCTCTATACCCCCCCCCCCATAGTGAAGGGAGAAGGGATCGTAACGGGAGAGCAAGGGGCTAAGGGGACCCTCGGGACAGGGGCATCCCATTTCCGGATCACCATGCCGGTTCGCCGCATAGCCCCACGCATGAGGACGAGCGGTAGGAGATAAGCTCCTAGACACTTAAAGTGCTATCTACCATTTGCCCGGCGAGCAGCCAAGGCTGGGAGGCTTCCATTTCACCATAAAGGTATACAACTCAAACCGGGCAGAAATAGACCAAAAAGGGGGGTGGCGGGGTAAGAATACCCCGGCCTACCTGTAAGCAGGAGACTTCCAACTTCTGACTTGCCAGCAAGCAGAGAGAAAAATACTGGTGATTGAAGGGAGGTACCAGGTATATATAGGCCGGAAGGGGGCTCGTTACAAGACTTCCTCTCTGCACTACGTCACCTGCGGTGGATTAACCCAATAGTGGATGAATATCTAAAGGTGAAGCGGGGTGTGTGGCACACCAAGAATAGAGGACTTCTACTTCATTTTTCACAATGTTTGCAGCTGGTTCTGAATCAAGCCCAAATTATTAACGTTAAAGTCCTTGTTTTGTGTTTATAAATGTTCAATGGCAATTGAAGTCTGTGCTTGATAATTATGTTTTGTTATTTTTGACATGGTGCTGTGAATCGTCTACTAAAAAATATTAGCATACAAAATGACAGAGTGATATAACACTATGGCATTTCATAACTGTTTATGGAGGTAATTACTATAGCGCAGAGTATAAAGTAAAGTGAGCACATTCTTGTGCAGGGAATTACATGTGAATCGAGTGCACTTAGAAAGAAATCTTTTTTTTTTCTTTGAAGTGCAAACAATTGAATATTGGCATTCTTATGTCATGGAAATTTGAATCTGATTTACAAGCCCCATGTGGCAAAGTTAAAAGGAGTTTGGAAAAGTTGACAAAATTGCCAGTAGTAATGTAAGGAGAGAAAAACTCCACCACTTGGCTTATGTTTAAATAAAATGATGCGGGTGAGTAACACCACATAAAATCACAGTGTTGTGTGCAGTTCCCGCGTCCCGATTAAGACAAATTGGCAAGGCTTGATCAAGGCATGCCATTGTTCTGATCTAAGTGAGAGATTCTAAAATCAGACTCCTTGTGTTTATACAAATGCAGAAATCAAATAGCGTTATAGACTATTGATGGTCACCGAGAAGGCCCACTGGCCCGCTAGTGCATACTTCTTTTCAGTGTGGCAAATAATCAAAAATGAATAGCTAACAGAATATAAATCTAATTTCCCAGTCTGAGTCATCAGCACAATGCCTGGAAATACGCTGTAGGTGGTAATTTTTTTTAATTACTTTGCATTTCTTATTCAAATAGCCTGGAAAACTGGAGCACATCAGTTAGGTACATTTTAGCAGTAAATGTAATAGCAGTTACCTATCTACTAGGTATTAGCCGGGGAAGTCGCTATGTGCAGTCTGTCCAAGATGGCTGCACCTAGCAATGGCAGAGCAGAGCTGGGCTCAGGGAAAGGACAGCAATCCCAGAATGCAGAGCGACACAGTCAAAAGACACTTCCTGTTTGCAGGCTGCCTGATGCTCCACGAGCCACCATCTTGGATGTTTAAAGGCTTATAACATGCAGTAGATGCAGGTAGGATGATTTTTAATGTGAGCAATCTGTATGTACCAGGTGTGAGAAACATACAAGATATGCTCTTATTCAAGGTGAAGGTCCGCTTTAACAGGTAATGAGCTTATCTAAATGATTTTGAGAGCCTCAGAATAAGTCAGGTTTTAAGAGCCTCTAGAGAAGAGCATTAGAGGTATTGGGGAGTTAATAAAAACTCCCCAAACCTGGCTTGCTCGGCCCCACTTTGATTAAAAATTAGTTTAAACTTACCTGTATGGTCGCAACACGCTCCGGCATCCTTTGGTCCTGTGCTGGCTTCCACTGGGTAGCGCCATCTTGCCTACTGTGCCACCCCTCAGATCCCGCGCATGTGCAGTGTCATTGCATAGGCCGCAGATCTCAAGATTTGATGAGCGGTGCAGGACATTTGAAGAGCAGATGGGGAAGGGTGAGTATGGCTAAAGCTGCAGCATTCACTCAGCGATGTCTAAGGGGGGGCGAGTGCCCAGGAATGCTGCCAGATGTCGGTGCTTTAGATAATACCGATATCCAAAAGGCAGTGAGGGAGGGAAATTTAGAGAGGAACATCAGAAAAAGTCCAATTTTCCTCTTTAGGAACCTTTCTCAAAAAACACTTCATTGAGAGCAATCAGACAGTTGTAAAGATGAGGTACATTATTTTTCCAGTGTGGTATATATTTTTATTTTATCAAAAGCTCTCTCCAAAAATTGCACGTCATTTGGCCAACCCTCTATCTCTTAAACCAAACCAAAAACAAACTTTCAGTCTGGCAACCATCCATCTTAGGGGGAATCTTTATTCAGAATTACCAGCTTTCTAAAGAGAAAAGACCCTCCCACGTGGCTATGAATGAGGCAGTCTGCACAGCATGGCATCCTTGCCTCCCTCTTTGTGTGTGATCACAGGCAAAACAATCAGGCACCTCAAGCACAAAGCTAAACATAGAGGAAAGCAGGGACACCATGCTGTGCAGAATGTCACATTTACAGCCATGATGGAATGCAAAAAGGGATGAGTATGTACACACAATTTCAGCTTCCTCCTTAGGTTAACACAGGGGGACATCCAAATCGGGATGCCTCCTAGAGCAGATGCTTTTTGGACTTTTGTGCATGATAAATAGGGTGTCGAGCAAACATTACGAGCGATCTCACGATTGCTCTAACAAACAATTAGCTGACAAATCTTCAGTGGCTAAACTTCAGTTGTCCACTTGCATATGAGTTTGCTCGCTTGCTCGCTCACTCAATGAGCAGTTGATTTTTCTGTTTCATGGAAATGGGCCGTTATTCCATCTCCATGCTCCTGCAACTTTACTTCTGTTTATGTTGCAAACAATTGGGTTCTCATGTCCTGTCTGCAGTGTTACCCTGCTGGACATAGGGTACTAGCCCCTATTTTATGATGCAATATGTGCAGACAAGGGACCTGGACCCCCCTCATCAGGTCAACCCTGCTGACCATCAGAAACAACACCAGCACTGCATGAGCAGACAGGGTTAAATGGGATGAGGATGGGAAGACTCTTGCTTTTAGTTCTTTTAGGTGGCAGGTTGACTTTAAAGGGACTGTAAACCCAATGGCTGTAATTAGCCAGCGAACTGCTGACCTGATGCCTGTCCCACGTGCCTCTCCTTTAGTTACAGCAGAGCAGGGTAGGAGCCATAGTGGGGATCCAAAATTTGCCTTTTATTCAATTCCATTCTCCCCGCACAACGAAAAAAAAGTGGACCTACAGCTTTTCTGTCCCTTGAAGCTCTCGGTGTGAGCAAACACGACAAGCCACCGTGTTACTGCAGCTGTCTCTGATCACAGGAGAGCCTGCTCATGACTCATAAACTTGCTCCATGACACGCTCTTCCCAGCTCAGCCACAACCCAGAAATTGAAGCAACAAAATCAGTTTTGCCTAGACTACATTAGGTATTTACATAGAATTAGAGATTTTCAAATGCTTTTAAATGGCTCATTATCTACTGTTCCCAAGGAGAATAAGGTGGGAGAAAGTTAGTGTGTGCTTGGAGAGGGACTTTAAAGTGTAAACAACATTCAAGCCTGTGTGTGTAATTGCATTTAAAGATGGGGCAGTTCTCCTGTTAAAGTGGGCCAAAACCCAAGATTTTGACTATCCTGGGTTTTGGTCCTTGCCCCTGGGGCACTCCAATTGGGGGGTGCCTCACTGTGTTAAACCTCCCAGGTCGCTGAAACAAACTCACCTCTTCCTGGGCCTACGGTGCATTTGTGGCGCATTTGCGCTCTGATCTGCTGACTTTCCTTCGTCTAAGCCTCGTGTAAGGGCATCAGCTCTGAGCATGCTGGCGGGTGCAACCCCCACTACCCTCTAACAGGGAGCATGTCCGCATTGGCAATTCACAAATGTATGCGTGGGCACGCAACCTGCTAGAGGGATAGTGGGAATGCAGTCGCGGCTCACACCAGAAAAAAAGGTAAGTGTATGGGCGACCTGGGGGGTTTCACACAGCGGGGTATCCTGATTTTGGATGCCCAGGGGTAAGGAATCAATCAGCCCGGGAATCTTATAGATTACCGGGCCAATCGCCGTGGGTTTTGGTCCACTTTAAGGTGCAGAGACTATCTAAAGACATTTTCCACAAATGTATACAGCTTCTGTGGATTTTAAAACAACCCAAAACATATTTATTCTAAAATGGATATTGATCACAGGCAGAACATTGTGCGTGAGGGGATCACAATTTCTTATTTATCTTACCTCTTCCTCACCCTTGGTGAAGCTGGGACATGTGATTGGTCACCAGCACACATGTGGTCTGCAGTCTTCTTCCAGGTTTCCAGCTGCCAAAAGGACTTCAGACCAGGTGACCGGCATCTGCCATTCACGGAGCCTACTTTTGCTGAGGGAGCAAGGAGGAGTAAATGGAGGAGAGGTACATGGGTCAGGCATCAGGTGAATTGCTTGCTGCCTTATTACTGTTGTTGGGTTTACAGTATCTTTAAAACTGGGCTTGCTTGTGGGCATGTGAAGAGGGGAATCGGCAATGCAGATGCCCTAACCAAGGCCATTATAAATGCGGAGAGCCCTGTCACGTGACTTAACCCACATTTTTTTATTTGAATCTTGAATCTTTATTGAATATTACTAAGATTGGACTATTAATGTGGAGAGCCCTAACATATTGTAATGGCTTTTTTTATTTACCAATCACTGTTCTAAATATACATAAGGTTTTTGCATGTCTTGTAGGTGAGCTCTGGTGGAATCAGGCAAGTCTTTGACAAAGTTTATCATAGAGCGCAGCCATTTCACATGAATGCAGGCACAGTACTATCTTTTAGCGCACTGATAAGTCATATTCTGGGGCTAATCTGGCCAGTGTTCCTAGCGTGGGAAGGAAGGCGAGATAGGATGGGAAGGATGGAATTTATTAGGACTGACAGGTCAGAGTGTTTATGAGAAAGAATGAAAGTAATGGACAAAGCAGTGTGTCCTCCTGATAGGCAGAGCACCACCTCTGAACTGTATCTGTGAGGACACGATATTCCATTCCCCTATTACAAATGAACTGTCTGCTGTACATTGCAACCGATAATATTTAGCTTTTACATGGGACTGGCAGGCAGCGAGGTATCTCTTTACATATTGGGGGGAGGTGCTTAACGCATTGTCAAAACCTACAAAAAAATGAGGGTTATCATCAGGTCTTGTAAATATTCAAGCAAGTCATATAAGTAAGGATGAAACCACATCTCAGCATTGCATTTCTATACATCATTACAGCATGTTCTTTTTTACTTTTATTTACCTGTATTTATAATCATAGGCATGTGTAATGCAGCAACTGCTGATCACTCTAGGCCAGGGCTGATCCAGCTTCTGGGCCACCAACAGGTCATGTTCTGTAGCCCTGTCTGACCACCAATTACCTCACCCGTGCAACTGTATGGAGATCTGCAAAACATGACCTGTTGGTGGGCTTTGAGGAGAGGGTTCGGCACATTTTCTCTAGGGGGGTTATTTAAGAAAGGTTAAGGCCACGTAGTGCCAGGTAGTGTCAGATGAGTGTCAGGTGAATGTCAGGTCCCAGTGCAAAGGGTGTGTTTACCAAGTCAAAAATCCAGAGCGCCTGTGATAGTGCCAGGTAGTGTCCCATCTATCAACTGCACCGGTGATGGGATGAGTGCTAAAGCTGAGTTTCCTACAGTGCCAGATAGGACCAGGCGCTCACCTAGCACTGTGTGGCCTTATCCCATACATTTCAATGTGCTGGGATAGTTACAATTATTAAGGGCCTTATTCATGTAGGAATAGCGTCAGGTAGTGCCTTGTAAAGGCACGCAATTACACATTTATCAAGCGTATTCTGTTGAGCGACTGGGATAACGCCATGTAGCTTCCAATTCATCATTATCCCAGCCTCAGCGTACAGCGCCGGCGTTCAGCCTTGCAGAGTGCCACATCTTACCTCTCGCTACCTGGCGCTCTCCCATACATTTCAATGGACGTTCTTTTACTTCTCTTTAAACAGGGTGTTTTTATTATTATTTTTTTTTTTTATTCTCAAATAATGTTGGGATCTCTCTTGGCCTTGAAGAGAACATGTTTTCAATTTTTTTCTTTTTTTATATATTTATGCAGAATTGACATTACAGGTCTGGCATTAATGTATTCATGTCACAATTTTATTACAATGTAATTCCATATGTTTTCGCTCTGTTACTGGTGGATACATGTTAAAAAACAGCCTTTATTCACACAGCCTTCGGCGCTCTGGGCTACAGCAAATAATTTTTGAGCACCGGCGGTGTGTAAGGCTGTTTTTTTTATGAATATGTTGTGAGTCGGTCGCACTAACCAGTTGCTACCATTCGCTTCCATACAGCTCTGTACAGGTCATATAGCAACTCCTCACAATGTATTCATCAATGCTGCACAGCGACTGAGGCGCTCAGAACTAGCAAACCACGGCCGAGCACAGTGACTACTAGCGGGCGCTCTGAAATGCCTGGTACAGACGCATATCTGTCGCTACCTGCCGCTAGTAATGAATCAGCCTGCCCAGCATTTTAGTAGAATTTTTACATTTTTTGGGCTGGTGCATGTGCCACGGGATCCCTGGGCTGGTTGGGATTATTTTTATATGCATTTTTAGCCCTTTTGTTTGTGTAGCAAACTTATGATTTGGGCCGTGATAAAGATATGTCATGTCAGTCCAATGTCCCTAATGCATTTTCCCATTTTATTGAGCATCTCTTGGAGCACCTGATACTTTTTGATACATTTTGTCAGCTTGCGGCGTTCTCGGTTGGTGCTAGCGTATAGGCTTATATAAGACATGCTCTGAGAACAATGCCTGACCGGGAATGCTACAGCTGACAGCGCCAGCTTCACCAAATTATTAGCATGACCCATATTGAGGTGCTGAGGCTGTACACAGGGCTGAGACCAGGAAACAGCTGATCATGTTGTTCCCAGGCACTAAATAGATAGAGTAATATGTAAATTAAATATTTCTTTATTTTAACTGGACCTGTCTTTTAAAGATTAGAGAGCTACAAGAGCTATAGATTTAACTTAACTGGAATCTACATACATTATGCAATAAAGATATTGTATTGTTTGTGTATTTATTTTACACACAGTGGAATCCCATACAAGTAAAAGTAAATGTATAAGTGTTTCTATAGGAACTGCCTTACTGGAATTATTATAAAGGCCGGAATGAAGCCCAGACTCGCGTTACCAGATCGCGCCATTTATGCTGTAAAACTATAACTTATACGGGGCCAAGACAGGCAACCAAAAAGCAAAGTCTTCTTCCATCCATGTCCAGTCTATCTGTCCACACTTTTTACGTGTTCCATTGCTTCCATATAGTTCTGATAAATAATGCACTTCTGTATTACTAATGGCTTCACCATTTGTCAAGATAAGAACCTTCCCAAATAAGGATGAGTCGACAAATGTAGAGTGCCAGATGCAATTAGGGCAGCACATGGCCCACTGGCCTGAGGTTGTCATACACATCACATTACATGCAGTTAAAATAATAAAGAGATAACCCTACATTTAGCAGAATCTGAACTTACATTGCCTATGAATGTAAACCACACATAGCCATATTATCTCTCTTTAGGCAATGAATAATGTCAGCTTGAGTGGTCACCATATGTCACAAAAGCAGCATTTATCAGCTCCTTTCCAGAAATCATTCATTGTTTATGAAGCCTCCATATGTGTCAGTTCAGATTTGATGTGGTGTCTTTTTATATAATGCAATGAAATAAATCTATGATAGTAACACGGACAGCTTAGATAACCCATATGTCATGATTGATATGTACAAAATCATTTCAGAATTTCCTCTCATACAATCAGTGGACAATCAACAGTTAATTGTTGCACACACTTTGAGCATTGCATTTTACTGAGCTGGGATAGACGGACAGTGTGGGCTCAATTCAAGCATATCACTGAGAGACGGTCAAACTGACACAAGCCTCAGACTTGGATTTGTGGTCAGGTTCAGGTAATCCCTCATGGTTGCTCCCATGAGCCAAAAAAGTTATCTACACTGTCCATCCTTTTAAAACGAGGTAGGTCCTCCTAAACTCGCTGGCCCTGATGTGGTTGCTATAGTACCTCTGCATTCTGTTACTATGCCTTTCACATTAAGGGGCTTTCTCAACAGTTTTTAAGCTTGTGGATGGGTGTGCATTTTAGATTTCAAGCAGATGGCCAGCTTTAAAGATCTGTTTTTTAACCACCCATAGTAACAGGAAGAAAAAACTTTTCTAGGCCTCAGCTGAGCACAATGCCAACTCTTTTTTATGTTCATAGAGAGGCTGTAAGAACAACCATGTCTGTTTATTTTAATTTCTCCAAATAATTTGCTGTCTTCCAGTGACCCGCTCCTCAGAGACGGTCCTTTCATGTATTTTTTAGAAGCTCGGAATGCACACAGAGCTCCTGACACAACACGGAGCCTGTAATATCGCAGTTATTCACATGCCTAATACAGCATTAGTCAGGAGAATAACCCACATATCACTTGCTGTTAATTTTGTTTGTAGCACTTTGTCTTTGTAGTTGCCAGGAGCAAGGAGCCTCCTAGAAAGTCATCTTAAAATTACTTGCTACAGGGTTATTAGCAACTATTGATTTCTGTCATCTAAAAACACGGATCAGCCCTGCTTAACATTGGCCATGTGTGCTTGGGAAAGAGTAAACATGGATTCTTGTCATAGCCTTTCAGCTTCAGGCAAAAATCCCTATTAATGACGTCGGGGATTTTTGGGCAAAGCTACAGATCAAGCATCACGGCAGCTTGTAGAATATGCCCCTTAATTAAATAAGGGACAGCATTTTACCTTATTAAACTTATACCATCAACCTCATTGCCGCCATGTGCTAAAGTGATGTGTTTAATGAGCCATCAGCAGTTTGTCTCTGTGGACTGAGCTGTCAAGTCATGGAAAAAGGCTCTGTGCATAAAACACAGCCACTTGCTGATCTCCCACCGCTCCATAAAAGAAAGCCGGAGCTATAAATACACCTTGATCTACTATAAAAAAAAGCCATCTGACATTCACAAATGTGTTAATAAAAAATCCCATAACATGACAGAATGCAAAATATGTGAAAATGTCATCTTAAATAGGCGCAACTGATTACTTCCAAACACAGCTGCCAGTGAACCGTGGACGAATATACCAGCACGCCCAGTAGGTGCCTGTCTGTGGGTGGCAAGGAAAAGGAGTGGCATTTCTGCATAAACAGATGCACCAAACTGCCATTTCATCAGCAGCAGAAAATGCAGTTTAAAACACAGCTTATTTCAAGTTTTGCCTAATGTATCAGGCATGTAAGGCCTACCGAGCCTAGTTGTCTGGACTTAAAAGTAGATCTCCTGTTAAAAATGGCTCAGGATCCACCACCTCAAATTGTGCAAAATACATTCACCAGAAGTAGCTGTACCTGGTCCATGCTCCCTTGCCAATCTCATGACCGATAGCAGTCACCAAGACACATGGTGTGCACACCTGCCCAGGGAGCTTTATTGGCCATCAGCAATAAAGTGGGATGTATGCAGCTTTTCATACTGTTAAATAGGACTGTTGTTGCTGATTTTCCTCCCCCTTTCTGTAGTCAATCCTCATTTTTTTAGTATGGCCACCTATTGCTATAGGTGAGCTGAAAGAGGGTTCTACTGCGTCAAACAAATACTATTAATGAATAGTGAGGAAGGGACTAAAATACACAGGCAAGCATAATCAGGGTCCCTCTCATTAAAGACTGAATGTAAATATCCAGATCTGTGATCCACAAAGCTTAGAGAAAAGCTTGAAATGAATTGCTTAGAACAACAGATGAAAAATCACCAAAAACACTCTTCTGGGAGATAAGACAGGCAGAGACCTGCTGTCAGGGATGCAGACCAATATGTCCAGGCACGTGGGGTGCAAAAGCAGTGCTGGAGCATATTTTCTCCCCCAGTTTTGCAGTGGGTGGATGCAGTGGCCCACAGCTTGAATAGGAGAATGGAGGGCCACTTAAAAATAAATTAAAGCATGTGATGTCTATTTAGCTTTTACAATGTCTTGGAGAAGTATTCTTAGCCCTGGAACTTTTCCAGATTCTTGTTGCAACCGCAAACTTAAGTGTAAAGAAAATGATGCATATTTATCCACATAATTAAAAAAATTAAAATGAAAGAGCATGGATATTTATTTACCCCCCCCAAAGTAAATATTTTCTTGGACCAGCTGCAAGTATGTTGGGGTACATCTCTACCAGCTTTGCACATTTAGAGGCAGGCAGTTTGCCCATTCCTGTTTGTAAAATAGCTCTATCTCAGTCAGATTAGATAAAGAGTGTTTGTGAACAGCAATTTTCAAGCCATGCCACAGATTCTTGAAGAGATTTAAGTCTAGACTTTGACTGGACCATTCCAACACATGAATAATCTTTTATTTAAACCATTCAATCATAGACTTGGCTGTATGTTTTGGGTTGTTGTCCTGCTGGAAGGTGAAACTATGCCCCAGTTTCAAGTCTTTTGCATGCTCCAACAGAGTTTCCTACATGACTGCCCTGTAGCTTCATCTCTGTTCCCAGCAACTCTGACCAGCTTCCCAGGCCCGGCTGTAGACAATCATTCCCATAATATGATGTTGCCACCACCATGTTTCACAGTGGGGATTGTGTGTTCAGAGTAATGTGTAGGGGTTGGCTTTTAGACCAAAATATTAAACTTTGGACATTGGACCAAAGCACCTTCTTCCACATGCTTGTTAATTGAGCTGTAGTGGGTTAAATTTTGGGTGCACTTTTGGGTGTGAACTAAAACTTTCATCTTAGTGAGCTTTTTTAACCTAATGCACATAAAAGTGCAATAAAAAATGTTTGCTCTAATTTTCCCAAAAAGGAAGAACATTTTTCAATTTAGGCAAAGACAAATTCTAAACACCACCCAATAGGGTATGTTAAAAGGATTTTCAATTTGCATAAGGTGCTATTGTTTCCAAAATGTAAATAAAATATCCTTATGGCACTGGAAAAATAATGAACCTCACCTAGAAAGATGTCCCATCGTAGATGCAAGTGAGTTTTTTTAGAAAAAAATAATATTTTTTATTGCACTTTTTGTGTGTCAAAGTAAAAAAATGGGTCTTCTCTTCATCCTGGGTGCATATGATCCCCTCCCATGGTCTTCCCCTTTCAGGAGAGGGCCCCACTTACCTGAGCCCCGCAATCCCTTCTGTGTTTTCTCGCTGTCAGATCGGCTACAGCCGGGGCTTCAGAAAAATGGTTGCTGCTCCCATGAGTGAGGACATTGGCAGCTGGCACTAGAAATGCTTCTAACTGCTGCCCTCACTTATGGGAGTGGTGGCTATCTTTCTGGAGCCCTGTCCATAATCGATTTGACAGCAGAAATAACACCACACCCCGGACAGGATTGCTGGCTCAGATAAGTCCTCTCTGCTGCACACTCTGCATTCATTTAAGCACCAACTCGCAAAGTTCGGTACAAACCCGAACTTGAGGTTTGGGTTTACCCAATACTAGTCATGGGTGGAATTAGCCATGTCACAACCTGAGGTGTGCTGCTGACATAAATAAGTAACTTTGTATTTTTTTTTTCAAATGAAAAGGAAAATGTCTAAATTTCAACTTCTGATATTTTATAGAGTTTTATGTTCTGTTGTGACTATGAGTATGAGTATACGTGATTTCAAAATTGTTGCATTCTTGTGCTCTCATTTTACAAAGCATCCCAATTGTTTCAAATTGGGACTGCACTACAGAGAAGAATATTCCTGATTGGAGACTGAATTTGATTAGATAGTCAGGATTACAAGGAGTTGACATGTACTTTAAAAGGTGGAAACAAAATGGTGTCTTAATGTGGTATGCCTTCCTTTTAGGAAAGTGGTCATATCACATTGGCAGTCACCAACACAGGAATTGAGGAGGCGATCATTGGCCATATATTGTGAAATAATACTAGGCCTAGTATGACAAGATAACTATAATGACTCTGAGAATGAGAATTTCAAGGCACAGGCCAATTATATTCAGGGTTTTAATATCAGTTTCCTGTGCAGGTGTTTCATTGGTGGCTATGACAATTCCATTTGAAAGATAGAAAGCTGGGGCCAATCAAGCAGACAGTATTTATTGATATGAAATTTGGATGCATATTTTTTACTTTTATCATAAACATCCTTAGTATAAAAAAAGATTGTAATCTTATAGTATAGCTCATCAAGTCCCTTGAATATACAGTTACCATTATCAGACATTTCACAATCCATAAAATTCAAATGAGAATAAATGGAAAGATGAGCCGCAGCATATAATCGCTAACCGCTGTGTGTAAATGTTGTTTCTCTAACCATCCAGCCATCTTAACATGGCCCTTATGAGACCTTTCATGACCTCTACTTTGTAGCTCAGTTTCTACCTCTTTTTGATGTACAGGTTTCTTGAGAGAGAGAGAAAGAGGTTACACCAAGTGATTGGGGGAGAAATAAATACCAGCCTGGCAGGCTGAAGATGATTAAATCAGGCAGAGCATTTCCGTATCATTTGTGGGTGGCGAGTAACTCTAGATTATGCATTTCAACATTTGTCCCATTCAGGAAGTTTATATTGCCATGATTGCGGTAGACTCAAAACATATTTGTTGATTAAAAAAATCTACGTGGATGAGTGTAACTGTTAGATTGCCCATATAAATGAAAATGTTTCTTTCTAGTATGACCACATAATCAGTGGTATCATTTTAGAAAATCGACATACTTTATTTGAAAACAAACTGAATATCATGGTGCCCCCACTTTTTAAGGTGCCTGCTATACATAGAAATGGTCTCCAAGGGACATGTTTTGGCTTCTATCAGCTAGATCTGTAGAAATGAATCAAGTAAACTGGACTTACTGTTATTAATATATCCTAATGTGGTACAATAATGTAATATCCTGTAGCTTTGTTTTGGCAAGCTACTTTCCCCACCCTTCCTTTGTGATATTAGTGGTGCAGTGGAAGTGCATTGCGGCTGACTATTTCCATGCACTGCAAATTTATTTCTGCGCCAGGAGAACCACATAATGAAATAGAGGGAATACTGAAGAAGGATGCTTTATTAATAAAGTAGGGAGATTACCGAGATTTTAAAAATACATCAAGGCACTTTGCTACCTGCACATTCATATTAGGTGCAGAGTTAGAAAGAAAGAGTTACGGTCAGATGAATGGGGCAGAAGATGCTAAATATAATTTGTCTATAAATTTTGCCTACATTTCAGTAAGATGACCACCAATGGTCTATGTATAATCAAAGTTGTGATTCTCGACTGAATCTAGACTATAGTTAGTCTATATTTTCCTGCCTACTATGCTTTGATGATTTTCAGTCCATCGGTCTTTATGTAATGGTATATGTTCCTTGTGGTCATAATACACTAATGGATGTGTTGTTGTGTCTCATGCATGAATAATTTAGTGGCCTACTACCTAAGTGAGCATGTATTCCATAAACCAATTTCAGATACAATTGAACAGTTAATTATTAGTCTACGTTAAATATATATTTTGTGATGGGTTGTACACAAAAAATGTCAGGAAAATACATTTTCTGAAGCCTGAATTGTGAGTAAAAGGGACATCAGTAGAGAGTGCCCATTACAGGCCCATTAAGAGGTTGGCAGTAAAGCACTCAATAGGGACTTGATGTCTGGCCAGCAAGGGAAGCTGGGTGGGTCCTACTGGCTGTTCCTCACACTACAAGACTCCAGGCCAGGAGGCATAAAAAGAGGCTGATGAGCCACAGACAGTTTCTGCAGTTTTGATAGATGCCAGTGTAGAGGAGCCCAAAGGAATCTGCTCAGAAAGCAACTTGAAGCAAGGAAGCTTTCAGGAGATCTGCCTAAAGGAAGCTTAAGAAGCTTGTCACCAGTTGAAACATATACTAAGCATAACTTAAAGCGGACCAAAAGCAACATTTTTAACTTGCATCCTCTGAATTGCCAGCCCCCCCCCCCCCCCCATGAAGAGTACCTTTTGCTATTTTTTCATTCCAGATAATAGCCCTTGTTTAAGCTGTAAAGCCCCACCTCCTCCATTCATTGCAATTGTGTGTGGCAATTATGTCATTGCCACACCTATGCAATGACTGATCGTCTGCCATCTCGCAGAGAGGGACAGCAAAAAAGAGGCAGTGTTCCTGGACGATCTGAAAAATGAAAATATCAGTTTCTAGTTCTATACCCTAAGAAGGGAATATTGGCAGGGGCTATGGCCAAATGTATTTCAGTGGGTTCGGTGAGTTTTGGTCTGCTTTAAATAAGCCATGAGGCTTATTTGTTATGACATGGACTTTGTTGTGCTACATGCTGAAGAAAGCCTCTTTGATATTTGGAGGAAAAATAAATCATTTGAATATCACTGCTGTGTTCTGCCTGTCTGTGATGCCCCAAAATCATGGAGTCTTAATATATTTAGATAGATAGATAGATAGATAGATAGATAGATAGATAGATGTCCACATACTGGTAAAAAGTAACGTAAAAAAAAAAATAAAGTCAGGACTATGGTAACAAGGTATATGAGTTTGATTTAGGTAAATATTAGGTTCAAGCCTTTTGATATCATTACAGGAATAGGAAAGAAAGACACACATTAAAGTCTCAAGCAATTAGATTTCCTGCAAAGAATGGTATATGGATTCCAGAAATATTAATCAATTTTCTCTCTGTCACAATTGCATATTATTTGATTATGTTTCTAAAACTACCTAAATACTTTGTGCAGGCATTGACTTTTGTCCATCAGCCGCCTCATTAGTCAATAACAAATTTGCAGACTTCATTGTAAGTCTATTTTAATGGCTCTCTTAAAAGGACACATTTGTTAACTAAATGCTTACAAATTAGCACACATAACTGCACGCTCATGCAAAGCAATTTATTTCCACTTTACAAGTCATTTAAATGTAGGAAACAAAACCCTTGGTGGCCGCCCCCTGGCCTGCTGTGTTAACCCCCCATGTCGCCAAAAAACTCACCTTTGTACTTGCTCCCACGGCATAGTAAAAAAATCGTGGTTGCACCCTCTTACTATTACTGGGCTTTGCGCCTAAACAGAGCTGTATTGCTGATCATTAATATGCATGGTATATGAAGTAGATGGGGAGAGAGCCCGCACATAAGCTGTAGGACAGGGTAAAGGTAGGAGAAATCTGCGGGGGTTTTAAATGGTGACGCCAGGAACAAAACCTTGCTAAGCACTATCCTTAAAGTTAGGCAGATGTTTGGCCTTCATTCATGGCCTTTATGACTCCTATACTATACCGAGGGACAGAGCTTTAGGATTAATATTTTCATTTAGAAACAAAGAGTTGGAGAGGCTACATAGCCCCCCCCCCCCCCCCCCAAACACATTTGTTCTTCCAACTGATATCTGATAATGGTTTTACCTCAGTGCTTCTCACAATAATAGGGGCTGCTTGTTACCAGTATAGTAAGATTGAAGCTTCTTGTACAGTATACAGTGATGGAGGGCTGCGTGTGATTACATAAAATAACTCACTTCACATATTTCTCCACTTGTCCACTGCCAGGAGGCATCCTTTCTTCAGGTCTGCTGGGTTAGGGGGCTCCCTCCTAGTCGGGTGGGCGTTGGTGTTCCGATGCTGTCCCATCTGAACCTGTAGTTCAGGGGGACACAGGTCCTCTCCTCTCTTCTCCTTTCTTGGCGTCCTTATATACCACAGAGGAGGAGTCTCTGTGGAATCCCCTCATATGGCTAATGACATAATTGGAGCGGAGAGATATGGAGGGGGATGTCCCAGGAACTGAAGGTGGGTTAGGAATTGATGTAAAGTAAAAACAATTTTGTATCAAGGACTGGTTTAGCAACAAATAAGTAAACATTGTCTCCTAGTTATACTAATAAATGATGTAACAGGATATTAATTGGCCTAGTGTCCTGAAGGTTTCTTTTATTCTAGTGATTTTAATGCAGTTATTTAGCCCTTCCGTTTTGCCTTGACCTTGCTGGAAAAAGGGTATATTCCAGTCAGCATAATGCTTTATCTTTGAAAGCTACAATCAATAAGGATAATTAATGATGCCTGCTGCAATGATAGGCTCAGCAATCATTATACCACATTAATCCGTGCAGTCAGACCGAGGTCAAGGCCATTTAAATCATTTACAGTGGGGTGGGGAAATTCAAATATAACAGCAATATACATCCAGGGACATAACCTCATTCCCTATTTAAAAGTTATTTTAATAACCATTACTATGTGTGGAAACATGGAAAATAATGGCTGGGTCTCATGCATCCGGTATGAAATTCACACGGGCTGGGGTCAGGCAGTTTCTTTTGGATAGCAAGCTCCAGAGACAGTTAATAGCACAATGCTGACAAGATTACAAACTACAACTCAACAGGTTGTCAGACTGAAACGAAATGAAATATATACACTGTTTCTTTATAAATAGGTTGCATAATATTACATGAGGGTTACATGGCTGGGCTGAAAAAACTAGCTCATTGCAAGGCTTTTCTCTAGCCATCCCCCAAAATATAGACACACAAGGGAATAATCAATCAATAAATAATCTAAAGAAAACATATTTGCATCAGAAATGGCTGCATAGAGAACACGCAATGATACAGAGAGTCTTCTTATCTGATGTTAGCTCATCTAAAACTATGACAGATAGTTTCAAAATGTCTTGTAGAAATTGCCAAGAATGCCAACAAACGATAAAATTCGCTTCTGGATAGGTCTGTAGGCAGGGCAGACAGGGGCTAAACTCAACCTTACTGGCCCTGGCCACCCCATAAGCTGTTGATCCTCACGCCCACTTCGTTTGTGAACCTGCCATGAAAAAGATTCAACCTGCGGAGATGTTGAATATATTACTGCTGAGATCCAGACCCTTTTCTGTAGCCCAATCCCTGCATTTTATTCACTTATGACTACCTTATTGTAGCACTTTAGCACCTAAAATGTGGATCCATACAAGGAAGCAGGAAAAATCAAGCAAAGCAGCTATCCTCCCCTGTACACACATACATCAGTATCTCCCACACATTAAAGTGCTACTGCAGGCAATGGTAATTGATACACCATTGTGTCGGGCTACATTTGGCACTGTCCTAAACGGTTTTCCGTTATTAAATTGAAGCAGAAATGGCTGAGATACCAGGGTTTACAGGTTCAGCCAATGACATTCTCTTTTTCATCCTGTTCCCCAATCAGCTCAGCAGACCAGGACAGCATTGCACTCCAGATTCACATTGCACAGCTAGGGTGTCTTATGCAAGTTCTGGGAATCTTACAGATCCCACAGATAATGCTGATTACAATGCAGCATCCCAGATCCAGGAGCCATGCCCCCTTTTTTCGGAAGTGAGATCCTGAGGCTATCTTTACCTCATTTCAAGCTTGATTCAGAACCCCAAATGAAAATATTGTTTTGGTGCAAAAGACAACTCGCCAGCATGAATTCTCACAATATCACCTGATTCGAAGCTCCTTCCAAGATGATTTTGTTCATGAGGAAGTAAGAGAGAACTCATGGTGAGAATTCTCACTTTTATGGACCCGTTACCAGTAAGTCCAACAAAAACCCACCACACAAAATACATTTTATTCCGCTAAATTCAATTACCTACCAGTCCCCGTCTTCTTTCTCGTGGCGTGCAATGTCCTCCTCCGGTCCGCCGGATAGTCTGTGTCCTATGGTGGATCTTCTTTTCATCTTCAGGGCTCTTCAGTGCCCCTCCAGCATATTCTTTGTGCAGCTCCGGATGTCAGTAATGAAAATGGGTGGCGCCGCCTGGGGTGGAGGGGCAAAAGCCAAAAAATGCGTGTTTGGCAGAATGCTCCTATTGAAAAAAAATTGATGCTATTTGCTGATATGCCGCATTGCACCAATGTGTGCTGATGCATCACACAGTGACACAGTCTAGCATAGTGGTTATGGTCCTTATTTTCCAGAAGTATTTTAGTGAAAGTTTTATTATTCAGGGTCTATAAGTTAGTAAATGAAGAACACAGTGATGACAGAGATTCAGCACCTGGTGCAAAAAGTGCACTACTTTTTTATTGGAGCAAATTTTGTTATTTATTTTTATCTAGCATATTTGTCTAGCTAGGGGTTAATCCAACACCAGCTGTAGAGAACCCTTCTATTTTACTTTTTGCCTTAAGTGGACTTTTTTCTAGAAAGTGCACATTTTGATCCTGGTTCTGAATCAACCCCATAACACAAAACGGAATTCGATACAAATATGAATATCTCTGTTTGATTTTGTCTATTTGGTTTAGTCACTAGTTCTCTCTTAATATTTGAATCATTTTTAATCCTTTCTCTAGGGACATTCTAATTTGTGGTTCCCAGCAGTGTAACCACTCCCCCCCCCCCCATCTCTCTTATACTCGGATCCCAAAGTTATACCTTGCTCTACAGTGGGGGAGGGAGCAGGGTTGTTGTTGCAATGCAGAGTGGAATCGTTTTTTACTGGTAGAATGTAGTGAAGGTAAGTGATCATGATGCCCCCCAAGCTCAGACCAACACCCACTTAGTTATAAATGGATGTCGATCCACTTTAATGTTGGGTTGTGAAAGTCAGCTAGATAGAAGGGTAGTTAGGAAAGTTGGTGGATGGGTAGATAAAATTAGGATGTGGGTGCATGTTCACCCCACTAACTGTCCCAGCGACAAAAACTTTACAAGGTCCAAAAATGTTTCTCCATTAGCAGAGGCAGTTCCACACACACAGTACAGAGTGAGGGGTCCTGACACGCAGGGTGAGGGGACATTAAGGTTTAGAAGTCTGATCCACCAAACCTACAAGCTCATTTTATTAAATAGGCAAAACAGCTAGCGGGTTACACCACCTAGAAGTCTTATGAATCCCAGCAACTAAGGTAAAGTGAATTAGGTATACACAATGGGGTTACATTGCACAATGAATATAAGGTTATTTGCATCATTGAAAAAAGGAACAAAGGAATGTGAAATATCTGCTTAGCTGTATTTTAAAACATCTTATAATAGATAAGTTGCGTTTCCTAAACTAAAGTCAACTTCTGTTCACATTTGAAAGATTTAAAGGAAGAAATCTGTCAGCAACTTAAATGGCCCTAGTCTATACATGCACAATATATATGCATGTCCCTATATGCTTTAGAAATCTGCCGGAGACTCTGCCTCTTTGCACGCTGTAACCTCAATAGATTTTTTAATAAATTTCTGTGTTTGATGCTGTTTAACAGAGCACCTGATAACTGATATACCAGGGCTAACATCTGTTCTATTATTTTCAAAAGAGCCTAGGTGAATGTAATTCTATTCACATAAAATATGCATTTGTTCTTGACTGTCAAGTACCTCTATTATTTTATTAAAAAGTCAGGCAAAAAAAAAAGAACATAATCAGACTTCATAATTTATGTGTGACATTTTCATTACAGAAAACTTTACGCAAAATCGAAATCTAAAATTTAATTTCCTGTGATGTTTAAATTACTTACTAGCTGGCCCACCTCCAAACATTGTCATTATTTGAGGTCCCATATGAATCCTATTAAGGATATGTTTAATGGCTGCCAGACAGAGCTGCGGAAATCTGCTACACAATACTAAGAAAATCATATTTGTGTCTTTCTGCAAGATCAGTTTTGTGTTCTAAGGGATACTTATAGGATCTGTAATGTTTGCTTTATCAGTTTTCACAATTCTAACATTTCATGTTGTGAAAACTGACTTGGAGCATTCATCATCAGTCGAAATCCACATGCAGCAGCACTCACATTTAATAAGCCTTGCTTTATTCCCTATCAGATATTCATTAATTGGTGCCAAAACGAACAGAAGCTCATACTTCATAATTAATTAGCCTTTCTCCAATGTAGTGTTTTCTGAGATTGCCCCCCTGAATTCCTGACCTGGTGCAACCTCAAGCAGCACAATAGAAATAGGTAGCTTTAATGAACACATTTCAACCCCAACATTGGATATTTCTTTACACCAAAACCATATAGCTATTATTACTGATGTATTTATGGTCAACTGAACCAACCTAGATGAAGGTTTTGGCAAAGATATTGCTTAAAAATGGGGTTATTTGCTGCCTTAAATCTCTCTGACCCACAGCATATGTGTTCTGGTTAAATGGCTCTTAGCAGATTTAGCAGAGCTGCTCACAGTATCGTTGATTTATACACCGCTAGGCCCTATAACTGCCTTGCACTGTTAAGTTACTGAATAATACAACTGTTTACTCCAGGTGCTCTGATTTCCTTTCATGGTCATAAACTGTTAATATATCAGTTTATGGCAGAATTGGCACTGGTGTATAAATGTTTGTTGTAAGACAATAATACTGAAAGTTGTGCCACTGTGAATAATCCTGTGGGACCTCTTAATCAAGATTTTCTCAATGAAAACTGGTGAAAACTGGATCATGTTTCCTGACATGACTAAATGATTAAATCTATAAGGTTGTTGCTGCACACTCTGCCACAAGTGTCCCAGTTCCTGGCACTACAAACACAAAGTTCAGCCACCTACACACTTCATCAGTACAGGGCCTCAGTAAACAAAGAATGTGCGCCCTCAACAGCAGCTTCATCCCAAAGGTCTGCCATGGATTTAGCTCCCTCCTATTAGTTTAACACAATTGATCTCATCTTCAGTACTTACTGCATCCACCCTTTCCGACTCATTAATCATCAAATCAATCACTATTTGACAACATTTACTCTCTCGTCCATTACTGAAATTCGTCCTACAATTTTTTTTTGTGTAGGGATTTCTCCAATCTGTATTACCTCTGTCCCCAACCACCACAGCCCTCACCCTCACCCCTCACCCTAACAGACAAACTCAGCTCACTAACCATGGCATTTTGCTAAAACTGCATTAAAGGAACCTGAACAAAATGGGATTGTTTGGGCAGAATATGTTTATTGTCTTAACAAATCCAACTAAAATAGGCCTTTTTTAGCATAGAGTATCATACAAAAGTCCATCTCAATTGAATATGCTTGGCCCATCAGGCCTACTCACAAATAAGCCCTGGCACAGGTTTTCCCACCTATAATAAGCTGTTCATGCTTTTCATTTGAGGCTAATAAGGCTTCTGCCTAACAGAAAGACAGCAATTAAAGCATGCCGTCCAGTTTGCCACACAAGACCCTCTGTCTTCACACAGATGCTTGGCTGCATTGCTCTCCATTGCTTGGCTGCAGGTGCCGCCAGCAACTTATCAGCCTATACATCAGCCCAGCTCGAGGCTTGTCAGTCTCTTTATAATATTTCCTGTGTGGACTAGCACTAGACTGGGTTACTTGGCCAGCAGTATCCACCCAGCTTTCATTACTGGCCAGCTTCCAGGACCCTATACAGCACTCTACAGGACAGCAGGGCTGGTAACAGTACTCATCCATCGGCTTCATTTTTCTTTCCGCCCCCACGCCTCCCTGCAGGTGAGCAAGGTCAGGGGCACCATCTTTTGATTAGGGTGAAAGGGATAATGGGGGCTTTTTTAAGTACAGAGGCAAAAATATATGTGGCAGGGGATGAAAGGTGTAGATGAGGTAAATAAATACTATTAAACGTAATTTAATAACATATTACTCTGGGTGACCGGGATGGCTTACCTTAACCACTGCCCCATTACCTGCACCCCCCCAGGCCAGGGTGCGAGAGCCCTTGACCCTAGTAGTTACCTGCTCTTATGTCCTTTGGCACAGGTCCAGTGCTCTTTCAGGAGTACCCCCAGTACCCATGGGAGAACCCCAGGTCCATTCCAAGAAGAAACAAGCTTTTCCACACCCATCGACCAGTGGGAGTGCAGTAATGGGGTGGGGTATCCTTTGGACTGGTACAGAGGTCCCTTGGATCCCTTAACATTCCCTTAACATTTCAAAACTAGCAAATAGAAAGAATACACCACAGCAAAAACATTTAATTAAATAGAATTTAACTGCACCTTCTGTCCCCCACAGACATCTTTTTTGATGCTGTCGACAGAGGTAACTATAGAAGCTGCACCATCGGCGTCTGTAGTTAAGGGGAAAACAGGTCCCACCTCCTTCTTCCTGGGCATCTCACCAAGCGTAATGCCATTAGCCAGGGAAGAAAGGTGTCCCCTTGTGACTCTTACATCAGTGGAGGGGAGGGACATAAAGGGGCATGTAGAGGCTATGTCTGCCCTCCTGTGACATAGAAAGTGGTGGTGTAGAATTCTACAGGGGCTTTACCTTTGTAAAATAAAAGTTTCCGTCCCTGGTTGCCCATGGCTGAATACTCTCTGACCCACTGGATCAGCAGAGAGGACTACGCCCAGCGGAGAACAGAAGAAAAAAGACACAGATGAGTAGGTATTGTTAGATTTAGAGCCTGATTTATAAGGTGCAAATTCTGTACCATTTTGTATCATTTTGCTGCCAATCCCGTCTGCTTCTTTTTTATTTTTAATGGTACAGCAAGTGAAAATGTCTGTTCCTAAATGATAAACTTGCATTGGCACACTAGGTTTCTCCCTATAGGCCAGCCTGTGTAAGTGTCTGTTTGTGGGCCCTTATGCTGGATATAACAGCATCAGTGAGCGCTAATCTTTTCAACTTCTTGGTGCTGCATACCAGGTTGGCAGTGGATTTTATAGGCGCTGGTTGCCGTAAAGTTATTTAAGTTATGTGAAAACACTGTATTGATAAAACTGTGGTTTGACAGTTTGTAAAAGAATAGCATTGGCAATATCTAAGTCATGTGTTGAACAAACTATATATATATTTTTTGTTGTTGTTGTTTTGTTGCCTTTCTTCAACTTTGTGGACTGATAAGTGGTCCAAAGGACCTCTATACCAGTGCAAAGAGTAGAGGGGCCTGCATGCCACCTGCCCTCAATTAAGAAGCATCCCCTACTATATACCCAGGGTCATTGAAAAACATGCAGACATGTAATGTAAATGTAATGTAATGCTCCAGGGAGGTGTAAAAAGTACAAACGTTTTCCACTGTTGCATATTTTATACGTTTATGCCAAATTATAAGTGCATAAAATATGCAAAACCAGAAAAAGTCTTGCTGAATCAGTCGAGAGTACATTTGCATATTCCTGTCTGGTGTGGAATTAGCCCTTTTGTTGTAATAGTTCACATAGTGTCCATTGTGTCTCATCATATTTATAAAAAGTCTAGCAGAACACATTTCCTCTGCATTTTCTATCAGTTCATTTAGTTTAATGAAAAATGCAATGCACTGGGACACAAGACATTGCACAGTAATGCAACATATTACAAATGCCTTAAATCCATCAATTTAATTCATTTGACTGTGCCTGGAGATATGCAAATCAACAAAGAAGCTGCTTGGGGAAAATGCAATGTTTTATTGACACAATGTTTATTATTAGTAGTTGTAAGTGATATTTTGTTGTGTTATATTTTTATGCCTGGATGTAAACACAAATTTAGTTTTTTCAAGCGTTGCCTCTCGCATTAACATACCTATGGGGGTTATTTAAGAAACGCTAGTGCCAGGTAGTGCCACGTAGCGGCAGGTAAGCGCTTGGCACTGTATGTGAAAACCATATTTATGAAAGCGAATCTGGTGAGCGCCTCTAACAGCGTCATGTAGCGTCATATGTATTTCTTGAGGCGGCTCAGTGTATAGCGCCGGCGCTCTAGGTTCAGGAACGCCATGTAGTACCTTTTACTCAGTAGTGCTCTCCAATAAATTTCAATGGTTTTTCATTTGGTTGTGTTTAAATAGCGTTTTGCTATAGTAAACTTTTAACATTTTTTAAAATCATTGTGTGCCCTCTTCTGCCCAGCAAACAAACACTTTTATTGTTTTTCTTTATTTATTTATGCAGAATTGTATGTGCAGATCTGCCATTGCAGTATCATTGTTACAGTGTTAAAACAATTTAATTCCATATGTTTTCGCTCTGGTGCTGGTGTGTATGTTTTTTCACACAGCGTCTGGCGCTCTATGCTAGAGCGCCCAGGTTTAGAGCGCCATCGCTGCGTGTGTGTGTAGTTTTTTGTTGAATACGGGCTTCAGCGCCGAGTGCTGGACGCACTTAAAGTGGACCGTCACCCATGGGTGATCGGCCCGGGAA
Organism: Gastrophryne carolinensis; assembly: GCA_027917425.1. Classification (NCBI taxonomy): domain Eukaryota; kingdom Metazoa; phylum Chordata; class Amphibia; order Anura; family Microhylidae; genus Gastrophryne; species Gastrophryne carolinensis. The sequence goes on along the minus strand of CM051237.1, from coordinate 158,169,912 downwards.
TCTATAAGATTCCCGGGCCGATCACCCCCCTCACCGCGGGACATCCGAGATCGACATGTCCCGCGGTGAGGGACCCCCCCCAAAAGAACTCACCTGATAGGCGGCGGCAGCGGCCGCCGCCGCCTCCCGCGCACTCCTCTAGCCGTACGCGCGCCCGCGCCGGCCGTTTGTGAATGGCCGGCGGGGGCGCGCGCACTGTCAGAGGGGCGCGCGGGAGGCGGCGGCGGACGCGCTGCCTTGTCCGCCGCTTGTCCGTGGGAGCGTGGTGAGGTGAGTTTGGGGGTTTCTGGGGGGTTTTACACAGCGGGGTGCCCCCCTGAAGTGGACCAAAACCCAGGATAGTCAAAATCCTGGGTCTTGGTCCACTTTAACTGGCGCTACCTATCGCTCACTGCAGCATTGTCCTGTTGTTAGATGTAGCGTGGCCTTGGGTGCTATGACCTTGGAACACCACCTAGCATTCTCCATTGGCTCTGCAGTGAATCAGGGAGATCGCTTCTACAGCATTCTCCAGACATTACATTTATCAATGCTGGACAAGAAAGTACAGCGCCACTTGTTTGCAGCTAAGCTAGGTTATAGCGACAGACACCCGCTTGCAGCATCTAATAGCGGTCGCTCTAAGCGGTTGCTCACATGGCGATACATGGCGCTAGTATTAAATCAGCCTTAACGTTTGATCTGGAAATATAGCAGAATTTTAACTCATTCGGTAATTTATTTAACACATAACAAATTGTAAGCGGATGTACTGTATAATACAAAGGTTTATCACTCACAATATGTTTGCTATTAAGGAATAATTGTCAAAAATTAGAGTAATATTTTTTTACAGTAATCACCTAGTCATATAAAAACACTGGCTCAAGAACTACTTTAATGTACAATATACAAAAAACTCAGATGATCTATTTTGTTTCAAGACTCCATATTTCAGACATAAATGTGTCCTAAAGTGACTGCCTGATAAAGGCATTACTAGAATAATGTGTAGAGGCTGCGCTATCATGCAGCACGTCAAGTTGAGAGCTGAATCCCATTGAATTAATATGAAGGGATTATTTACTTGTCATGTAATATATGTCAATGCACATCTTCATTCTTATAAAGTTACCACTCTGTGGTCTAATGACAGACTCAATGAACCATAGGTTACTGCTGCAGTCTATAAATTACAATGTAACGTGTTATTTCCCTGAAAAAGATCATTAAATCAATGTCAGTTTTACTAGGCTAGCATGTGGAGAGGATAGATGAGAAACCATCCATCGTGGGACCCTAACCAAATATTGATAACTTTAATGTTTTATGTTTCTAAGGTTAACTCAGCAATTTTCATAAAGTTATGGAACATCTAAAGTACAAACTTTGATCTATAGTGTGTCACTTATTAGCTAACCACTTTTAAAAATGCATAAAATATCTTCAAGGCGCATGTGATGTGTATATAGCTCGCTGTTACTATCTAAAGCAGTGATCCCCAACCAGTGGCTCTTCCTGTGTGGCTCGCGGGCCTCTTAGGAGCTGCAAGTATAGTGTAATGAGTTGAGTGCCAAGTAAACAGAAATGCAGCCCAGGAGGAGACATGGCACAGTTCTACAGAGCCCCTCCCCTTTGTCCAGACTAGTTTGCATGTGGGAGCAGGGTTAGATGGGAAAAGGGTTGTGGGGGACAATGAGTCTCTGTGCTTCCTCCGGTGTTATCTATAGCTTGTGTTTAGGAGACACTGGGGGTTGTGCACCTCATGCATTGCAGAAAGCTGCAGTGTGATGTGAAGGATAAGATAAGAGGTGAGTTTTTGTTATAAGATAAAAACTTTTCCTAGGAGGTGGTGAGAATTTTGTATGTGCAATTCTGTGCATTCATTCACTGGGAACCCCTGCATTAGATCATTAGTTTGTTATACAGATACATTTTAATGTGTCTATTTGTATATTTAACCACCACTTATAAATAATATGTATTCAGTAATAGAACCAAGATAAGAACACCCACTTTTTAAAGAGCATGCTTGTCCTAAAAAACAGAGCAGATGCCAAGCCCTCCTTGTTCTACTGCCCCTGTTGCTGCCTCTTCCTCTACCTCCCTCCTTGTTAATACCACAAAAGTAGACAACTTTGTCTAAGTGGTTGTCAACCATGGACTTCTGATTAAAAAAGGGCTAAGCGGAGCACCAGGAGTGGGGGCAGAGTGAAGAAAATAAGTCCAATAAAACAAATCAGAGTTCAGGGGCTGGCAAAGTCCGATAAACAAATCTGAGTTCTGGGGCTGGCGGCAAACAGGCAAAGCCCAATAAACAATTCCAAGTTCTGACCATGTAATCCGTCTGAGTGCTGATCTGAGAGCGGGCCAGGTCAATCCAGGAAGACAGTCGGAAAGTGTAGGAAATGCAGGGAACAGGAATAACAGTTTCCAGGAACTTAGCTGATAACACAGAAATGAAAACAGACCAGCTGTACATTTATATAGTGCTGTCAATAAAGCTGGGAGGGATGTCTCAGAGCATGAGTGATGTCACTTTCTGTCCACTGAGACCAAGGAAAACCTGACAGTAAAAGCAAGTCCAAGAGCTTACACTCTAGGCTTCGTGCACTTGCAGCGTGCCGAACACTAGGTGGAGCTGTTGAGCAGTGCAAAGGATCGTGTGCACGCGCCCAATCGTGCACACCTGTGACTGCGCACAGACAGTGATGGAGATCTGACAGCATACCTGGGTCTGATAGAGGAGCGAGAAAGTGGAAAAGACTGACAGTGGTGTAGAAGAAACTTCACTACTTCCAGCAATAATGAGGTGTAGATTTGGAAGGCTAGGGGAGCAACTCCACCACCAAACTCATTTTAATTGACTTGTAATCCAGTTTCAAGAGTATGGCTTTTCAGATGTTGGCCTTCACCGTGGTTACTGACTTGTTTTTGGTAAGACAGCCCATTCTAATGGACTTCTGTACTAATGAGACTTTAAGTATGTATAAGGAAGACCCCTCCAAAATATTAAAAGAAAGGCTATTGCCCTCTACTCTGAATCTAGACTATTTTTGGTGTGAAAGACCCATCCAAGAGCATTTAACCTGTGCTCTTGAAACATATTGCCCGGGACTTGGAGTTTCACTAATCTTTCTTTTATTTTGTAAAAGAATAAAATAAAGATCAGAGATATAGACGCATGTCATAGCATCAATGACAAAGATGACATTATATATTCATATACTGAAAGGAACAAACCTGGAAGCATATTACATCCTTCTTTTCTTGTATGTAGTAAGGTGATTCTTCTGGGCACTACACACATACCACTCTTTCTAGTTTCCCCCTCCTCCCAGACAGGGTGAAACAGAAAGATCAAACAGCAGCCTGTCAAGGATAGATTGGGGAAGTAGAAAATAGAATTTAGATCAGGAGAATCAACGCTTGAGACAGTATTGCAGTAGGGTAATAGATATACCCTCTCTCCTGATTCAGAAGACCATTTTTTTGTGCAAACTTTTTCCGCATATAATTTCTCTCATGGGGGACATTTGGGAATCTCTTGCATGAAATTCTCTTAAAAAGTGTAACTTTGACACTTTTGTGCTGACTTTTTACCCCTACCATATGTCTGCTTTACCAATTTCTATCGAAAAAAGACATGACTCACAAACTGTCATTCATTTAACTCGAGTAGAAAAAGACTTCTACCACACTCTTGGAAGCTTGTTTCACATGCGTCTCTCGAATCATGCAAGAGATTTCTTCTAATAATGGGGTTGATTCAGAGCCCCTGTGGAAACTCCCGCTTTTGTGAAAAAGTAAACCCACCAGTGTAAATTCTCATAAACTTTATTAGGTCAAAAAAATCACAAAAAATCACACAGAAGGAAAATATTTCACCCAAAAATTCTCGCTATAAAAAATGCTGAATCAGACGCCGGGGAAAATGGGTGAGAATGGGTGAAAGGGGCTCTCAATCAAGGTTAATAGCAACCACTAAAAAGACAACCTTTTTTACCACTGTGTCAATGTGTCAATGTTGGCAAGTCGGCTGAGGCTAGAGGTGCCAGGAAGATTGGCATGATGGACTGAGAGGTGACAGTGAGTACTGAACTGCACCACTACAGGTGCCTGCATTGCATATAGACTCCTATGGCACGTGATATGTTCACGTTGCATGACAAATTGCATTGTTTCCCAAAAAGATATAAACTTGAGTAGTTGAGAGTTTTCTTAGCTTTTTGAAATGCAAGTAGGAAATTGTAAAATGGCAAAGCGAATATACTGAGTCTATTTAATGACTGTATCATTTTAAAGTGGACAATAAACTGGGATTTTCACTATCCCTGAATTTGGTCCCTGCCCCTGGAGCATCCTGATTTGACATGCCCTTCTGTGTTAAATCCCACCAGTGGCCTAATGCAGATACCTTGCTGGTGATCCCACAGTGCATGCATGCATGGCTTTCTTGACCGCGTATATGAATGAGTGGCTAAAAAGCTGAGTGTAGCAGCCCTTCATGATTAGTTGCGGTGTCCACTGCATCCCTGCATGGCTTTGTGCCTTTGTGACAGCTATTCAGTTATTGCTGGCCACAACCACAGGCTGAGCACAGCCATAAAAGGATGCAGGTAATGCCGCTAGAATCTAGGTCTGGTTTTTGTCCACTTTAAACTGTAGCCTATGGGGGTTATTCTTCAAGGAATAGCGGCAGGTAGTGCCTTGGTGTGAGTGTGTGTTGCTGAGAGTCGTGGCACTGAGCTGGAGCTGCCTTTCGCTCGCTGCAGCGCTGCAGTGCTGGTGTTACAGCTCCCAACATACATAACATTCTTCAATGCGGGGCAGGTTACTAGAACAACTGAGACGTTCTGCTACAGCGCCCAATACCCGCACATGAGCATCTACTGGCGGTCACTCTAAGCGCCGCTATACAGAAGCTCATCTGCCAATACCTGGCGTTAGTAATGAATCAGCCTCCACGTTTAGCAGAAGTGTAGGAATGCAATAAATTATAATGATGAACAACGGTAGTAAAACGTTAAATACAAGACAATAGTGGGGAGTAGATACCTTGTTATCTTCTATAGTAAGGTCTTCTTTAGTAGCTTAAAACAAATAAGGGTTGATTCATGACTGTAAGTAAACACATTTTCTTTGGATTTTTTCCCTAAGTGCAATTCAGCAGCATGTTTAGCTTTGCAAATTTTAAAAATTACACAGCTAAAGATGGAGCTGAATTGCACTTAAAGTGGACCAACACCCAGGATTTTGACTATCCTGGGTGTTGGTCCACTTCGGCGGGGCACCCCGATCGGGGGTGCCCCGCTGTGTGAAACCCCCCAGAAAGCCCCAAAATCTTGCCTGTCCCCGCTCCCACGTGACTGGACGGTCCAATCCCCGCCAACGTCCAGGCGGGGATCAGGAACGTCCAAGCGGCTGCCGCCGCCGCCGCCTCCCTCGCGTCACTTTCGGCGCGCGCGCGCCCCCGCCGGCCATTCGCAGACGGCCGGCGCGGGCGCGAGCACGCCTACAGGGGCGCGAGGGAGGCGGCGGCGGCCGGCCGCCGCCGAAGATCAGGTAAGGTGTTTGGGGGTTTTTTGAGGGGTTTCACCCCGCGGGACATCCCGATCTCGGATGTCCCGCGGGGTGGGAGGTGATCGGCCCGGGAATCTTATAGATTTCCGGGCCGATCACCTCTCGGTGTTGGTCCACTTTAAGGAAAAAAACCCAAATGTGTTTACTCTCAAAAAACATAAGTAACAGTCGTGAATCAAGCCTAATTACGTTTGTAAACTTTTACAACTTTTTCATAGATTTAAAAAAAAAATTATAAAAAAAAGAAAAATGACTTACAGCTGACATTTTTATTCATAAATCATGATTTAGGAATGAAATAAGCATCATAGTTAGTGAAGTTGGCAGTTTGCACACACTTTTCAGTCCTGCGTGAGTCATGAGCCAATATACTCTTGGAAGTAAATTTGTGCATAAAATCTTACTCATGCGCAAGTTTACACGCAAGAATAGCCGCACAAAAAAAATGTCTCATGAATCGGGAGGAAGGTGCAAATACTTTGGCACAGGACCATGAATCAACCCGTTTGTGCACATAAGATGTTTTATAGCAAACAGGCCTAAACTATAACATTTTCAGAGAGAAATAAGAACTTTTATGGGGCCATGAGAGGGTAACATAAATTAATGAAGCTGAAAGATGTATTCATTGGAGGATTTTGCCATTTGGATGACAAAATGAAACATTAGTTATATAAGAAACTATCAAGGCACTAAACATATGTAAGATTTTTTTTTTATCATTTATTAGGAAGTGAAAAAGTTGTCTGTGTGAACTAACTGCTGGCTGGTACCAGTAGTAAGATCCAAGTTCATAAAACGGTATGTGGGAAATAGTGTAAAAGTTTATAGTACACAGTATTTTCTTTATAGTGAGCTCTTACATAACAAGCATGTGGTTTTACAGGCCATATAATTTATAAAGTGCTTAGCACCAGGGTTTTAATGTTCTCTAAATCCAAGAATAACAGCCATGCAAGTGAAAGTAGGCCATCACTGTTTATTTTACCTGTCAACTAGCTCCATAAGGTAAAACTTTCTTGGAAAGAGAGACAAGGACTAATTTATGAAAAATAGAAAAGTGGCGACTTGAATGCGAGTAATGCTGTTACCCTTAGCAAAACCATTACAAAATATTAAACAGATTTGATTCTGTTAACCACAGTTAATGCTTGCTTTTGTAACGACCACCGTGTTCCTAGCAATCATTTTAATCACAAGAGCTATTACGTTCATGTGAAGTAAATCGTAATTTGATACATTGGTACATAATGATTTTTTTTTATTTTTTGGGATCTCTCATCTTTGTTGTTACGGAAACTTAATGCCTTGGTCACCAGAATTATTCCTGCTACAACAGAATTATATGTATTACTATAAGAAAGGTTACTAGGAGTCGGGCAGGCTGATTCATTATTAGCGGCAGGTAGCGACAGATGAGCATCTGTAGCAGGCATTTCAGAGCGCCCGCTAGTAGTCGCTGTGCTCGGTCATGGTTCGCTAGTTCAGAGCGAACCTGTCGCTGTGCAGCACTGATGAATACATTGTGGGGAGTCGCTATATGACCAGTACAGCGCTGTATGGGAGCGAATGTTAGCGATTGGTCAGTACGACCGACTCACAGCATATTCATCAAAAAAACAGCCTCACACACCACCGCCGGAGGCTGTGTGATTAAAGGCTGTTTTTTAAAATGTATCCACCAGTAACAAAGTGAAAACATATGGCATTACATTGTAATAATATTGTAACATGAACACATGAATGCCAGACCTGTAATATGAATTCTGCTTAAATATATAAAATGTTTAAACAAAATGAAAAAATGGCTTTTTCAAGGCCAGGATACATCCCAATAAAAATTAAAAAAAAAAAAACATGTTTAACCCTTTAAGTGCCAGCCTACCTGCAGCATTTCCCACTCCCTGTTGCCAGAGCATTTTTCACTATTTTGCGCTCCCCATGTTCAACTGTAATTTTTGAAGGGATTTTCTGGGACTTCCCATAAAAATTACATATTGTTTTTTTCAGCAGAATCTGGGCTTTAACATCATATCTCTTGTTTATCAATTTTGTAGTTTTATCATAATTATTTTGGGCAAAATATGTGAAAGAAAATAAAAAATACACACGTTTTTACATTTTGCAGTGGTTTTTTTTAATCGAAAATAAAGGTTTTTCAATAAAAACATATTGAGAGTAAAAGCCCCATTTCTCCCGGTTACAACGGTACCACACATGTATTAGTAGACACCCTTTCCTGCCCAGGAGACCCCAGAAACTGCAAAGAGCGCTAGAGGAGATTTTCAGATAAAATACAAATACTTTGCGTTCCTCGCAGTTTTTCAAAAAATACAACCCTTTACATTTGAAATACCCCCCACAAACTATATATTTTTGGAAAGTGCACACCTCAAGGTTTCTAAGCATACTAGGCTTGTTGGCGTGGGTCCATTGGTTTGAACTCTATTGATTGGCAGAATCTCTGGTTCCAAAGGATTTCCCTAAAAAAAAAAAGCAAAAAGCAGATTCAAAACCATATTTTCCTATAAAAACAATAAGCAAGCAAGAAGTAACGCAGTAAATCTGAAAGCACAACATCTGCTGAACAAAATAATACCCCACATGCATAGGTACTTTGAAGTGTAGAGTTGCCAAACACCACAAAGTCCAGCATGCGTTTGAGGGTAATTGTACTTGAAAAAATCAGCGCCGCACACAAAGTGCGCACCTTGCAGTTTCTCCAAATTTACAACCCTTTACATTTGAAATACCCCCCACAAACTATATATTTTTGGAAAGTACATACCTCAAGGTTTCTAAGGCTACTGGGCTTGTTGACGTCTGTGACTTCCTTCAGAATATATTGATTGGCAGAATCTCTGGTTCCAAAGGATTTCGCTAAAAAAATAAGCAAAAAGCAGATTGAAAAACATTTTTTCCTATAAAAACAATAAGCAAGCAAGTAGTAACGCAGTAAATCTGAAAGCACAACGGCTGCTGAACAAAACAATACCCCACATGCATAGGTACTTTGAAGTGTAGAGTTGCCAAACACCACAAAGTCCAGCATGCGTTTGAGGGTAATTGTACTTGAAAAAATCAGCGCCGCACACAAAGTGCGCACCTTGCAGTTTCTCCAAATTTACAACCCTTTACATTAGCAATACCCCCCACAAACTATATATTTTTGGAAAGTACATACCTCAAGCTTTCGAAGCCTACTGGGCTTGTTTGCAGGGCATCATTTCTTGGGACTCTCTTGATTGGCAGAATCTCATCTTTCAAAGGTTTACCCTAAAAAAATAAGCAAAAAGCAGATTGCAAAACATTTTTTCCTATAAAAACAATAAGCAAGCAAGAACCAACGCTGTAAATCTGAAAGCACAAGGTCTGCTGAAAAAAACAATACCCCACATGCATAGGTACTTTGAAGGGTAGAGTTGCCAAACACCCCAAAGTCCAGCATGCGTTTGAGGGTAATTTTACTTGCAAAAATCAGCGGCGCACACAAAGTGCGCACCTTGCAGTTCTCAAAATTTACAACCCTTTACATTAGCAATACCCCCCACAAACTATATATTTTTGGAAAGTACATACCTCAAACTTTCGAAGCCTACTGGGCTTGTTTGCAGCGGGTCATTTCTTCAGACTATATTGATTGTATACTCTTTACTGCAGCCGTAACATCATATTATAGGATATAGCTGAGGAATCCCATTATAAGATCAGTGCAGTGATCAATGACCAATATCAGGAATCAAGAACCTGAAATTGGTCACATTTTATCATCACATGCCATAAGTAACCAGCTGCTCCTGCTCCACCATTTCCCATCGGAACAGCAAAAACAAACAAAAAGAAAATATAATGGGAACACAAGATACCTAATTCCTAAAAGGGGCCTACCTACCAAAAAAAAAAATGCATTGCTCAATAATTTAGTTGAGTATGGTATACCTCAAAACAATCTTCGAGGCATAACCCGGGTTGGCTGGGACAGGTCGGGCAATAATACCGCACATCTCTTCTAATGCCACGCTTCCTACAAACCCTACAAGCTCTCTGGGGATACCGCTTTCTACCAATTTCAGGAAGCAACTTTATAAAGTGCTTCCCTACTAATCTGGCCTGGTTGTCATTGCTAGCCAGATCTGGTGCTTCCGCAGTATCCCCAAACAACAAAGCAGGGAGTAACTGCTGCTGGTATTTTATGTACGATAAATTGGAGCCTGGCACTGCTGCCTTGAAGGCAACAAAGCTGTTGTAAGTTGCCATTTGGACCAAATGAATGGCAACTTTAGTGTACCAGGCTCGAGTTTTTCGGGTGGCGTTGTAATAAGTTAATATTTGGTCCGTTTTATCAACGCCACCCATGAATTTATTATAATCGGTTATGCAACGTGGCTTTTGGGAAGGGGCTCGGGGACCACGTTGCCTTACATTCACAACTGACTCATCGTGGAGTGTTGTCAGAAGGAATACATGTTTTTTGCCCATGTATTTCATGGCCAGGACCTCATCGCTTCTTAGAGCATAAGACTCCCCCCTTTTTAATTTTTTTTCAAGTAGTGGCCTGGGCAACCCTTTGCGTTTACGGTTGATGGTGCCGCAGGCCGGGGTATCCAACCAATAAAGGGCGCGAAATAAGGGGATGCTGGTATAGAAGTTGTCCACATATAAGTGGTAACCTTTACCCAACAATGGAGTCATGAGGTCCCAAACGATCTTTCCACTTATTGACAAATCAGGGGGACAACCAGGGGGGTCCAGATAGGTGTCCTTTCCCTCATAGATTCGAAAATATTTGATGTAGCCGGTCACACTATCGCATAATTGGTAAAATTTAATCCCGTAGCGGGCACGCTTGCTAGGGATATATTGCCGAAAAACAATGCGCCCTTTGAAAAGCAGTAGTGACTCGTCAATTGATAATTTTTGGCCGGGGGTGTACACTACTGCGAAGCGATCTGACAGGCTGTTGAGCAGGGGCCGTAATTTATGCAGCCTGTCGTGACCGGGCTCACCACGGGGAATAGCAGTGGAATTGTCGTTAAAATGCAGAAACCGCAGTAAAATTTGGTAGCGGTTTCTGGACATTACGGCCGGAAATAATGGAGTTGCCAATATGGTTTGGGTATCCCAGTAGGACGAAATACTAAATTTTTTTAGGATACCCATTGCTAGAGTGAGCCCCCAAAATTTCTTTATCTCACTCAAATTTGTGGGATGCCATGCCTGAGCTCGGGCGTGCCTCTGCTGGGGGTTTTGCGCTAAGACCTGCTCGGCATACAGATTGGTAAAGAAGACCATATCCATTAGGATGGCTTCTGTGAGGAACAATTTGAAAAAGTCAATGACACCAAAATTTGTGGTGTCTACATTGACCCCGGGGACCGAATCAAAAGGGGGAATTTCGGGGGAAAAATTATTAGGAGGCCTCCACGCAGACGCTCCTTCACCAGCTGCAGCACTCGATGCCTCACCCTGCACTACACTCGCCTGAAGCGTGGCCTCACTTTGTGCGGTACTATCCCTTCTACGGTGGCTACTACTGGCAGCACTGCGCGGCTGTGTGTCCTCAGTAGAGTATACACTGTCTGACTCGCTATCTGATGGGAAGAACTCGGACCCTGACTCACTAAAATCTTCCGAGTCAGACGCCATCAGGTAAGCCGCAGCTTCCTGTGCAGTGTACCGCTTACCAGCCATACCCCAATGCAAGAAAAAATCTAAAAAAAATTAAACTAAAGGCTACAACTAAAGGCTACTACTAAAGGCTACAACTAAAGGCTACAACTAAAGGCTACAACTAAAGGCTACAACTAAAGGCTACAACTAAAGGCTACAACTAAAGGCTACAACTAAAGACAAATTACAAAAAAATACAATACAATAAAACAAAGCAAAAAAACAGACAAAAAATACAATACAATAAAACAAAGCAAAAAAACAGACAAAAATAGAAATAAAAGTTACAACCCGATGAGAAGTGGTGGAGTCAGGAGCAGCAGGTCACGGGATCCCAGCTAAGCAGAGAAGGGGCCAACGTCTCCAAAGAAGGAAGGGGCCAACAATTCACCAAAATCCAAAACACCTAAGGAAAAAAGGAAAAAGTTAAGATTAGGGAGTGTGGGTGAACTAAATGCCTGATAATAACTACCTGATCCCCCACACAGCACACAGTGACCTCCCCCTGACCCTGCCTCCATTAGGATATTGGGGTGTGGGGTGCACCCCACCCCTTTCTCTTACCGTCTCGTTGGCGGCTGTGACCGGCATCAGGAAGCCCCGGGACCCCCAGTTCTTCTCCACCATCAGCCGGTCCCACACAGTACCACCCGCAAATCGCCGCCCGCCGATCGCCAGTGGTGGGCAGTGCTGTGGCCAGATTGTACAGTGATCACTGATCACTGATCCCAGACACTATACAGCACCCGCCGCCCGCCGATCACCAGTGCTGTGGCCAGATTGTACAGACAGCACCCGCCACCCGCCGCCCGCCGGTCACCAGTGCTGTGGTTCCAGATTCCAGGGCTGAAAGAGCTCAATGAAGTAGTCCACAGTGACAGTCATGATGGCGCTGCCGAAGACAGCAGTGGACAGCGTGGTGAAGAAGCGTTGCCATTGTAAGGTTAGCACTGCAAACAGCATTCCAATCCCAAGCAGAAGTGCCACCGGGACCCAGACGGTGCGTGGATGGTAAAACTGTTCCATGACAATCAAAGTGGCTATAGCGATCAACAGTCCAAGCAGCAGGCCCACCATGAACAGTCCCACACTCCTCACCAACATGGTGACCAGGCCGCAGAGGACGCCAATGCCCAAACCAATGCCCACACTGGCCTCCACACTGAGCTGCGTGTCCAGTACCCGCTCCTTGTAGCATAGCATGAAGATGACCACCGAGCCGAACATCAGACCCGTCAGGAACATGCCGCCCGCCGATCGCCACCCGCCGCCCGATCGCCGCCGATCGCCACCCGCCACCCGCCGATCGGCGGCGATCGGCGGCGGGTGGCGATCGGCGGGTGGCGATCGGCGGGTGGCGATCGGCGGCGATCGGGCGGCGGGCCCCCCCCCCCCCAAAAAAAAACCCCGATCCCACACTTCCACACACTCCCCCACACACTCCCTCACACACTCCCTCACACACTCCCTCACACACTCCCTCACACACTCCCTCACACACTCCCTCACACACTCCCTCACACACTCCCTCACCCCTGCTACAACGTCAAGGCGGTATCCGGGCAGATTTCAAGCAGCGATCGTCAGGAGGTGAGTGAATGTCAAGCCCGTAGCACCTACGTGCTTGGCACTTAACGCCCAGCCAAGCCAGCACGTAGGTGTTACGGGCTTGGCAACCAAAGGGTAAAGACAAACATTCCTCTTATCTTGATCATCAGCCTTTTGTTTGCTATTGCATATTGAAATTCAGTAAGCACATAGAAAACCCATCTGTGACTGAAATTGGAAAAGTCCAACACCAGTTAAAATGTATGTTTTACTTTTGAGGAGTGGAGCAGGATCATAAATAGTGATGAACTTTAGATCAGGCCTAGATTCAACCTGAATCATGCCAATTCATTTTAGTTCTCCCCATCCCGGGTATCGGCAAGATCAGGTCAAATCATCCTGTGTGTTACCTGTTGGTATTGGCAGGTAACATTCCAGCCCTCCCACCCTGTGTACTGGTATGGGGTCCCTTGGACACCTTACCAGCTTACAACAGTAGAAAAAAGTAAAGCAAACAGTCTGGCATACCATGGGTCATGGATTTCCTGAGATTCTTCATAGCACCATTGCACAGCAAGGGACAGGAGAAGATTCCCAGAGGCAGTAGTATTGCCCATCCCTGCGGCGGGGAAATCCCAGTGCCTGGTAGGAGCCAGGCTGCAAGGAGCGGGTACGTTTGTCCTCCTAAATTGCAAACACCAGCAGAAGCAGGCATTATGAGAAGACAATGGCAGACCCCAGAACCGGTTGACAGCAAGGGGATGATGCCCAGAGCTTGATGATGATGGTGGGTGAGTATAGTTTATTGTCATCGCCACCCGCCGCCGATCGCCACCCGCCGCCCGATCGCCACCCGCCGCCCGATCGCCACCCGCCGCCCGATCGCCACCCGCCGCCCGATCGCCGCCCGCCACCCGCCGATCGGCGGGTGGCGATCGGCGGCGATCGGCGGCGGGTGGCGATCGGCGGGCGGCGGGTGGCGATCGGCGGCGATCGGCGGCGATCACACTCCCTCACACACTCCCTCACACCCCCAGACACACGCACACACAGCCACTTACCTCCAAGCCAACAAGAAACAGGAGAAGAGAAGACCGCCAGAAGTTTATATAGAGGAGGCGCCGGCTGATGACAGCAGCCGTGCGCCCTCCTCTGATTGGCTCCAGCGACGATCCTGTTGCCGGGGTGAGCTCAGGGTCACCTCCAGGTGACCCCCCCATGACCCTGCTACAACGTCAAGGCGGTATCCGGGCAGATTTCAAGCAGCGATCATCAGGAGGTGAGTGAATGTCAAGCCCGTAGCACCTACGTGCTTGGCACTTAACGCCCAGCCAAGCCAGCACGTAGGTGTTACGGGCTTGGCAACCAAAGGGTTAAATAGAAATAAAGGAACGTCCATTGAAATGTATGGGAGAGCGACAGGTAGTGAGAGGTAATACGTGGCGCTCTGCAAGTCTGAACGCCGGCGCTGTACACCGAGGCTAGGATAATGATGAATCGGACACTACAGTCGCTCAACAGATTCTGCTTGATAAATGTGTAATTGCGTTCCGTGTCCGGCGTTCACCTGACGCTACCTGTCCCTACCTGTCATTTACAAGGCACTACCTGACGCTATCCCTTCATGAATAAGGCCCTTAGCTGAATGCTGATTCAAGGATTACCTGCTATAAATGCTATGGCAGGCAGGCAGTGTGCTGTATGCCAAATTACAGCCACATTACAGTGAGCAGTATCTCACATTACAGCCAGTGTGTGGCATCCCTCATTACAGCCAGTGAGCGGCATCCCTCATTACAGCCAGCGAGCGGCATTCCTCATTACAGCCAGTGAGAAGCATCCCTCATTACAGCCAGTGAGCAGCATCCCTCATTACAGCCAGTGAGCAGCATCCCTGATTACAGCCAGCGAGCGGCATTCCTCATTACAGCCAGTGAGCAGCATCCCTCATTACAGCCAGTGAGCAGCATCCCTGATTACAGCCAGCGAGCGGCATTCCTCATTACAGCCAGTGAGAAGCATCCCTCATTACAGCCAGTGAGCGGCATTCCTCATTACAGCCAGTGAGCAGCATCCCTCATTACAGCCAGTGAGCGGCATTCCTCATTACAGCCAGTGAGCGGCATCCCTCATTACAGCCTGTGAGCGGCATTCCTCATTACAGCCAGCGAGCGGCATCCCTCATTACTGCCAGTCAGCGGCATGCCAAATTACAGCCAGTGAGCAGTATCCCACATTACAGCCAGTGTGTGGCATCCCTCATTACAGCCTGTGAGCAGCATCCCTCATTACAGCCAGTAAGCAGCATCCCCATTACAGGCAGTGAGCAGCATCCCACATTACAGGCAGTGAGCGGCATCCCCATTACAGCAAGTATGCAGCATACAGGCAGTGAGTGGCATCCTTCATTACTGCCAGTAAGTGACATCTCTCATTACAGCCAGTGAGCGGTGTCCCTCATTACAGGCAGTGAGCAGCATCCCACATTACAGGCAGTGAGCAGCATCCCACATTACAGGCAGTGAGCAGCATCCCACATTACAGGCAGTAAGCAGCATCCCACATTACAGGCAGTGAGCAACATCCCACATTACAGGCAGTGAGCAGTATCCCACATTACAGGCAGTGAGCGGCATCCCACATTACAGGCAGTGAGCAGCATCCCACATTACAGGCAGTGAGCAGCATCCCACATTACAGGCAGTGAGTGGCATCCTTCATTACAGGCAGTGAGCAGCATCCCACATTACAGGCAGTGAGTGGCATCCTTCATTACAGGCAGTGAGCAGCATCCCACATTACAGGCAGTGAGCAGCATCCCACATTACAGGCAGTGAGCAGCATCCCACATTACAGGCAGTGAGTGGCATCCCACATTACAGGCAGTGAGTGGCATCCTTCATTACTGCTAGTAAGTGACATCCCTCATTACAGCCAGTGAGCAGCATCCCTCATTTCAGGCAGTATGCAGCTTCCTCATTACAGGCAGTGAGTGGCATCCTTCATTACTGCCAGTAAGTGACATCTCTCATTACAGCCAGTGAGCAGCATCCCACATTACAGGCAGTGAGCAGCATCCCACATTACAGGCAGTGAGTGGCATCCCACATTACAGGCAGTGAGTGGCATCCTTCATTACAGGCAGTGAGCAGCATCCCACATTACAGGCAGTGAGTGGCATCCTTCATTACAGGCAGTGAGCAGCATCCCACATTACAGGCAGTGAGCAGCATCCCACATTACAGGCAGTGAGCAGCATCCCACATTACAGGCAGTGAGTGGCATCCCACATTACAGGCAGTGAGTGGCATCCTTCATTACTGCTAGTAAGTGACATCCCTCATTACAGCCAGTGAGCAGCATCCCTCATTTCAGGCAGTATGCAGCTTCCTCATTACAGGCAGTGAGTGGCATCCTTCATTACTGCCAGTAAGTGACATCTCTCATTACAGCCAGTGAGCAGCATCCCACATTACAGGCAGTGAGCAGCATCCCACATTACAGGCAGTGAGTGGCATCCCACATTACAGGCAGTGAGTGGCATCCTTCATTACTACTAGTAAGTGACATCCCTCATTACAGCCAGTGAGCAGCATCCCTCATTTCAGGCAGTATGCAGCTTCCTCATTACAGGCAGTGAGTGGCATCCTTCATTACTGCCAGTAAGTGACATCTCTCATTACAGCCAGTGAGCAGCATCCCTCATTTCAGGCAGTATGCAGCTTCCTCATTACAGGCAGTGAGTGGCATCCTTCATTACTGCCAGTAAGTGACATCTCTCATTACAGCCAGTGAGCGGTGTCCCTCATTACAATCACGTGTGTGAGGAGGGAATGCAGTGGAGGACCAGCGGGCAGAATGCAGATAAACATGATGCTCGCCTGTCCTCCAAAGCTCAGCACTCAACACATACACACACATATATACAAAGACATACACACACACAAAGACATACACACACAGACACAAATGCAGAGAGACAAAGACACACACAGACACATAGAGACAGAGAGAAATGTAGACACACACAGACACAAGAGGGGCACACACACACACACACACACACATACCTACAGGCTAGCATGGCTAATTTCCTGTTCGCCCTACCCCCCCCCCCCCCAGCACATTTATCCATGTTAAGCCATAAGACGCAAGGGCATCTGATGGAGCTAAAAATATGGTACATTTAAAAGTAAAACCATTTGTAAAAGCTGGAGAATTACAAGTATATAACAAAAAGCCACTATAGTCACTTTCTCAGCTCTCTCAGTAAGGTATTCATCCAAAGGCTCAATTTCTCCAAATATGATTAAAAGAAGCACACCAAAAGCATTCTGCTTTCTCCAGGAAATGGCAGAAAACAAGATGTACAACCACCGGCCCAGGTGAGAAGCTGCAGCAGCTGGCAAAGCGACGCATGGTTGGGGGGCAAAGTGAAGAATTACAGTGTAGGTCCATTTTAATCTAGAACGTTGGCCTACACTAAGCTTTAGCTATAGCTTTAGACATCAAGTTCTGTGCTGGTATATTACTGTTAAGGGAAAGTGATCACATCTGCACACCAAGTCTGCACACCATGCTGCTATTGCTAATGCTCTAACTGGGCATATTTGCAAGAGTTTACTTATGGTGGGGGGGTGGGTAAATCGACAACCTGCTGTCATCAAATCTATTCTTCTTACTCCACTTTAACTATAACACAGTTTTCAAGACAAAAACATAAAATCCAATAGTTTAGTCCAAACTATAAAAAGGACCCCTGAGACTTCCAAGCATATTTATGTGTTCTCTATTTAGATGGGAACCAGTTAACTGGATTAGTATGATTATTTCTTTTCCAGGAAATTAAAAAGCACATTGCATTTAATACAACATGTAGAAGAACATCAGTTCTTAAACAGGGTATAACAGAAGTAAAAATAGAAAGTTCTCTGTTATTTGCTATGTAGAACAAGGGTTTCCACTGGTAGTATGCATGCCGACACTGGGTGAGCAGCCATATTGATACTCATAGACATATGCACACAGGGTAAATGATGCCAATTCTTCTAGTCCCACCCAATTGTACATTTGTGCTGCTTGTCTGATCCAGTACAGTGCTGTATGGGAGAGCGCATGTTAGCGACTGGTCAGTGCAACCGACAGCATATTTATCATAAAAACAGCCTCACACACCTCCAGCGCTCAAAAATGCTTATTTGAAGGCCAGAGCGCCAGAGACTTTGTGATTAAAGGTTGTTTTTTAACATGTATCCAACAGTAACAAAGCAAAAACATATAGAATTACATTGTAATAACATTGTAACATGAACACATTAATGCCAGACCTGTAATATCAATTCTGCATAAATATATAACATTTAAAAAAAAATTTAAAAAATGGCTTTTTCAAAGCCAGGAGAGATCCCAACATTATTTGAAAATAAAAAAATAAAACAAAACCCTGTTTAAAGAGAAATAAAAGAACATCCATTAAAATGTATGGGAGAGCGACAGGTAGCAAAAGGTAATACGCGGCGATCTGCAAGGCTGAAGGGCGGCTCTGTATGCTGAGGCTGGGATAATGATGAATCGGACGCTACATGGCGTTATCCCAGTCGCTCAACAGAGTCTGCTTGATAAATGTGTAATTGCGCGTCGTGTCCGGCGTTCACCTGGCCCTACCTGTTGCTACCTCATTTACAAGGCACTACCTGACGCTATCCCTTCATGAATAAGGCCCTTAGTCTTTTTCCGGCATCCCCTTTAATTCCACCAAATTCCTGTGCCAGGTCCTGCTGCAGATGCCACCACCCCTATCCCCCTGGGGCCTGCTGCCGCCACCACATGCTTTCTCCCAGGTCCTTCTATCGCTGCCACCCCCTCTTACTGGGGTCTTGATGCCACAACTGGTCTTCTTACTGATGTAGAAGTACCCTAAGGAAGCACTCATTTGCTTTCAGCCTGCACTTTTTCAAAATGTAATAACCAACCCAAGGCTGGGACGGTTTGACAGCATGCCTGCTGGAAACATCGTTTAAGGTAGGATGCAGGGTGGGTTTGTATATAACATGTTTGTGCTTTGATTTGCAGAGCATGGCTGATGGTTGATGCTCAGCACCATTGAGCATCATTTCAGTATGTCTGCAATGTGCAGGGTTACGATATGGGGAAAAAACTCCCAGAAACCCGAACTCCCCTTCTCCCACCCAATGACTACTTATGTTGTGAACATTGGACCAAGTTTCTCCAATGCACTTGTAGTTCCCCTTCCCCCAACTTTCATATCTTTTGGTTCCAAGAGAGGTGTAGCTATTGGAATCCCAGAGCTACACCGCTTCACCCCCAATCAGTGTCCTAAGTGTTCTTGCCTGGATGCCTGCCAGAGAAGAATAGTTCTCTACCCCTCCCCTCCAGACTGAGGTGATCTTATCATGCTGATGGGGGTTATTAATTGAATGTTAAGGAATAGGAGGAAGATTAGAAATTTAAATTCTCTGAGTGTATTATTTATTGACTGGTAAGAGATGGTGTGGGGGATCATTAATTAAATGTTACAAAGAGTAATACTGACCTGGTCTACACTGGGGTTACTATATAAGACCAGAAGCTGCATCACACACTGCAGCAGCCAAAGCCTCTTATTGGAAAAGGTTCATCTGTGTTGGTCAGATGAAGATCAAGATGGAGGGCGGTATTATTCACTGATCCCTGTGTCCAAGTTGCCCATGTATTTGATTGTTCTTTGCCAGCTACCGTAATGTTGGTAGTTTTGTAACCTGTGTCTGTTATAATTTTCTACCAGGAACCAGAAGATGGCACATTCGTTAAATGTTCAGTGTGTGGTTGGTCCCGGTCTCCATTTTTTTTAGTGTTTTGGTCGGGTTCCCTGGCTCCACCCATAACACCTCCATCTTAAGAAGCTCTAGTCCGCATTCACGATTTGAGACTGGCGACCTGAGTGGCGGCTGGCTTCTGCATAAGTGTGTCTATTTTTGTTGCTTTTCTGCATTTCTGTAGTTTGGCTTGCATTTGTTATGTTCTTGCTTGGAACTGGCTGTGTCCCATTGTATCATGCCCCATTGTAGCTTGTTTAGTTTAACAACTCCCTGTCCTCACCCTCTAATTTTGTGGTCATGTCCCTCTTTTAAGTACCCATTCCCCCTGTTCCTAGTTTAGCTCCTTTGGCCTTCTATAGGCGCCTAACCTTTAGTTTGCCCTCCAAACTGTACAATACTTGTAACTGTTGCCACCTATCTCATCAGCTTCTGTTTGTGTGGCAACAGCAGCTACCTGCTGACTGGGTTGGGAGGGAGAGGATGACACACTGCTCCTACTCCCAGGCATGGAAGGGGTGGTTTGAATTACGACCTCTTTTACCAGTCAGGAACAGGAATTTGCAACCCAGAGGCTATGACATCATGGGCATCTTCACGTCGAACAGCACACCACTTCGGGATTTGCTGGGGCACCTCGGCACAGGGGCACATCACGCTGCTGAACCAAGGTGGAAGAGATGCTTGGCACCCACCCTCTTTACCACTGATGAACAGGAGTACATTATGCTTGTAAGTACCCATGCTATGTTATGCAATGCCATGCTTCATGTACGCATGTTTGTCTCTTTACACCAGGCTAATAGACGGACAGGTGACAGAGTGTCCACCAGGAATGGCGGAGGCCGCATTTTCTTAGGCAGGCAGGGTTCAGGTCTGCTTCATAGCACACACATGTGCCGACCACAACCCTGTCTGGCTGGTGAAGTCCTAGACAGAAATCAGGCTGCCACCATTAGTGTGCCACACCACATGTGCCTTAGTGAAGATGCCTTCAGTCATATGCTCAGGCCAGTGGCAACTGTCACACCCTTGCCCGTTTAGCTGTGCTGCTGTGGGGTCACATGTCTGGAAGCCGATTGGTATGGGACACAGTTGCAGTTTGTGACTGGAGTGAGGCACATACACCCTAATGGTGGCCTGGAGAAACATGTCCGCCAGGTAGCCTAGGCCTATGCACACATATTGTTTAGGAGCAGCAAATGTAGCCTAAAATTGGAAAGTATTGGGTGATAATACAGTGATTGGGAGTATGTGGCATTCACAAGGTCACGAGGGGTTGTTATAACATCTAGGGTTTAATTTTTAGCTTGAAGTATACTCAATACATAAGTCAATTAGTAAATGTCCTGCCACAGGCAGATCAGCTTCTCCGAAGCATATCATTTTGCTGTAGATTACATGGTAATGCATGTATCAAGGAACTAAATTAAGAACATTAGCCTGAAAATAAGTGTTGGCAAGCTAACTACATTGTCTTGGTACATGTCACTGCAGTAAAAATGTCACCAGGGCTGCTTATGGACTAGTGTGAGATTTGGAGAGGAACACATGAGCTGGTAGAGTAGGAATGGAGTAACGGTCTGTAATAATTATTTACAATGAGGTTACCTGCAGGTCAGGCTGCAGTAAAGATTAACAGGACAGTGTCAGTCAATCAAATATAGTATGTAGCGTACATTACTTATAGCGACACTGTGGGTACCAGACTGAAAACTGTTCTAAAAATGTAGGCCTTGCAAAGTCACAGAGGCTCAGCTGAATAGTCTAGTTTAGTCTGTCCTCAAATTCTAATTAGGTTACTTTATTTTCCTTTATAATATAAAATATTATAATAGCATAAAAGATTGGATTGCTGTGCCAGTCACACTTCTATAGTTCCTCAATCAACCTTCTTTTGTGTTTCATGTATTTTTGTTTGGTCACTGCAGACTAGTAAGTCTGTTTTATTTCTAAAGTAGTCACCGACAACAAAAGAATATTAAATTAGATTAAAGTTTTCCTTGGGCATGTTTTTCACAAATAAACATTTCTTTTGGCTTCATTTAGACATTAAAGAGACCTGCAAAAGAGGGGCATCTGATTGAGGCATGCTCTGCACCTCATGCTGACAGGGGTAGCTTAATCCCTGACCCAATACTTACCTATTTCCACAATCCCTCCTGCCAACTGCCAGATTGCAACCCCCATGTAACTATCGGGACCAGTGTGGACGCATACACAATACATACACAAGGGAGGCACAGTGGTACCTGTGCACCATATCAGTGCTGGAGGAGTTGTGGCGTTCAAACCCCTGGATTTGGTTGATGGATAGAGAATCAACAGGGATGCTCCAGAGGCTGATGAAAGGAAGGGGAAACAATCTTCTCTTCCTCATGGCACTAGGGGGCAAAAGGCATGGCAGAAATGAAGAAGCCGAAGGTATATTGCTTGTACTATGTTTATCTGTTATGACCATTCCTTTTAAGACAGTCACCTGTCATTTAGGTTTTCTATTAAAGTAGACCAAAAGATTAAAAGTCTCTTAGCGCACGTACAATGGCCCCTTAGGGGGCATCCAAATTCCAGATGCCCTGTAGTGTAAAGCTCACTTAGTTCTGGTATTCTTGGCCACAGCATCTCCATTCCCTCCGTAGAGTGGTCAGGTCCTGGGATCCTGAGTAAAGATAAGGTAGCCGATTCGGATAAATCGGAATTTGCTCAGAATTTCTGAGAAAATTCAATTCGGCATGAAGTCAAATTTGGGCTGATTTGGGCCAATAGAATTTTTTTTACTGAAATAAATTAAAGAGTCAAGAGACCCACAAACTCACCATCTCCCTTGCTATGCTCTGGCATGTCTGCCCCCCTCCGCTCCCTGCTCTGCCCTGCCAGCTGGGCCTCCAGTGCTCCCTGCAGAGAGAGGCTCTTTACACCCTGCTCTACTCTTATGACATTACTCTGATGTAACAACATTTTTTTTATTCTTAACCCTAAAAATGCCCCCCCCTTTGGCAAAACCATGATGTACCAGAAAAAGTCCTTTAGTTTTTTTTAGTTTTACATCAATTCTTATATCCTTCCTCACTATCTATGACCAGATACTGTCCTACGCCGCCAGCTGTCCTACGCTGCTCTCCCGGGGGGCATGAGGGCTTCCACTGGCAGCTCACTCCTCGGGTTATAAAGAGGCCCTCCATGTGGCGGAGAGCACAGGCAGGGCAGTGGGCGAGCTGGTAGGGCAGAGGATCTGTGACCTTTGCCAAGCTTAAGGTTCGACAAACCTGAATTTCTTCAGGATCGTCCAAGTATAATTTTTTAGAAATTTGCTCATCTCTAGCAGTGAGATTCACCAAATCAGGATGCCCCTAGCAAAATGGGTCAACTGGACCTAGGCTCCGTTCTGCAAACTTTCCTTCAAATATCTAATGTGAATATGGGCTTCATTTCATGCTTTATTTTATAAGGCACACAATAAATAAGATGAAAGAACTTTACTCTCAGAGTTACTGTCAAGGTTTCAGATTCACCTTTACCTGTTTAATCATCTGCCCTGTGTGCTCTGTCAGAAACCTGCTATCTCTGTGCATGCCTTTACATGTGCAGCCTACAAAGAATACACTTTGGCTGTGCTCTGCTGGTTATTGCAGGTCAGCAATGAATATGTCTTTATGTATATGCCAAGGAGAGACAGGATGAGGTGGGGTGGACAGAAGTGGAAGAAGGGAGGTGACCAGAGGTGAGAAGAGGTGAATAAAGGTGGGTAAGACAGGAGGAGGTGAGGTGGGAAGGAGTGGATAAAGGTAGGGCAGGGAGAGGTACATTGAGTTTGGCAGAGTTGATATGGGAAGAGGTATGCCGAGGTGGGGAAGAGGTAGGCAGAGTTGAGGTTAGGTGAGATTGCCCAAGGTGAGATGTTCTGAAAGATGATGGGCAGAGACGAGGTGGAAAGAGATGTTTAGAGATAGGTATAGGTGAGGAGAGGTGAGATGGGACAAGGTGGGAAGAGGTGAGGTAGTAAGAGCTGAGTAAGAAGGCAGAGGTAAACAGGTGACAATTGCACAGATAAGCATCAAAGAGGTAAGCAGAGGTAAGGTGGGCAGAGCTGAGCTGGTCTACATAATCACCCAGCACAAACAGAACAGTAGCAAATGTGTGTCACCCTCCTCTACAGAGACGATCATAGGAGCCCCACTTTCTGCTTTGGAAGTTAAAAATGCACTGCCCTCAACTGACCAGCAGCTTGCACTGCAGGCAAGCTCTGCTCTCTAACTCTGCAAGGGGTACTGGGGGCCGCAACTGAGGGCAGTGAGGCCAGCATGTGGACCCTGGGCTGTAGGTTGTGCATCTATGCTCTAGAGTCTTTTAGGCTTCAGGTCTAGGTCCTTTTGAAGCCCTTCACAGAGAGCAGATACAATGAAAATGTATTGACCTAACACAATAATGATCCAAATTAATTTAGATCTTGGGGTGCTGGTATGCGTTCTTGTTTGTCCAACAATTATAATAATGGGACTCATTTGTTTTTAATGCATAAATGCATTTTAATGCATGTCTCTGCAGTGAGTTCTTTTTCTTTGTCTTTCGAAGTCTCTAGTTTGTCCGCTGCTTTTATCTCCACTTATCTAACTGTGGATTCCCTCTGTTTCTATGGCTTAAGAAAGGATGCCCCCCAAGGAAGAGTGTTCTTTAATGATTTCAAGATGTTAAATAACAAAGAAAAACCTGGAGATTGATGGTTTAATGGGCCTGTTTCTTCCAGTGCGTTTTGTTAGTTTGGTGGCGAATGTCAAGCAACTCCCTTTTGCATTATATTGTTTAAAACAGTTCTGGGCTTTCCTGGCGCACATAACAATCAGCTTTAGATCCAATCTTTTTTCAGGCACATAAAAAGAGCACAGATAATAAAACAAATATTGAAATAGCCCATAGAAACCAAACATACACCATCCCTGTGCATGGGCATAATTTGCAAAAGTATTTTTGTTCTTAACTATAAACTTGTGCATATATTTCAAAAGCTAATTATCTAGTATTACAGAGAATGGTAACTCAAATGACGGAGTGCTATTTCCACAAAACTGCCCAGAATTGGACTTGGCAGCACCACTGTATTGTCAGTAAAAGCCATGATAGTAAAACAAACGTTTTGCACCAGTTGATTGGTTTTGAAATGATCCGTGGTTTTCAGAAGATAAATGAAAGTGTTGTTTCCCGAAATGTAATTTCCTACTAACGCCATACATGCAATACAGAGTGTTTCAGGCCGTGCACCCTTAAGCTGAATTTACAACTAAAAGTAATTACAGTGTAAATTTCCTGTGATACTCCAGTGACAAATGACTGGAGGGATGATCAAATAGGCAAAGAGGGGGGCATACTGATAAGGGATACCCCAATATGCTTACTGCCACTAGAATCCCAATACCAGGCAGAGACACTTCCCCAACCCCTTGCTATGGCAGCTGGATAAACCCCCCATGTGACCACTCGGTGCTCTGTCACTCGGTGAACTGGGAACAGAGCACTGTGCTGATCTGCGAAAAGTAGGTTGTATGGTCCAGGGTTTCCATTAGCAATTCTCACTGCATGGCATTCCAAATCAGAACACCCCCTATGGGACATTTAGTGGACCTATATGCTTCTGTCACCTAATGCCGGCATGCATCATGGGCTGTGCAGAGATGTTGGAAGATTTCACCATGGAGGTTATTCATGAAGGGATAGCGCCAGGTAGTGCCTCGTGGTGACAGGCAGTGTCTGGTGAATGCCAGGTGCTGTAGGCAAAACCACATTTATGAAAGCGAATCTGGTGAGCGACTCTAACAGCACCATGTAGCGTCCGATGTACAGGCTGCTCAGTGTATAGTGTTGGCGCTCTAGCTTCCAGAGCTAGAGACCAGGTATTACCTTTCGCTCAGTGTCGCTCTCCCATACATTTCAATGGCCGTTCATTTGCTTGTGTTTAAACAGCGTGTTTAACATTTTTTATTTATTTATTTTTGCTCAAATCATCGTGTGACCTCTCCTGGCTGCAAACAAACACTTTTAGAAACTTTTTTGACTTTTTATATTTTTATGCAGAATTGTCATTACAGGTCTGGCACTAAAGTGTTAATGTCACAGGGTTAAACAATGTCATTCCATGTGTTTTTCGCTTTGTTACAGGTGGATATGTGTTCAAAGACTTTATTCACACAGCGTTTGGCACTCTATGCTATAGCTAGAGATGAGCGAACTTCTGGAAAGTTCGATTCGGGCGATTCGCCGAATTTCCCCAAGAAATTCGGGTTCGCCCGAATCGAACTTTCACGAATCGCTCATCTGAAAAAAAAAATGCCGGCATGGTGGGAGCGGGCAGGCCGGCTACGCTGTCAGCGGGCGGCGGAAAAAAAAAAACACTAAAAAGCAAACACTTACCTGCATGGTCGGAGCGTGGAGGCCGGCGCCGCTCTCAGCTGTCATCAGAGGACGCGTCATCAGAGGGCGCGTCATCAGAGGGTGCCGCCCACTGACAGCGTAGCCGGCCTGCCCGCTCCCACCATGCCGGCATTTTTTTTTTTATTTCAGGGAAAATTCGATCGGCACGAACCAAAAAAAATT
Source organism: Gastrophryne carolinensis (assembly GCA_027917425.1). NCBI lineage: Eukaryota > Metazoa > Chordata > Amphibia > Anura > Microhylidae > Gastrophryne > Gastrophryne carolinensis. Next base: position 158,143,732 of record CM051237.1, on the reverse strand, counting down.
CAGGTTTGTGCCGAATCGAATTTTCCCTGAAATTCGGAGTGAATTGCGGTTCGTCCGAACCGGTTCGCTCATCCCTAGCTATAGCGACCAGATTTAGAGCGCTGATGCTGTGTGTGAGTACTTTTTGGTTAAGTATGATGTGGAGTGCTGAGAGACTGTCGCACTTAGCTGCCCCTACCTTTCGCTCCCTGCAGCGCTATAATGGTGTTAGAGCGCTCAACATACATCACATTCATCAATGTGGGCCAGGTTACTACAGCGTCTATTAGCGGTCGCTCTAAGCGCCGCTATACAGACGCTCATCTGCCAATACCTAGCGTTATTAATGAATCAGCCTCCACGTGTTTTTTCATACTCCAGTTTTCACTCTGCATGTGGGAGTAAAAAATTAGGAGTTTCTATCCTCAAAACTTTGAGATATAGTGGTTTATTCATCAAGGGATAGCGGCAGGCAGCAGCTGGTGAACGCTGGGCGCTGTACGCAATACCACATTTATGAAAGCGATTCTGGTGAGCGACTCTAACAGCGCCATGTAGTGTATGATTCATCATTACAGGTAGCCCAGCATGTAGCGCCGGCGCTCTAGCTTCCAGAGAGCCAGGTATTACCTGTTGCTCTCCCATACATTTCAATGGACGTTCCTTTTCTTCCGTTTAAACAGGGATTTTTTTTTTACATTTTTTTTTACTCTCAAATAATTGTGTCACCTCTCCTGGCCTAGAAAAAGTCATTTTTGAAATTTTTTTTGATTTTTTATATTTTTATGCAGAATTGTCATTACAGGTCTGGCATTAAAGTATTACGGTCACATTGTTACAACAATGTAATTCCATGTGTTTTCGCTTTGTTACTGGTGGATGTGTGTTCAAAAACAGACTTTAATCACACAGCATCTGCCGCTCTATGCTATAGCGACCAGATCCAGAGCGCCTACGCTGTGTGAGTCTGTTTTTTTTGTTGAATATGATGGGAGTCGCTGAGAGTCAGTCGCAATGAGCTGGCGCTACCTTTCGCTCGCTGCAACGCTGTACTGGTCTTAGAACGCCCAACATACATCTCATTCATCAATACCAGCCAGGTTACTACAGCGAATGAGACACTCTGTTACATCGCCCGATAGCCGATCACAGCGTATACTAGCGGTTGCTCTTAGCGCCACTGTACAGACGCTCATCTGCCGATAGCTGGCGCTAGTAATGAATCAGCCTGATAGTTTTAGTAAAACCAGCTTTCTTTAGGTGATTGATATGCCCAGTTTTGCACCTACAGTTGGTGAGTAGAACTGACTACTGGTGTTGGTGGTGGTGTATGTATAGCCAATTGAAAGACACTTATCAAATCAAATGCTGATGGTCCCTTTTATGGGAGGACTTTGTAAGAACATTTTTACTAAATATCTGGTTTCTCCATGATTATCAGTTATTTTTAGTTGAATTTTCTACCATTATAAGATTTATCTGCATGTTTTGAGCTTTAAAGCAAACCAACACCCAGGTGCAGGTATTGGTCACCACTGCTAAGAGACAGTCTGGGAGGAAGTTATGTGCAGGTCTGCATAGGTGTTGGTCTGCTTTAAGTCTTTTTATGCTACAAAAATGTATCCCTAGTGCAATATATCCTTCTTGTGTTTGCAAGTCTATAAGTCTATAGAAAAGTTAAAGAGAATACAATAGTAAGTTGGGGCTGGCTAAAATTTGGTGCAGTTTGCTGGAGGTAATATATATTGTAAAAGTTAGTGCTTATTAATTTGCACTGGCAAACTGGCAAATTTGTGTTGTGAGTTCTGTTCTTTTCCTTGGAAAAGCATCCCTGACATCCTATAGCTGTGCCCACCCGCTTAAGCAATATTTAAATGGCTGGTATACACAGCCAGAGGAAAGTGGCCAGCAGCTAGACTTTCATTCTTCTTTTTTTATCTGCTTATTAATATACATAGCTAAGAACACTGATTGGAGGACAGTCCGCACATGCACTGAAATTGCAGTCGAAAGAGTGGGGCAACTAAGAGGTATGGACCAAAGGCTAGACTACGGAAGTAAGTGGAGGTAGGGGGAGTTATCCAAATAATTTTGTATTTAAACCACCTACTTCTGTGGCAGTGCAGTTCTGCTAGTGAGGGTGAACTCTATTTTTTTGTTTTAACATGGTAGATTTTATTTTAGGAGTTTGGAAATAACAACAGCCAATAGGGAATCTAAACACATACATTTTATTGTGTACTGAGTGAGAAAAACTCTCATTGTCGCTCCAGAAAATTCCAAAATCATTCTGTCCCCCAAAGTGTGGTTTGGCTTTAGGATTCTGGAATAGGAGATGTTTACCTTTCTGGTTGAAAGCAGCCCTAGGTGAAATAAGGGCAATTCACCACTGTAGCTCTGCATCTTCCCAATTATCCACTCTGGCAAAACTTCATGTGCCTTAGGATACCTTCATACAAAACAAAGTAAAAATAAATAAGTAAAAGGAAAGTTATATTGTTTTATAAACAAGGCCAAGGCCAAGTTTTATAAACAAAAAAAGGCCTATAGAACAACCTCGTCTATAATCATTTTATTTGTAGATGTAGATGATTAGCGCTATGGGGAAATTAATTGAAAAGTAATTTTTGCAAGTTTTTCTTATAGTGAATAAATCCTTTAAGACAATTTACATAAGATGAAGAGACCTGCAGTGGAGAAAATCCACAATTCGTCGGCACGGCCTGCCCACAGGGCATTCTAAACCGGATGCCCTGCTTTTCTAGCAGGTGCCACAACGCTGTGATCGCTGGCCTCCATATCCTCGGCTTCCTTGCAGCCCTGTGCACTCATCTGAATGGTTGGACGTGGAAGAGCGCACGCACCTGAGCAGAAAGCTGGGGGTGCGGGCAGCCAGTGCGCGTTGCTGCTGCATCTTTGCATCAGCCAATTGGCGATCCCAAAAGTTTCGCTGAGCGTGGCTTAGGCGGCAGAAAAAGAAGGGTTTTCTGAGCCACCACCAAGCTGCCAGCATCGCCCAGCTGCTCGGCTGGGGGGGGGGGGATAAGCGGTGGAGACAGAAATGGGTTTCCATCCACTTTAAATGTATTCTTGAGGATCCACCATCTCCCATAAATTCTGTCATTGGTTCTCGCAAAGACCACAGCAGCTGGGTCATCCCCGGCCCCTCCAAGTTATTTATCCACCCTTTCCACCACATGCTGAACCCTGGAACTAGGGAGACAGCAAAATATTTGGTTGAAGCGGTCTTTGAGATAAATTATTGTATCGGTCTGCCTGAATATAGAATCCCCTATGACCATTAATTACAGTACCTGGTCTATTAGTATGAAGGGTGTGCCCATTCCTTACAGAGGCATTTACACAAAATAACTCTTCCCCCTATTTTTTGTATTGCCCATTTATATACTTACATACAAGTTAATTATGTCCCCCTTAGACCTCTCCTCTCAAGATTAAATAGATTTAATTCTCATAAACTGTCTTCATTACTAAGATCCTTCATTCCTCAGTTTGGTGGCTCTCCTCTGCATCCTTTCCAAAATTAGGACGTCATTTCTATGATGTAGCGCACCACTGCCTTGTAAAGAGGCAACATTCCATCCCTATCCCATGATTCCAAGTTTCTTTTAATACATAATAATATCTTGGTGGCCTTGGAAGCAGCTGTATTACATTACATATTTATTATTATTTAGCCTGTGGTCTACCAGTACCCCCAGATCCTTCTCAAGAAGTGACTCACCTAGCCAAGTACATGACTTTACATTTCTCCACGTTGAATTTTGTTTGTCAAGTGGGTGCCCAGACTCTCAAAGTGTCCAAGTCAAACTGCACGATCTGCATAAATGCTAAAAGCAGAGCAACACCCATTTTCTACAAAATAGCAAAATTGGTGTTGGCTGCTGCTGTACTAAGAAGGGGAAATCCTGATTACCACCACCCCAACCCTGAACAAACCTGCTGCAAAGCCTGATTGTATTTACCTGTGCTACACTCCCCAGGCAAAATCCATCCCTTGATTGACTGCCATCGGTCATGTGGTCTTGAGTCCTCTTTTACAATATTGGTTGCCAAAGGAACATGTAACCACCAACTGACAATCAATGAGTTGGATTTCACCAGGGGAGCTCCATGCAATTAAGTGGAATCAGGTTTGGCAGCGGGTGTATGCATCTGGGTAGAGAAGCCCAGGAAGCCCCCCTGTGTTTGGCACAGTGGTGACCAATGCTCATTTTGTCAAAAATGGATGTTGGACTGCTTTAAAACAGACCTAAACTTTCCCTGGTACCTTTGTAAGAGAAGGGTCTGATTTTCTGGTGAAACATCTTCACACTGCAGCTTGCACATACCCTACTGGTCAAGGTATGGCTTCTGCTCCCCTGTGCAACCCTTGCTGGTTCTCCTGGAGGACAGAGCTTTGCCAGAGAAAAATATTTTAGGGTTTACCAGTGTGGGAGGCTTTTAGGGGTCAGGCTTCCAAGTTCGGAAGTTTAGGTCCTCTTTAACACTGGCAAATCATCTGTAAGTTCTTTAAATGCTGAATAGGAAGCTAGCATATTTTATAATGAAGAAAAAAATACTTACTGCTTAATATATGTCTGTGAATAAAGCTTTTCCTCAGTGGGATAGCGAGGTGTTACATGGTTAACTAGGAGGGGAAAATATATATAAGTAAGACATTCATGATACACAGATGTAAAATTTGAAAGAACAAAGTAGCAGCTTACAAGTTTGACTTGTACTTTTGGTACCATATAACTAAATGTCTGTTTCTGTACACTAGTAAAGGTCTGGGTTTATTAAGTTCCTTCACAAAGCAATATCAAGGATATCAAAGAATATCATCTCATGAACCTTAGAAATGTCTCTTTCAAGTACCTTTAATTAATTATGCCCAGAAAGATACATCTGATCGTTGTAAGTAGACCCAAGTGTCCCACTCCCAAAATCAAAGGTTTTATTTGTGTAAAACTTAACAGAGGTAGGGGAGCAACTATTCCTCTCTGCAGTGCCACAACGGGAAGTTAATCTACCAAAAATCAATGAGGGTTATTACAGAATTTCATTAGATGAACCTCCTGTTGTATTATGGCAGGAAGGAACTGCGGCAAAATTTCAAACACAAACTTGTGCTCCGGGGGCAAAGGATGACCAGCTTTTGCGCTTCTACCCTTAGTTAGGCCCATGTTCTAAAATGTTATAAAGTGAAAAATGTACAGAAATTGTAACGATGCATTAAAAGGTTTATATCAATACTGTTTTTTTTTCAGATGGTCAAATTTGGTAAGAGGTGTATTTAAAATGATGTATCCATTTCTCACCAGGTGAGAAATTGCGCTACTTTTAGGAGACAAAACTGCCATTCACTTTCATTTTCACGTTCATCCACCTTGGGGGTTATTTAGCAATAGGTGGAAAAATTGTTCTATTTACCTGGTGCAGAATCAGTCCCAAGTTAGACAATGAAATTGAATGACAGTTTTCTCTCCTAAAAAGTAATTTACTTGTTTTTCCTGGTGCTGATATACCCCTGTATGATACAAAATGTTGGAGTTGGCACCATCACAATCGCCCTGATTCAAAGCCTGCCCGTGACTGCTCGTTTTCTTCTGAGAAAAGTTTGTTCATGTGTAAGTGGCCGTGTTTGTTTTGCGTACACATACGCTTTAGCTATGCATTTATATTATTTGCAGCGAAGTAGTCTCAGAAACCGAGTTTACCTGTTTTCGGACTAACTCTTTTTTGTTTTTACCAGCTATTTTAAGGTGCTTCCAACTGTCCCACACCAGTGTACCCATGGCAGTCTGAATGTCCTTGCACATACTTACCTTCTCCTCCTGCTGGTATCTTGGCATCCCATGTCTGTATGACACACTCCTGCACAAGGTACACAAGCACCGACACATCCTGGTGGTCCCAGGAAGTGTGCTTGCATTTATATGCCCATGTAGCCTATAGGTTGCTTGCTCCTGTTAAATAATAGTTTCACACTCAATTAGGTATAAAAGAACACAACTGAGGGTAAGATGTTCTTGCCACTTCTGACTTAAGAGCTCACTATGCCACACCATAGGCACCACCAAAGCCTCCAGAGCCAGGAACACAGGCATGGTTGAGCAATTGGCAGCACCCGGCCCAGGTACCGCATCCCCAACCTCTGCCACTGCTGATACCCACACTAGCCACTAGCAGTGTAAGGCGCCAGCAGTGGGAGTCAGAAAACCAGGACTCCCAGAACTCCCAGCACAGCCCAACACAGTCCAACCAACGGTCAGAAAACTGGAGCACTATGCAGACCCAGTGCGGACCCCACTGTGGAGCCCCATGTGGAGCCAACAGGAACATACTACAGCATCGGCCACTCACCCTGGGTGCAAATTAACGCGGTGCAAGTTGAGTGGCCGATTTAATGATGCCCAGCTGGAGGTTCTGCTGGATGCTGTTGAAAAAAATTATGATTTAACCACCGAAGCGCTGCAGGAGCAGTTATGATTGGAGATTGCCTGCAGCATGGCGGGACAGGACAGAACCCAAGGATGGTGCCCAGGCCAAGAAAAAGTGGGACAACCTGAAGGTGGTGCTTTGGCAGAAACTCAGCACCAGATAGGATGGTAAACAACTAGAGGGCTGCTTGTACTGGAAACATTGGAAAACTCACTAAAGCCACTCTTTCCTTTGTTCCTTTGTGAATCGTTTGAAAACTGCTGGGGGGGCTCCCCAAAACTCAATTTACCCATGCTGAAGATGCTCCATCCCAACACCTACCAGGGGGTTTTGGGCACCATGGACACCGATAGGCGGCATGTGCCCAGCAGTGGTAAGACTTGCTAGCAAATTGTAGGCTGGCACAGGGCAGAGTAGACCAACCAAACACCCCACCCACCAACCTTAGTTTCCACATACACACCCAACATTGAGGGCTTGTCTGTACAACATTTGCTGTGTGATAACACACATCAGGAAGAGTTATGCAAACCTTTACCTGTAACCCCTAACATGGGTGTGAACAGACAAAAATTCTGTAGCCCTTGTAGGGATTTTGAAGGAGCACATATACTGTTAAGAGGAAACTACCAGTGCATTTACCTTGACTACCTTGACTGTGCGGTTGCTAACTAATTAGCTTTGATTGCTGCACAGGTATTGGCCGACCTATATCAGCTCCTGTCGAACCCATCTGCTGATTATCACAGCGCCAGTAGGCGACACTTTTGTTCGCCATTTTTCTGGCACTCCAGCGCATATTTATGAAATTTTTCCACCCTGAAAGATTTGGCGCTGTATTATCCCAGGGCTAGTCAGCATTTTATCATTCACAGTTACAAGAAATCACTGTTAGGGACAAAGGAAACACACTTTACAGTGCATTTAGGCTGCATTTCAGTCGTCGGTGTCCAAATTACACACTGTTAAGCAAAAGAAGCCATTCAAAGCAAATTTAATAATCCCCCAAAAATCACATTTTGTGATATCTAGGCCCTGCTTTTTAATTATTGGCAAGTCCCAAAGCAAGTTCTGTACAAATAAATGTGTACATTTGTGTCAAAAAAAGAAAGTTTAGTAAATTGCTTCCCTTCCTATGATGAGTGGCATACACAGTTTGAGAGGGCATAACCCCATGCAGATATTTTGGAATGGCATAAAGATTATTCCCTCTTGAACTACATGGGGGTGGCCATCTTGCCACACACCTGATTGTCCTGCTTACACATGAGAAAGTGGGGTGCTGTGCCAGCAGCAATTCACACCAAATTGAGAGAAATATATGCCTCAGAAACAAGGAGAAGCTTGTCTGTCATTTTTTACACCCACAGACACTGAATAAACAGCTAATGTAGCATCAGAAAACTGTATGAGGGGAGCTGTTACAATGCATCTCTATGGCGGCAGTCGAAGATACCATGTATACAATGTATTTTATTCAATGATGAGTCATTACAGCTGAAGGCTTTCTACTTCTGGCTAGAAATAAGAGATGATTGTGCAGAGTTATGAGGCAATTCTGACTGAGAGACTCATTTTTTTAGAATCAGCTCCCTCACGTGTGTGGCAAGATGGCCACTGCCATGCATGTTTAAGACTACAGAATCTGCCTGCTATTCCAAATACCTGCATGGTGTTGATATCGCCCAGTAAGCGTATGTCACTGGTTGCCACAGAGGGGCTTTAGGGGAGCAATTTACTAAACTTTTATTTTTTTGACTGGCGGTCTGCTTTAATATAATTATAATCATTAAACACTACAATCTAGTTCTGCCCATTGTGCTCTATGGGGTCTTGAGCTACAGCGCCAGGTTTCATAACCTCAGTAGTGGCCATAGCAGCCAGTGTTCTGTATGTACATTGCTCACTTCTCTTGGTGTACAGACTTGATGCATGTTGCCGATAGCAACCAATTGCAGGTAGTTAAAACAGCTTCCATAAAACACACATTTGCTAACATACAAAAAAACTAGATTAGCCCCTGGGCACAAAATCTGGTGGCCGCAGATATAGTATTTTTAAAATAATAGTCCAGCCAAATAACTGATTGGTGGTTGACTGACACCCACCTACTTAATGGAACGTAAGATCAAGTCCCGTGTGCCACCCTTCTGAGGGTGTGTGCTGTTCACGAATTCCTGCTTTGCCATTCTGGGTGGGGGGTGTAGACGCCCAGCTGGTCCATCAAAAAAAAGTTCCCTGCATTGAGCTGCCAGCGGCTGTGCTTGGTGGCTTATGTACAGTGAGCGGCCGCCGATTGACAGCTCTGCACCCACCCATCACTGCAGTGTTGCTGACAGCAGATTTGCTGCTCTACACTCTCCATCCTGCCCTGTGGTGGCTTTGGCTGCAGGTTTGCAAAAACAAAAAAAAGGCTTGCCCAGGTGTGTGGGGGCCCTCACTGCCGCTGATAGCTTTGTTGCTGGCCCCGTGGCCCATCAGACCAAAGAATGAAAAGCCTCCTGGACCAGACCATTACCCAAAGGTTGGTGGAGGCCTCCTTTGTAGGGCAAGTGGTGGAGGCCCCAGGGCACGTGCCCCTTGCACCCCCTCATAATCCAGCCCTGGTGGTACATAAGAGTTGTCAGTCACATAAAAACTATTAAAATGGAAAGATGCACAAAACAACTATTTAGAAGTATTTTTTTACTTGTTGGACACATTGGCATGAAGTATAGATAGCAGCAGATCAGGTTGAGAAACAGGTCAGTCTACAGCCTTGTCGAGTATCACCTGAGGGGATCTTGTGTACCGCATACAACTGGTTGTAAACCACTGCATTACTGCATTAAAATAGATTTTTTGAACACTTGTCAGATAAAGATATGAACATATAGCAAAAAAACAATGTTTTGACAAATACCACGCTAGTTTAAAAAAAGATGCAAATAATAAGATCAACGTGTATGACTCCAGTCCATCCAAAGTCAAAATAGCAGTAATAATAGAAAAACACAGAGCTGATTTAATTTATGGAAAATGGTGAAGTAATCCCAAAGCGCATGCGTGATGACACACGTCTCGTGCACGCCACCAGTATCACAAAGATCTTACCGGATCAATAAATGGTAACCGCATTCAAATGGTTAATTCCATCTACTCGAAAGGGCACTGTTTCAGCCTTCCTTAAAAAAGCCGCAATATAGCTTTAAGAGTAATTCCAAATAGAAAACTCCATATAAGCCCGAAATGGTAGCTCCAAACAATTGCATGCAGAAAAAAAGAAATCTAGTGCAACATTGCTAGCTTCCAAAAACACACCACTTTTATTGAATGCCAAAACACTCACAAACAACAGAGAAGTAATCAGCGTATCTGCTTAAAATGATCGTGACCAGCTCTCACCGCTCCCGATTATAAAACTAAGAAGTACTTGCAATTATTCAGCACGCTTCTAGGAGAGAAGCCCCACGCCTCCGACGCGTTTCGCCGCTCTTCCACGCCTTTAACTAGGATGCTCGGCGCCGCATGACCTCCGGTATTTATACCGGCGTCGCACGGAAGCGAGGGCACGCTTGCCCCGCCCATCTGCTGATGCAGAAAGCATCAGGGAACAGGGCAAGGCTACAGTCCCGCCCTAACTACAGGGCACTGTCCATCAGCAAGTATGCTAAAAAGGACGGATCACTGCTGCCCATCAAATAGAAATAATAATATTTAAAAGAGAATAATAATGTTTAAAAGATCACCATACCTGAATAGCGGCATCTTAATAATGGCAAAAAGCTCATGCTAAAATATAGGGCAAGGGAAATAAAGTGCAGTTGTGCTGTAATCATAAGGCTGCAACTGTCATTTTTTTCTTAAAGAGACAGTGCAACCAATCAATAAATGGATTATAGCAGCATAATTTCAGCTTTCAAAAAGGAACTAGCAGCAGATTCTCAAAAATAGCCCCTTGGATAAAAACACAGCAAAAGGGCCTCCAAATAAAAAATTAGACATATCAGTAAAAACGAACAAAGCCAACAATTAATTTATAATTATTAGCAACAATATTTGATCAGACCAAAAAAACTGCATACCAAAATTATCAAAAAGCAAAATATCTCCAAAGTGGACCTAAACACATTTGATTCAAAATCCTTCTAAAAATGCGTGCATGCGTGCTGAATAATTGCAAGTACTTCTTAGTTTTATAGTCGGGAGTGGTGAGAACTGGTCACGATCATTTTATGCAGATACGCTGGTTACTTCTCTGTTGTTTGTGAGTGTTTTGGCATTCAATAAAAGTGGTGTGTCTTTAGAAGCTAGCAATGTTGCACTAGATTTCTTCCTTTCTTTTTTTCTGCATGCAATTGTTTGGAGCTACCATTTCGGGCTTATATGGAGTTTTCTATTTGAAATTACTCTTAAAGCTATATTGCGGCTTTTTTAAGGAAGGCTGAAACAGTGCCCTTTGGAGTAGATGGAATGAACCATTTGAATGCGATTACCATTTATTGAGCCGGTAAGATCTTTGTGATACTGGTGGCGTGCACGAGACGTGTGTCATCACGCATGCGTTTTGGGATTACTTCACCATTTTCCATAAATTACATCAGCTCTGTGTTTTTCTATTATTACAGATAAAGATATGACCATAGCAGTGTGAGGACACAGTATATCAATAACCTCATAAAGTTTTGGTGAATGTGGGCTTTCATCTGCCAGAGAAATACTACAAAGTCTTAGGAGACAATGTTTCTTCAAAAACAAATGTGATGAGTTGTGTGGACAAGGCACATGCTGCGTACATGCCTGCAGAGATCCTGCTGTGAGCTCAGACCCGCCTGTTATTCATCTTTAAATTGCTGCCCATGCGCCTAATAAATTCCATCCGTGTTATTTCTTGCCCAAATTGATTCCACTTGTACAGGTGCAAACAAAAGACTTTGGCAATATGGTTTGCAGCTTTTGTCTTTTAAAAATTATTCATTGTGTTCAATTTAGCCCTAACTTATGAACTCCGCTGTTTATTCATGCAGCGTATACAGTAATACTCGCACAAATTGATTTTTGATCAGAATTCTCCCAAATGCTATAGAGAAGGGATACAACAATTAAAGTTCAAGTCAAATTCATTTTCTCGAGTCCTTGTTGATCTATTTTTGTCTGCCAACTGAATAATTATGAAAATATGTGCACAAACCATAAAGGAAATGTCCACATTTGAAGGCATTTTTGAAAGTGTATATTTTTTGTGTTGAGAGGATGTCCTCAAGGCTGAGCTAAATTACGTTATTTTTTTGTGTTAGCAATTATATGTTTTATGGAAGCAGGTTTCAGTACCTGCAATTTCTACTTGATGTGCAGTCAGCTACAGATTTCTTCCATAAAAGACATGCATAAGAACGAAAATGTATAAATACTAGATTATCTCAGCACATTGAGGACATCATTTTAGCACACAAAAATGTACACTTTCAAAAATGCCATGAAAAGTGTTGCCCAAAATTAAATGTGTTTGGTCAACAACCAAAACCAAGGAATAGAAGTATTTGTTATGAATCCGGCTGCCTCAAAAACCCATTTTAAGAAGGGATCATCTTGTTTTTTACCAGGCTTTGGTTAATCCCCAGCATTTAGAAAAACTGATTTGATTTTTAAATGGGAGGAACTAAAGCAAACAAAAACTCATAGCCAATGCAAGAGTATTTGGAAGACCATAAGTAAAATATCCTGTAATATCCTAGTCCAGAAAAATGCTTATCAAGTCCTACACCAATGGTACTACACCCCAGAGAAGTGGTTGCCAACACACTCCCCATTATGCTTTACATGCTGCCAGGCTCAGTGGCACACATATGGTGGTTTTGGCCAAAAGTTCAAGAAACTTGGTCTTTGCCATATACAACTTTGGCTACAGTATGTTCAAAAATGTTAAAGCCAAATCCATGGGAGGACCTACTCTCCAGGAAGTACAACAACTACTGTCCTGCTGAATGGAGACTATACATCCATATGAATCTACAAGAAACTTACAACTTAAAGCTTGCTGGCCTCCTTACAGCTATGACTCTGGTGGGGTGGGGAAGGGGCATCCAACATTTACTAAACCCCTCCATATTTATATTCTTCCTCTCCTCTCTTCTATAGCCTAACCCATTTCTTCAATATTACTCTGAAGAATCTAATCCTTATATCTCTCCCCAAGTTAATGTTACAATGCTGGTGGTCTAAAGCTCCGTATCATCAGACTGTGGACACTGGGAGAGCGGGAGAACCGCCAGGGTGATAAGGATGCCTGTCTTACATACCCTGCCCATTATGCTGATTAATTAGCAGCATCGTAGAGCCAAGGGCCACGCCCAAATATTTTAAAAGATAAATATCAAGGTGAAACTGTAAACCTCAATATCTCTGTCATTTCTTCTTCAATTTTAAAATGGAAAAGAGTTTAGGACAGTGCCAAATGCCCAACCCAATGGTCTAACAATTGCCTTTGCCTCCTGTATCCCTTTAGGTCCAATGAGAAACAAAATAAATTCATACCTTACATCTTATGTTTGCAGTCAGTGGGAAAGGTCTCCAGGGCAAGCTGCTTAGTATATAAACCTGACAGATGTGAATGCACACTGTATAGTGCTGCAGACCTTGTGACAGCTATATAAATGTGAAAAATTATAATGTTAGAATGTATAGCAAACTCCTTATACTCCCTACTAAGGGGGAGAGTTTATTTCTAAAATACACAGAATGATCCTGCTCACCTGGAGAAGTTCTGGACCTTCCCAGTTCCTGTTACAGTTTCCAGTTCCCCCACTGTCTCAAAAGAAGGAGTGTGCCAAAGCTGAGTCTGACATGCCCCCATATATGCAGAAAACTGAGCTGTGTGCTCTCTTGTTATGACAGATGGGGGCAGCATTGAGGACATGGTTCTGCAGGAAGACGAGCACATTGAAAACATCAAACCTAGGTAGATCTTCTGAGAGGAGCAAAGGTAAGTATTGCTTTTCATATTGTGATCTATAATAAATAATTCCTAATGTACAGGACAGGATAACAAAGTGAGCAAAGTGGTATAAATCACTAAATAGGCTTTGTCCGTAAATAGAAAGAAATGCATTGCAAGTTCTTGTCAAACATGGCCATCTAGCTACCAGGGATGGGTGAATTTTAATATGCTAACGTGCTAATGTGCCTACACATCCTAATGTTTGATCTTAAGATGTTTCTGTAAGGAAAATAGCAAGCATATGGTAGCCTGCATAGCCCTGTGCTCTCCTCACATCTGCATGTATTGCCCTGCAGCAACCTATGAAAAGGGCAATAAAGTGAAATAAATCAATAATGAACTGAATACTTTAACAATTTATGTGGCTTTTAACTGCATATATATATATATATATATATCAGTAAAAATGACATTTTTCTTTTTTATGTTCTGCCTTATTGCTTTACTCTTATGCAATGTAAAATAAACCTGTGTTAGGATTGTGCCCCCAGACCTGAGACTTATTTATAGGCATGCTGTTTCCTAGTCTCTTATATTCCCGTGGCGCTGTGTTGCTAAACTGGGATTGGCTTTCCTGGTTTTGAGCAAAGCCCCTAGTATAACTTCCACCTACAAATCCCAAAATCCTATAACTGACAAGGGTGAGCCACGCTCCCCCCACATAGCAGAGCTTGGAAAGATCAGGCAGCAGTAACTATAGACATCTCTCCCCAAGTGAGAATGATGCCTTTAGCTACTGAAACACACAATTGTGATCCCCTCATCAGAAGAGGCTGAATTATGGCAGGAGGTTTTAAACATGTGAGCTCAAGAATGTGGAGTGTCTTCATTGCCATCTCCAATCAGATGATTAGCACGCCAGAGTCGGGAAGCCTCTGCTCCGTACACACTAGTTTGTGTACAGTTGCTAAGGTTAGCACTTTGTTGTCAGAAAAAAACTGTTTCTTTTATCACAGAGTTGCAAAGAAATATAAAAGAAAAAACTCAGCATAAACTCAGCACCTCAAGGACATCATTTAGGCACAGAATAATGGACAGTGGAATTACTCTTTGAAGGACAACTTTAGGCTTAAATTAAAAAAAAATTCTCCCCTATCCAGTGGCTGGGTTCTGCTGGCATTTAGGAGATGGGGAACAAAGGTCCTGGCCCTGGCATCCTGCCAGGGTAAATGCTAAAGGTCCCCCACTCTAGGTCCTGGCATCCCGCCAGGGGAAATGCCAGGCCGCAGGTAGGAAATATTTTATTCACCAGTCTATAAGTCTATTTGTGAACTGGTAAGAATTCTGAATGGAGTGCTCTCTTTCCTGTGTATCCTGTTTTGAACTTTGTAGGATATAGTTTGTAATAGTCTCTGTACTATGGGCCTTATTATGATGTGCGTCTTTTAGCATCATTCTTGTGGCTATATTGCCAGCTTTTCTGTCTAATCTGTTGCTGTGCTGTGTACTACATTGGCACTAGCAGTCGCTGCACCGAACGCTAACTAATTATTGTTTTGATTGTTGCCCTTAGGTATTGGATGCAGTGGATACAAAAGCCAGCCAGCGTTTGCAATAAAATTCCAATCTTTATTGATCCATCTTTAAAATTCAAAGTACAGGTAATCCCAATAAAAAGGGGGGACTGGAGGATCCTCTGTCTACGCGTTTCAGACTCGGGGGTCCTTAATCATGACATGGGGTCTCCAAACCCATATACTGTTTATATATACAAAACCCCGCCCCACATACCCCCCTCCTCTCATTTCCCAGTCACATTAACAACAGCTGATAAACAATGACATATGTAGGTATATCTATTATCCTCATCAGCATCCATCAAATTCCATAATAACGTCAAGCGGTGTACACCGATGAGGATAATAGATCCAGCAAGCCCCCCTTCACCATCTACTGGGCACCAGGAGTATGGAAGAGTAGGGTGCTCATCAGTATGTCAGTATGGAAGAGCACCAGACTTGTGATGAAGGGAATGGTTGGGCAGTCTATGCCTGGTGCACCTAGCCTGGGGGCGATGGGGGGCCAAAAGAATAAAGGAAAAATTAGTTATTTTTAACCCTTTTAGTGGCAAGCCTGTCTGAGCAAGCTCTGCCGTGTAAAAACAACTCACAAACATTGCATGTTTCATATATTAAATGCTGGCAATTGCCAGTACAAAATGAAAAGTTAGCATGTGGCTGAAAAAAAAATCACCATGTACAAAAATACAAGTGCTATAAAATACCCCTAAAAAGTGCAAATGTCATGGTGAATTTCTTATCAGTCTGTGTTAACTTAGACAACGTAGACACGTACACACAGTCCATTTCATGTTAAAATCATATCATGAAGCAGTTTATTAGTGCACATACAGGTTCACTTTTAAATATACTGTTGCAGTAAAAGAAAAATGAAATAAAAACAGCAAACAAACAATTTTTATCTGCCAGCGTTCCTTATAGCTATTTGTAATGTGTATCTCTGGAGAAACGCAGAGGCTGAAGTGCAGCTCAGCAGACGTCTAAGAGTGGAGGGCTTGCCGCTTGGTCATCGCTGGTATAACCCTAATCATATTGATCCATCACAGCGTGCCTTGCCTGGGGGTGGCAGTAGTTAGGAACCAGCCCGTAAATGGCTTTCTCTGTCATTAACTGATCAATGAGTTTCTTGTTTCAGCTCTGCTTCAGAGCAAAAAAAAAGAAATTCAATATCTCCGAGCTACCGAGGATCTGATGATTTCACATTTAATCTGCTGTTAGGAAGCTATTAATGTGCTCGTAAACATAAAAAAACTATTTTATATACTATGATGGCCTAAAAACACTGATGTACACATGTATAGGTTTTTTTTTTTTTATAGAGATATACATTATACACAGGTATTAATGTTGATGGCATTATGGGAAATTGTTTACATGGATATTTGTTGCCTAATTATTAACAGCTGTTTATTGGCTGGCATCTTCCGCTACTTTTACAATGTATGTGTCACAGGACGGTACAGGATGACGACCGTACACCACAAAGAACAGGGATTTTCTTGTAGATTCAGAATCCTTAAAAGTTATATGAAAATTCCGCCCAGGGCAGAAGGGCGACCCAATCATCTTCACGCACAGAAACAAAATGGCGAAGATAATGGCCGAGGACTTGGTTAACTCTTTCCACTTGGAGATGAGGGCAAATCACGTGCGGCTAGAGCATCTTTAATATTGCTAGACAGGTGGAGTTCCTTGCGCCTTTCAGAAAAACGCACATCGATGCGTGTGGCCAAATGGATGAGATCAGTCAAAGATGAGGGCAAATCACGTGCGGCTAGAGCATCTTTAATATTGCTAGACAGTCCCTTCTTGAAGGAGGCACATAAGGCCTGATTATTCCAAGACAGTTCAGATGCCAGGGTACGGAACTAAATGGCGTATTCACCAACAGACAGGTTGCCCTGGACCAAGTTCAAAAGGGCTGTTTCTGCAGATGAGGCCCGGGCTGGTTCCTCGAAGAACTGTCAGAACTCGGAGACGAAAGCGAGTATATTGGAAGTGACTGGATCCTCGCGATCCCATAATGGGGTAGCCCAGGCCAGAACCTTTCCTGAGAGCAGACTAATAACAAAGGCCACCTTAGCACGTTCAGTGGAGAATTGGTCCGCCAACATTTCCAAATGCATAGAACACTGGGTAAGGAGGCCTCGGCATAACTTGGCATCCTCGTCAAACTTAGCCGGCAAGGAGAGATGGATTCTACAAGTCAATGCTACTGGAGGCTGTGACGGCAATACTGGGGCAGCTGGTGGCAATTGCTGTTGCTGAATCGATAAGAGTTGCTGAATCATGGCGGAGAGCTGGTTAATTTGGCGAGACTGCATAGCCACTATTGCCGGTAACACGCAGCGCTCACCCTAACAGTATGTTTCCACCCAATTGTGGTGGAGCATAGTGCAGTACACTTTTGTGTTTTGCACTGTGCCTACATTTGCAGCATCACTGTATTAGGCTGCCCTGTGTTGGCCGTGATGAGCAGGAAGCAGGGCACAGCAGCAGAAGGACCTGACAGCAGGACCCCACAGCAGAAGAGGACGAAGGACCCAACGCAATCCAACAATGGACCAGGAGGCAGAGGTAAATATCTACCCACAGTGCAAAGAAGCACAGTAAAACCTGAGCTGCCTATAGATATCTATCTATTTTTTCTGATAAAATATTACTACACAAGCAGGAAGCTGTGAAAGGTCCCTTAGGCTTAATGGCCGCCTTCATCGTGGTGGTAAGACTGACTCAGCAGTATTTACATTTAAATTTATTGGGAGGCTTATATGCATGCAATGGTGCGTCAGAGGGTAAAATTTGATAACATTAAGAAACCATGATTTACTCTCTTCTAAGAATATCTGTATTACTAAATTAAGACAACTAGGCTTGTTGTATTTTTTCCAAAGGATTTTTCACTAGTCATCCAACTGCCTATCCTAAACCTATACCAAAGAGTAGTGGAGGAACCCATTAACACTAGTCAAACTCCAAAAAACAGGGGAATTACATCTATAACATGTTCTTGGGATGTTTCTCTATGATGTTTCTAATATTCATATTATTAATGTCATTGTAAAAAGCATATCACTCCTGTATGGGGGAAGAGGGAAGGAACACACTCACCAATGAATATACACCACTAGGGCTGGCTAGTGAAATACTCTAAAGCAAGAGAAAATTGGTGAGCAAAAAGCTGCCCACTCATACACCACCACACTTTGTAATTAATCCAATGTATTGTATCAAAGCCACAGACAAGTGTAAAAATAATCTACACAAAAGACAAGTTAAAAAACACATAAAGCGGTCCAACTGCTTATTAAAAATGTCCTCTCTCACAATAAAGTAAAAATATACATACCAAAAAATAATGTGCAAGTAATATTTATAAAGTACCATCAATAATTTCAACCAATGAAAACCTAGTGCTGTGCTAATTAGATATTTAAGTCCTATATCAACCTCTAAGGTAATCAAAAATATAGTGCAGTCAATCTATCCAAAAAATACACATAAGGGTCGATTCAAAGAAACATGTAACAGCTTTGATTTAGGTGCCGATCATCCTATTTTTCCCGAACGCTCGTGCGCTCGTATGAACTTGCGAGTGATTCTTATAAGCTAATACGTTTCTATCCTAAAATGTACGTCCGTTCGTATGGCAGTTCGGGAATCAGACCTATGTCAGTTTCCATCCTGAATTTTCCGTTTCATTTCTCAGGTTGCAACATTGGTTTTGCCCTTTTTCCTTTTTTGTCTGGCGTAAATCCTTCTGATCTTGCGGCTGCGCACTACAAACTTACCTCATTAAATTGCATTCTAAATATTTGGTCTTTTATTTTTCTTTATTTCATTCATTTTGTAGTAACCAACCATTAATGAATGCATTTGCATAAGTAAATCTTACTTTGTTTAATTTTTAGTTAACTTGCATTTTTTACTTGTGGATTTAATTTTAATATTTTGGCTTCAAATGGTACAACTTAAAATTTTTTGTGTGGTTACCCACACCCTCTACATACAGATTGCTCTCAAAAATTAAAAAACACCCAGCAACTTCTGCATGTTATGAGCCTAGAAACAGCCAAGATGGCGGGTCAGGTATTATCGGGCAGCCTGCAAACAGAAAGGGCCTTGTGACTGTGTTGCTCTGCATTCTTTGATTTCTGACCTTTCCGTGCCCCCAGCTCTGCTGTGTCTGTGCAAAATACAGCAGTAACCCACATCCTGCACTTTATCCCGCTTTCCTCTCCTCAGTAAGTGTGATGCATCTGACCAAAGATGAGCTAAAATAATTAAACAAAGCAAAGGTAAACAACTACACCAATAAATTTAAATTAAAAATATTATTCTAGTACATCAATTTAAAAATAAATAACAAAGGACATAAGTTTCTTTAAATAACGCAAATATATGGATGTATTGCAAAATAAAGGTTTACATGCAAAGGACTAATTAAGGTCCACATTAAAATGCTTTTATAAGGCATACATGAAATGTATTGAATCAGGTATGAATTGCCATACAATTTATGGCCTCGGCCATGCTGATACATGCAGTTCATTGGAGCTCAAGACGCGCAGACTCCTCCACATAGCCAAAAAACCTGTTCAAGAACAGCAATCCGACTGCTAAAAGGTGTCGGAAGTGGCTTTCTTTTAAAACGTATTTAGAGGTTGGAAAACTGCTCTCTGAATTATACGTAAACACATCCGATTATCCTAAGTTTTAGGTTTTGATCCTAAGTTTTAGGTTTTGATCCTAAGTTTTAGGTTTTGATCCTAAAATTTAGGAGCGAACTTCCGATGATCGTAAGAGCATATACGCATTCGTACGTAGGCTCGTGCGAGTCGGAAATGGCCAAAAAAACTGGAAAAAATGACTAACACCCACCCAAACTTACGATTCTCGATCCGAAATCAATTAACTTTTGCTCTTTGAATCGAGGGGTATGAGTCAATAAGACAGAAGAGGAGCAAAACAAATTGGAAGTGAATCAGCAAATCATATAAAAAAAGAATATCATATGAATCAGTAGCAGTATGCAGGGCAGAAGGGCCGCAGACACCCACACATTCTGAGGCTCCCACAGCCTCTTCTCCAGCCTCTTCTCCATTTTTACTCCTGTAAAAATACTTCCCTTACTGCCAAATCGTCACAGGGTCAGTATACTTAAAAGCCACCTATCAGGCAAGGCCACTATCAGGAATTTCTGGGCCACATCAGGGCCTGACTAAGGATTCACATGGAGCAGCAAACAGCAGCCCGTCCCCTGCTCACCCTCTGGCTGTTGTAAGCACCCACGCCAGGCATCTACCTTTCAACACTTTCCATATAGATTGTACAGCTGAAAACAGTGAAAAAATGCTTCTTTTACATCTGGTAGTGAAGGTAGACAATACCAGGTAGAGTAAAAATTGCCATCCCCTGTCACTGCAGGGCAGGGGCGGACTGGGAATAAAAAACGGTCCTGGACTTTTTGGGGCGCACCGGCCCTGCTGCACTTTTCCTGGCCCAGTATAGTATCTTAATGTCACATTATATATACACCTAATTTTTCGTTCCACAACACACATCCGGGGTTTATAGGACAAAAATAAGAAAGAAAATATTCTGAACCAAATGGTGTGCTAAAATCCGCCCATTACAGACAGTGTGCAGAATCACTCCATTACAACCATTAAGTAGCAACCCTCTGGACAGCCACTGGGGGCATCCCTCAGTACAGCTCACACAGGGTGGGGGCATCCCTCAATACAGCTCACACAGGGTGGGGGCATCCCTCAATACAGCTCACACACAGTGGGGGCATCCCTCAATACAGCTCACACACAGTGGGGGCATCCCTCAATACAGCTCACATAGGGTGGGGCATCCCTCAATACAGCCCACACACAGTGGGGGATCCCTCAGTACAGCTCACACACAGTGGGGGCATCCCTCAATACAGCTCACACACAGTGGGGGATCCCTCAATACAGCTCACACACAGTGGGGGCCTCCCTCAATACAGCGTACAGCTCACACACGGTGGGGCATCCCTCATTACAGCTCACATACAGTGGGGAATCCCTCAGTACAGCTCACACACAGTGGGGGCATCCCTCATTACAGCTCACATACAGTGGGGAATCCCTCAGTACAGCTCACATACAGTGGGGAATCCCTCAGTACAGCTCACACACAGTGGGGCATCCCTCATTACAGCTCACACACAGTGGGGGATCCTTCAGTACAGCTCACACACAGTGGGGGATCCCTCAGTACAGCTCACACACAGTGGGGGATCCCTCAGTACAGCTCACACACAGTGGGGGCATCCCTCAGTACAGCCATGTGCAGCATCCATCAGTACATGGTGTCCAGAGTGTGTGTGTGGATCAGATTGGGAGGCAGAGATGAATGGGGGCCTTTGGTCAGACTGGCTGGACTATAGGTGAATTGGGCCATGTGTCAGGCAGGGGGGAGTGCAGGTAAATGTGTACATTGTACCTGGTCTTGCTGCTGATGTCTGGATTCCAGTTGGCAGTGTTGTGCTGCGCAGAGGAGGGGACAGGAGAGGAAAGCCTGAGCTGCTGCAGGATGAGCTGGGGAGAGAGGGGGGCGGGCTGCCGCCATCTACCATGCAGCACTGCTCACCTCCAACATCTACTCCTGGCCCCGCCCCCTCCTCGGGCTGCGTGCCAGACGATTGGCTGCTAGGCTTTCTTCCTCTGAGAGCAAATCCTTAGGTTGTCCAGCGCCGCCTGGTTGCTTTTTTTGAGGAGCTATTATAGCCCAGTAAAGCAGGGAGGGCAAAAGAAAAAAAAAACGGAACCTGAAAAGCAGCCGCTCGGCCCTGGACAACTAAAGATTTGCTGACAGGTGAAATACGCACACAATACTACACATTTTGCAGCCTTCTCAGCTGCCGGCCTACACGGATTCTGCCTGGTATGCCCTATGGCCAGCCCGCCCCTGCTGCAGGGTCATGCAGTGTGGATTGCAACCTGCTTCCAGGTGAGCTTTTTAGCATTGTTTCTAACCCCCCCCCCCCAAATGACCTGTACCTGTGATGGGGCATTTTTACAGGTTAGGCTCATCATCTTGCCAATGAGGTGAGGGTATTTGTTTTTAAGTTTGGAAACAACAGAACCCTATGAGCTATGCAGAAAAAATGGTGACATTTTTAGCATAGCTCATAGGGTGCTGTTATTTCCAAACTTTTAAAGTATATTCTTACATCACTAGAAAATTAATGTACCTAAACTGTAAAAATGTGCCATCACATGTACGGATGATTTTTTGGGGAAAATGTAGGACAAAGACTTATTTGTTTTAGTTTTTTTTTAAATCACCTTTACCTGTGATGGGGCATTTTACAGATGAAGTCCATCATTTTTCCAATGAGGATAATTTTTTGAGACTTTGGAATTAACAGCAACCTATGGGGTATGCTAAAGAATTAGCATTTTGTTTTCTGCATATTCTATAGGAAGCTGTTGTTCCCAAATTCCCACAAAATTATTCTCACATCATATAATGAATCTCACCTGTAAAAATGCCCCGTCACAGGGGTAGGTGAGTTTTTGGTAAATATATTAGAGCAGAAATGTTTTATAGAATTTTCTTCTGTGTTCAAGTACAAAAGCTCACTCAGATGTAAGCTTCAGTTCACACCCGGAAGCACACCCAGAGGTGAACTTGCTTCACCAGATCTTTAGCATGACCCCGAATGTTTCCCTTTTTCAGGTATAAATAATGACTTTTATTTTTCACCTGAAGTCTAATTTTTAGAAATGGTACTTAATCGACTTCTTGGTATGAGAAAAGAAGACCAGAAACATTTTTATTGTTGGTAAAACTGTGGCAGGCATCAAACTAGGGAACATCAAAGAATCATGAGCATCTTATTTATGATAAGCCACAACTAAGAGGAAATAAATGGAAACGGTTTTAAATAAAAGCAGGTTAAAAAAAAAAGCCTGACAGCTCTTTCACAACTTAAAAAACAGCCTACTGCCTTTTAAACTGTATGCTGTTTTTCTCCTAAAAGCGATGTTCTTCAAGACATCTGTATGTTAAACTTTACTGCACTTCTTCACAGTCTTATAAATTCCCTATTTGGTCAAATGTAAGCCCAGCTCATTAAGTAGTAGTGACATTGTATTTTTGTGTAACACACATGTGGCTAAATCTCTGAATTGAATAAACCAAGGTCTTTATTTAATAGTCACATCCAACTAATCAAAAATAACAGAGGCCATGGGGCCATAAAACTGTTTATAACTGATATGTAATGATTTCCAGGACTGCTCTCCGCTACATAGAGGTTATTTTTCATCCAGCCAGAGCCGCTTTAATCTAGGCCAAGTAGGAGCCCCCTAAATAGATGAAAGTGGAATCAAATTTAAACAAATGGAATGCCTACATGTTGAACGTCTACACAGATTTGTATTTCGTCAAGCGGCACGATTTATTTAAATATTGTACTCTAATGCCGTGTCAGTAAAAAAGACGCGGGGGAAAATATGTAAATAGGAGACCATACTTCAGATGATGGGATGCTGGAAACGGGAGATCTTGGTTCTGTAGGATTTGATTTTTGATAAACATTTTCAATATATATATATTTCCATACACATTCTCAACATGCATTTTGTGATATTACTTTAGCATTCTGAATAGATAATCATTTGAAATATGTGAGAAAAAATAATAAAGGAAATATTAATTATTTTAAAGAATTTGTAAAAGTTGGGTTATTTGATAAAATAGGTCTACAGTACAATTTTACCACTGGTTGTACATTTATAAGTCTAATAAAGAAAAGCAAAGCCAGCTGAGCATGGATATGTTGCTTTAAAAACACAAGGTAAACTATTAAAGGGCATATGACCTCTAAACTAAAATACATTAACTAACACTACCTCACCTGCAGCTGATAGATCAAGGTCTGATTCTTTCAGAAGATCTGCCCCCCTCCCCCCTCTTCATGGCTTTGTGAGCAGCATTACCCATTGAGAACAGCACTGTTTCCCCAGACTGGTGTAGTGCCTGGCTTCGCCTTGCATATAGTCAAGTGATTTGCACACTCCCACACTGGGATGGAGCTAGGAGCAGGAATATCTTAAAGGGTAATTCCACTTTCGATGGTATGATTTTTAAAGTTGTGCCAAAGATGTCATGCCATGATGTCTTCAATGTGCTAAGCTTATCTGTTATTTTGTTTTATTTTCCATTTGCTTGCAACTCTGCGTTATTAAAGAAAACCATTTTCTCTAGGAACATTGTGTCTACCATAGCAATGTACAACTGGTGTGTTTGATATACATATCAGACACTTCCTCAATCGGCTTCCTAATCATCTGATTGGCTAAGGAGGGAATGACCCCTTTAGCTGTAATTCAACTTCTTCAGATAAAAGGGAATCTTGTGTTTCAGTGGTTAAAGTGTTACTGGCAGCGTTCTCACCTGGGGAGGTAATTACTGCTGCTTGACTGATTAGCTCACCTGTTACGGTGGAAGGATTCTAGGACTTGGAGCCAGTAGTTTTTACTCAAGGCCAGGAAAACCACTCCCACTGTAGCAAAACGCAGCCACGGGTATATAAGAAACTTGGAAACAGCATGCTGATAAGTAAATCACAGGTCTGGGGGCAAAATCCTAACACAAATGTTTATTTTACATTCCAAAAGCAGAAAACAATAAGGCAGAACACCAAAAACCTGCCCAAAGGGATTTCTTCTATTAACCAGACCTACAACCTGGCACCGTTGGAAAAGAAAATGCCCCAAAACTCCCATCTGCATGCATGCATGATACTGAAGCATTGTCAGCACTTACATTTGCTCTTGCATCCACTCAAAGCTGAAACACCACCTTACTGATTTTGGAGCTTCCTTTCCTAGCATCTTAGCCATGCTGCCTAAATTCAACTGACATAACTGACCGTGCACAGTAACAGGAATCCCAGCAGCACTTTCTGTTTGCAGGTGGCCAGAAGCTCCATGAGACATCATTTTGTTTGTAAAAATGACCAAAGCAGGAGTTAGGAAGAAGTAAATGAATTTTTATGTGCAGAAATCTGAATTGTCCTGGGGAGGGATTCATTGGAGCACATAGTGCCAGATGAAGTGAATGTCAGGTCCCAGTGAAAACAGTGTATTTATCAAGTCAAAGGTAATGTCCCATCTATCATCAGCACTGAGTTCCCTACAGTGCGAGATAGGACCAGCCGCTCATCCGGCACTGTGTGGCCTTATCCCATACATTTCAATGGACTGGAATGGTTATAATTATTTAAGCTTTTTTATATTTTTGGGGGGGCTGGTGCATGTGCCACGGGATCCCTGGGCTGGTTGGTATTATTTTTGGATGAATTTTTTGTACTTTTGTGTTGCGCTGCAATCTTCTGTTTTGGGCCGTGAAAACCCAATGTCATGTTTTTATAGTGTCCCTAATGCAGGACCCTAGAAAAATAAAAATTGAGATTCCAATAGGCGCTGCATTCCTGATATTTTTTGAGTGCCTCTTGGAGCGCTATGTATTTTTTTTAAAAATATATTCAGCTTGCGGTGCTCCCGGACTGTGCTAGGTGTCGCTAGCCCTAGTGCTGTGAACACTTGGTGGCAGGGAGTACTACAGCTGACACCAGCCTGAAGCCAGCGTTGTGGTTAATAATAAATTAGCCTCCTCATATGTGTCTTAGCAGGGTTATCTGTTTATTTTCCCCCAAATAAAGGAGCACCAAGAATTAGGGGTTATGTATCACTCCTAATCCCCTTTTTACTTTCAAATGATTTATATGGTGACAGCTATTCGGGATGGTAAACTAGAAGCAATGGCTATAGATAGCCTAAATTAAAAGTTAGGGTGAAAAATGCCTATCAATAAAATAATTAGAAAAAATACAAAAGGAAAAGGAAACAACAATCCCCAGTTGATCCATAGATTTTGGATTTCACTAATTAAAACTCAGCACTGGTGACAGTGAGACAATAACATGTATTTCTCTCCAGGGACCCCATGTAAATAAGAAGCTTGCATGCGACAGAACAGACTTGGGTATTTTGCTCAAGAGTCTATTATCTTAACTAGTTGCAGTATATTTCTAATTAAGAGCCAATCAATGAGTTAGTTGCTAATTGATCATTAACCGAGATGCTGCTGAAACATAAGTTATATTATGGTCTTTAGTAAAACTATAAAACTAATAAAGAACTGTAATGGCCAGAGCACTAAAATGGCCCTTAATATTTACACCATCCAAATGTTTAATCAACAGTATGATGGTAATTTTAAAAAACTTAACAAAGAAAGGCACATTTTAGAGTTTGTTTTAATGGCATACATAACAATGTGATCATTAACCTTTTATTCAGTTCAATAAAGGTTGTGACAGGGCAATTTGATCAAACTTCAGAGGAACAGCACATGCTCAAGGTCATTGTAGTTAGGTAAGATAGCAAAGAGTGGGGTCATAGCAAAACTAAAAGGAGCATAAAAAGGAGGCTCTGGCTGTGTTTCCTGAAAAGTACCTACAGTTAACTTTGCACAGATAACTAAAGTACCCTGATACAGTCTTAATATTTTTCCCAGGACCTTCCCATTGCACCCTTATGTACGTATGAACAAAGATACATGCACCCCCACCGCTGCTCCTGGCCGAACTCTGGGAGCTGTGCAGGACTTGTATAAGTCCATGCGCTAGCAACCCCTAGCGCCGGAATTGCAGTATATTTAATACTGCAAACACGCAACACCTGCACGGCCACTGTAAAAAGGGGAAAACAGGCATACAGCGCCTGATGCAATCCCCTTTGTACCTTGCAGATGGAAGTAAAATACATGCAGAGGCAGGGGCGAGCTGGCCATAGAGCATACCGGGAAAATCCCGGTGGGCCGGCTCCAGAGAAGGCCACAAACTGTGAAGTCAATATTTCACCTGTCGGGAGATAATTTGCTATAACAGCAAATCTTCAGTTGTCCAGGTCCAAGCGGCTGCTTTTCAGGTGCTGGTATTTTTTTTTTCTTTTCCCTCCCCAGGGACCCCTGCTTCACTGGGCTATTACAGCTGCTCAAAAAAAGCAACCAGGCGGTGCTGGACAAGCTAAAGATTTGCTGTCATAGCCAGCAATGTGCAGGAGGCAGAGAGCACTCAGAGGAAGAAAGCCTAGCAGCCTATCACCTGCCACGCAGCCTGAGGAGGGGGCGGGGCCAGGAGAAGATGTTGGAGGTGAGCAGTAAGTACTGGATGTTAGGTGGTGGCTTCCTTAAGCCTGACCCCCTCTCTCCCCAGCTTATCCTGCAGCAGGTCAGGCTTTGTATTCCCCGCATTAAAGGCCTCCATTCATCTCTGCCTCCCAGTCTGATCCACAGCCTTACACACAGACACACACACACACTCTGGACACCATGTACTGATGGATGCTGCACACTGGCTGACTGTACTGCTGCACACTGGCTGTACTGATGGATGCTGCACATGGCTGTACTGAGGGATGCCCCCAGTGGCTGTACTGAGGGATACCCCCAGTGGCTGTATTGAGGGATGCCCCCAGTGGCTGTACTGAGGGATGCCCCAGTGGCTGTATTGAGGGATGCCCCAGTGGCTGTAAATCGGTATGCCCCCAGTGGCTTTACTGAGGTATGCCCCCAGTGGCTGTATTGAGAGATTCTGCACACTGGATGTACTGATGGATGATGCACATGGCTGTACTAAGGGATGCCCCCACTGGTTGTACTGAGGCATGCTCCCAGTGGCTGTACTGAAGGGTGCCCCTGGTGGCTGTACTGAAGGATGCCCCCTGTGACTGTACTGAGTGATGCCCCCAGTGGCTGTACTGAGGGATGCCTCCAGTGGCTGTACTGAGGGATGCCCCCAGTGGCTGTCCTGAGGGATTCCCCTATTGGCTGTCCTAAGGGATGCCCCCAATGGCTGTCCTGAGGGATGCCCCCAGTGACTGTCCTGAGGGATACCCCCAGTGGCTGTCCTGAAGCTGTAGAGAGGGATGCTACTTACTGGTTATAATGAGGGATGCCGTTCACTGCCTGTAATGGAGTGATTCTGCACACTGTCTGTAATGGGGGAATTTTATCACACCATTTGGTTCAGAATATTTTCTTTCTTTTTGTCTTCTAAACCCTGGGTGTGTGCTGTGGAATGAAAAATATAAAATGTGATATTAGGATACTATACTGAGCCAGGAAAAGTGCAGCAGGGCCGGTGTGCCCCAAAAAGTCCTGGGCCATTTTTTATTCCCAGTCCGCCCCTGTGCAGAGGAATATGGGCATGTAATCCTTGTATGCCCCAAAGATGCAGGACCCAATTTAGACATACCAGTGAAGGATGTGCTTTATGTTCCTGATCTTGAAAGAGGACTATTATCTGTGAAGCGCCTGACAGCCAAAGGACTCACTGTAAAATTCCAAGAGGACAAGCGTTCTATCCTGGATGGCAAGCAGACCATAGCCAGTGCCAAGCTGAAAAAGGTGAGACGACACGCTCATAAATACAATGACTGTATACACATATGGCTGTCAGACCCCGAGAATACTTGTCTTCGATGTGAGCCTGCAAACCCCAATCTCTACAGTCAGCTTCAGCTATAGAAAATCCCCCGTTTTCCGGGAGGCTATATACGCTTCACCGGACACGGTTGCCCCCAGGACTTGATGGCTCAAAAATTGTAGGCTCACAGGGAAAGAAGACAGATAAACCGAAGGTCAGACTGGGTGAAGTAGGTAAGTACTGAAAACAATTCGGGTGCTTTGGTGACAGGTAAGTACTGGAAACAGTTCAAGTGCTCAGGAGAAATCAAGCAGGATGGAAAGCCAAGGGTCATACCAAGAGGTCAGAGAGCTGCGCGGTACAAAGGGATAAGATGGAGACGTGGTTGAGATTCAAGCACATGCTATAACGATATGTACAGGAAATCACAGGAGAAATCACAAAACCAGCTAAACGCTATCACGGGCACTGACACACTGAAATGGTCATCCCTTTATAGGACTTAAACCAACCAAATTGGACAGAGAGGCAGTGACTGTATTTAGTGCACTTCGGATCTGTGGCTTGATTGGTGCACTTTGGATCTGTGGGTTGATTGGTGCACTTAGAGACCTTTGGGCTGATTGTCCCATCTTAACTTTAAAGGTGTACTGCCCAGAACTGGACCTCCTGGGATTGGCTCCTTTAAACAGCCTCCAGCGGCCACACTGTGTGTAGTGCCGCTGGAGGACATAAGCTGTCTGTGCAAGCATGAGCCGAATGACAGTGGACGAGGGAGGAGGGTGCGCACTGCGCTGCCAGAGTCGGCACCTGAGGTGAAGGCGGGCGCGCACGGACTGAAGGTAAGTCATTCATGACAATGGCACAGACTTTTGGTCACAGAAACCCAGCATGCATACAAGAACTACAAAAGAGTCTGAAAAGAATTTGACAGTATCTCCTTGTCCGGTTACTGTTAAGTGTGAATGTTGCATCAAATCCAAAGCCACAAGAGCAACACTTCCTAAAGTCAGATAGAATAGAGCTTCAAGACCACTTGGTCTAGTTCACAGGAGTGTATGTGGTCCCCTAAACAAACATATACATAGAGGCAACAGGTACATAGTGACTTTCCCAGATGACTATTCAAGATACACAGTTACTTAACTAATGCAACACAAGAGTGAAGTTCTTGACAAATGACAGGACTATGTAGTAAAGGCAAGTAACACATTTCAGAGGAAACTTCTCATACTTCAGAGTGACAATGGAGGTGAATTTATAGGAGAAAAAGTGCAAGAATACTTAAACCTGAACGGAATAGAGCATCAAAAGACAGTCCCATACACACCAGAGCAAAATGGGGTTGCTGAAAGAAAGAACAGAACTCTGACTGAAATGATCTGATGTATGCTGAAAGACTCTGGACTACAACAACAATACTGGGGTGAGGCAGCAATTTTAGCCACATGTTTGCAGAACAGACTCTTTTCTAGAGCAGTGGAGAAAACTGCATATAAACTGTGGCACAATGAGAAACAGTTTTTGGATGAAAGAGAAAGAGTTTTTGGATGCAAAGCATTCATCTACATTCCAAAAGAAAAATGCACAAGACTCCAAAACAGAGTATTTGAAGGAAAGAGTCAAGGTTACCATTAGTAACAGCATAACTTTTGTTGAAGATCTGAGACAATGTGATGACAACTGAGGAAATAAGAACAGAAGAGAAAACACTGATCAGCCATCATCTGTAACTTCTGAACAAACAGTTGAAGTGAGCACAGAAGCTACCAGTACTGAAGAGCAGACACAAGCAAACTCAGACACAGAGCCAAGACACTCAATGAGAGAAAACAGAGGTAAACCACCTGTATACCTTTCATACAAAGCAAGCGCTGCCAGTACCAATGAACATGTAACTTGGGAAGACATATCTCAGCTTTCAGAAGGGAAAGCCAGTAAATGGGTAAAGGCTGCAAATGAAGAGATAAAATCCATGCATGATGCTGAAACATGGACACTTACAGAACTACCACCTGGAAGGAAAGCAATAGGTTGTAAATGTTAAAGTGAAGCACAATGTAGATGTCACAGTGGATTGATACAAAGTAAGACTCATAGCCAAGGGATATTCTCAAAAATATGGAGAGGACTTTGATGAGACTTGCTCCAGACTTTGTTGACAGTAGCCACCGCAAGGAAAATGCAAGTGAAACACTTTGATGTGAAAACAGTGTTTCTACATGGCGGGTTATCAGACATCTACGTGAAACAACCACCAGGGTTCAAAGATGGACAGAGGCCAGTATGCAAACTTCAGAGGAGTATATACAGTCTAAAGCAAGCTGCCAGAGCATGGAATATGCAAATAAATGTAGAGCTTACACATGAGGACCTTCAGAAGAGTAAAGCAGATCCCGCCTTATTCACAAAGAAATTGAGATGGATCTATGTGCTCATTTACATGGACGATATCCTGATTTTGAGTAAGGGGATGAAGCAGAGATACTGTAAATCCAAAGTCAGCACTTTGAGACTAAGGAACTTCCCGAACAGGGACTTTTTGGTGTCCTTCCTTTTTGGTGTCGTGCATGCATGCTTCCTGTTACAGGAGGGTTCCATCTGGTTCCATATAGCAACTGGAACCAGAACAACTTGGAGAGCCACATTGGAAAAGTCGGAGAGGACCTTGCCTGGCCTCTGCCTCGTTAGCAACGTGGTAATGGAATTCTTAGTGGAAGCCCTGATTCATGGTGTCTTGGCGGGCTGGGCTATAGGAATGGCACTGGCTTGTGGGACGTAGAGGGCCTGTGAACCTCCAACTGCCCTCGGGGGGTCCCACAATGACTTTTGCCATGGGGCCCCCGATGGCTACTGTTTTCAGGCTGGGTTTTCTCTTTAAAGTGGACGAAACCTGGTAAGGTCGGCTCTGGAATTTAAAAGCTTCCAGGGCCGGCTACTGGCCTTTCTGGGGGGCATGGCGAATCGGGATGCCCTGCTGTGTGAACCCCCCCCCCGGGGGCAATTTCCTTTGCCCAGGTCTAACGGGGCATGCATCTTCATGCAGTGTATGCACTCCTGACCCAGCCATTCAGATAGGCTGGGTGAGAGAGCATGCATCACTGGGGATGCAGCCACACTCGCTCCCCCATTTAAATCAATGAGAGCCCTTTTCCGAATAATATAAACACAGCAAAGGCCTCTTATTGGACGAGAGACAAGGATAGTCAAAATCCTGGGTTTTGTTATGCTTCATGCCACTTGCAGCTAGGCTATATTTTTCAGCACTATAGCATTTACTTACACAGACATGCAGGGAACTGTAGGGGTAGCGAGGGCCACAGAGGGGAAATTAAGGGCTTGTGCTAGATCAGTCACAGCTTCCCCCTTGGCTTGTGGCTGTTTTCTAACTCATTGGAAGATCTAAAAGTTCTAGTGGAATGAATGTGTTACTCTAACACATTTGTTAAAAATATACACAAGCTAATCAGTTTACCAAACATAAAAGTAAAAAAATGATGAGAACTGTGCAAACATATACAATTAATGGAATAGTATTGCTGTTAAATCAGTCTATGATGACAGCCGCTCCTGCAGCACCAAATTCCCCCTTTCCTGCGGCATTCTGTTTTAGATTAGAGGCCTGATCCCTAGAATCAAATTTCCCATCCCCGATTTTGCAATGTAAAGCCTGGCCCTCTGTGGAAAGGCTTAAAACCAGGCAAAAACAATTAGCCGTTAAAATAAACTTGGCATTAGGAAAGCTGATCCGAGGACAGTAACCTTATTTATTCAACATCCTTTTTTTCCAAATTGCTTTGCTAAACAGCCTGTATTAATTGTTCACGACCTACACCGCATGCTTCAATGAAAATAAATTACTTTATTTCTCTCACACTAGCAGTGACAGTGTAACTTAATTTCATTAGCTCGAATCTGTTGAGAGTATTCAGATTTCCATAGCAGGGCGCACTTGAAATGAAAAGATGCTTTCGATTCTCAATTAACAGAATCATTTCCTTTCAACTGAAATGAATGTTATTGAAACCAATTAGCATGGACTGGAAAATCTCTCATTAATGAGGGGAGTGTGGGTGAGTAAACAGCAATGAAAAGATGAAATTAGAGGAGAGCCTCTTCTTGTTGGGCTGAATAATTACATGCTTAGTTGCCTAATTGTCTGGTGAAAGGCATAGTGGTGGTAGCAGCAGATTGCTGTGTTCATTAGGCAGCAAAAGGCCACCTGCTGCAGTGGTGCGCTCTCCCGCAGTCTATATACACATGTCCGTCCCTGGGGGTTCATATTTGGACACATTGCTAGCTGTGAGAAGCAAATGAGCTTGCCAATATGCTGCAATATTGTGTCCTTTATGCCAAAATATAGAAGCTTAATGTATCACATGCAAAGAATAAAACTAACAAGCAAAATGAAGTCAACGAGGGAAAAAAAGAAAATGATCTATTAAGGCAACCCCCGTATCAAACCGCATGATGCAAGTGGTCACTCTGGAAAGATGTTCTGCCGCTACACGGAGGCTCCAAATGGCAACACATTTCTCTCCATAGGCTCCATTCTCATGCATTTGATGCAGAAGTTAGAGAGATGATAGTTTTGAATAATTTGGCCCCACCAGAGGCATAAATAAAGCCAAGAGCACATAAAAACTAGGGCTTTTTCAGCTCATGCAAGAACTCTTGTTATTGCATGATCAGCTCCATCTAAAACTTCTGCTTCAGTTATGGGTAAACTGACCAGATGTCCCACTTCTCTCTGTGGGACAGTCATACTTTAAAGTTGACCAAAGCCTAACATCTTTAAGATTCCAGGCCCACCTAATTCCTTGTCCCCGGGGCACCCCAATTCAGGATGCTCCTCTGTGTGAACCCCCTCCCCGAGCCCCCTGTAAAAACCTACCATCTCTCTGTTCCAATGGCTCATGCGCGGGCCGTGGCTGCCCTCAGCTATACCTTTATTCAGGCATGTATCTGTGCAAGGCATTTGAGAATGACCGGCGCAGGCACTGTTAGAGGCAGGGATGCGCCCACCGGGTTGCTCAGTTATGCTCAATTGACTTGATGAGAGCCCGTAGGACCGAGGAAAGGTGAGCTGTACTGGGCAACCTGGGGGGAAGTTTCACACAGCGAGGCATACTAAATTTTGGTGCCCCCGGGGGCAAGGACCAAAACCCAGGATAATCAAAATCATAGGTTTTGGTCCACTTCCCTCCACAGCCAGTTTTGGTCTTTGCAAAATTGCAAAACTGACACATGACAAGTGGACCAAAACCCAGGATTTTGACTATCCTGGGTTTTGGTTCTTGCCCCTGATCGGGGTGCCCTGCTGTGGGAAATTTATGGGAGAGTGACACTGAGCGACAGGTGCTACATGGCGCTGCTGAACATAGGGTGTCGGCGCTTTAAACTGAGTCTCCGCTACTAATAGATGCGACGCTACATGGCGCTGTTAGAGGCGCTCACCAGACTGACTTTCTTATGTGTGGTTTACACATACTGCGCCCAGCATTCACCCTACACTACGTGGCACTACCTGGTGCTAGCATCTCTTAAATAACCCCCCTAATGCATAATGCTTACAGTACATCAGCAGATCCCTGTCGAGAAACAAAGCAATTTATAACATTTGATTGTTTCTTTCCGCTGATAAGGCAACATCACTGAGACACAATGGCCTCTAATATCTCTAGTTACAGTTAATCTGTATAATAATATATAATAATAATGTAATATAATAATAATATCTGTATAATAATAACTATGGTGTATATTAGAATAATACTTGGCAACCTATGTACAAGAGGCATGGGACAATTATGGGGACATTTATGTATAGTCCAGTAGGGTCCTGTGTGGCCATATGATGCAAGGATTCCAAGGTGGAGTAAGGAGATTGAATGTAGAAGTGAAGACAGCTTCAACATAGTTGATCCCAATCTTGTATCAGTAGTTCTAAGGCAGGGGTACTCAACCACTTCTTTTAAAGGTCCATATACAGGCATCTGGTGATAGGTGAAAGTCTGGGTGGGGGGCTGTCGCGGAGGGGTTAGTTAGAAATCAGCGCATTGGGGGGGGTGCTATAGATTTTAGAGGCAAAAAGGGCTGGGATGGATGGGGAAGAGCTGAGAGGACAGGGATGGATAGGTAGGGATGGCAGGACAGGGATGTATGGGGCTGAGCTGGGGCAGCGGGACAGGATTGGATGGGGCAAAGAGAAACAAAGCTTGTGTGTACCTTGCAATGCCATTTCCAGTCCGTGCAGTACTTTATATTGCAATGCTAGGGGCCAGGGAGCCATGACACTGGCAGGGAGACTAAGCACTACATCACCAATCAAGTGGACAGCGCTGAGCACATCACCACGGAAGCAACCGAGTGCAGGGCTGTCAAGGCAGGGGTCCGGAAATCTGGTGCCGAGGTCCGCCAGTTGAGAACCACTGGTCTAATGTATTGAGGACCGAATAAAGAAAAGCTGGTTGATGGGCTGCTGAGGACAGAAGCAGGAAGCCCATCTGGGAAGAATCGAGGATGAAAAAAAAAGTGTGCAGCAGGAAGCACTGCAGTACACCTCACCTGAGCCCTGATCCAGTCTCTGGTCGGAGACATTCCTCTCAAAGTCTATGTTCGGGGCCGCAGAAAGATGTCCGCTGCTTCCATGAGTAAGCACACTACTAGTGCCAGCACTGCCAGCTGGCACTAGGAGTAGAATATATATGTTTCTAGGCCTGGATAAGCAGTGCAGTTGCTCTGGAAGCTACAAAAGCTGATGGCGCTGAGCTGACTGCCTTCTGGCTCTGAGCTTGTTCATTCTGCTTTCCTCCATCTATGGCACTGTATCCAGGGCAGGATTAAGTGTGGCGGAGGCTCCTGGGCACAAAATCTGGCCCCAGATACAGTATTTTTTTTCCTTTAAAATAATAGTCCAGCCAAGTAACTTATTTGTGGTTGTCTGGCACCCGCCCACTTACTGGAACATCAGATCGAGTTCCTTGTGCCACCCTTGTGCGGGTGCTTACTGCTCGGGAAATCCTGCTCTGCCATTTTGGGCAAGAGAGTGTAGTCACTCAGCTGGTCCAGCAGAAAACAGTTTCCCTGCATTGAGCTGCCAGTGCCTGTGCTTGGTGGCTTATGTGCAGTTAATGGACACTGATTGACAGATCTGCACCCACCCATTACTGTAGGATTGTTGATGGCAGCTTTGCTGCTCTAGACTCTCCGTTCTGCCCTGGTGGCTTGCCAGGAGTGGGGGGCCCCCACTGCCTCCAATACCTTTGTTGCTGGCCCTGCGGCCCGTCAGACCAAAGACTGAATAGTCTCCTGAACCAGACCATAACCCAAAGGTTGGTGGAGGCCCCCTTTGCAGGGCAAGTGGTGGAGGCCCCGGGGCATGTGCCCCTTGCGTCCCCTCATGATCTAGCCCTGTGTGTACCCTAGGCAGTACTTAGCAATGTTCAGGGGTGCACAAACAAGGGGGTCTCACAGGTCTGGCATATTATTTTAACAGTACAACATTACTCTTTCTAGTTTCAAAAAGGCTACAAGGCCCATGACCAACTTATATAGGTAACATTAGTAACTACTCTCCTCCTTGGGGGCACTTGGTTGTAACTGCTTATTGCTAGGGGGTATTTGGCGCAACAAGGTTAAGAAACACTAATCTATGGTATCGACTAGTGATATCGGATGTCATATGACACCTATGTCATCTGTCTGAGAAGCGAATATGGGGAGGAGAATGCAGGAGGGGCAAGATTTTGATTGAAATTTAACCCTGTATAAAAAAAAAAAAAAAATATATATATATATATATATATATATATATATATATATATATATATATTCAGTATTTTAGCATGGTGAAATATTTGGGCTGAGCTTTAAAATATTTTGCTTCTGTACTTGTTTTGCCTCTTTGCTACCTGCACTAACTTACTGCCTCAAGGATCTTTTAAACCTGTGGCATAACAGTGTGAAAATGACAAAACTCATCTAGTGAGCATTACAAATCTGGAAAATGTTATTTTTTATATATACATATATATATATATATATATATATATACCGTATATATAATTTTTTTTTAAACAGTGGTAAAAATGAAAATCAGGAACAAATGTTATAATATTGGAGCAAAAGCGAGGTTTTGCATTGTTCCTATCTACTCCACAGCGGCACTTAACATCAAAGCAGCAGGGCTCTTTTGTCTGACTCCTTTGTGATTTCAGGTATAATGTACACATGCGGAAACAGGCTTGCAGGGAAGATTTATAGCAGTTTGTGTAGTATTTATTTGGCCTTAATACAGTCTGACTTTTCATTACTGTTTTATTAGTTTAAGATGGCTGTGTAGAGATGGATTGAGCTGTATAGAGATGTCGGAACCTTTGATTTTTAAGTACCCATGCATAAGGATATAATGATAACGTAATATTAATTCTAATAACTGATATAGCCCTGTGATACTGTACGCAAGAAAAGCTGTATACAGGTACCAAAAATTGTCTTCTGGACCAAGAATTTCAGTTAAATTGTCCAGTTATCCTTTACAAAAAGTTTGAAAAGAATCATGCAAAACAAAAATATGTCAGAAAATGATCAGAAGAATTTGGAATTGTCATATCATGTTCAGCATTTGTGTAACCTTCAGCCAACAACTTCCAAAACAGGTAATCAGGAAGGTCATGCTCATCCTAGAAGCAGAATAGGTGCTTGGATGATCTGTGGAGGCTAATTTAAGACTAGTGCCACATATTGCCATTTGAGCGTCTATGTAGCGGCCAGCTAGTGGACGCTGCAAGAGGGTTTCTGGTGCTATAACCTAGCCTAGCGGCTGGACAAGTGATCCTGTAGCATCCTGTCCAGCATTGATAAATGTGATGTCTGACAGGCGCTGTAGAAGCGCTCTCCCTGAATCAATGCATAAGTAGCTCCCCGAGGAAAAGCCGCCCAGAGCAACACCACATATAAAAGGACAACCCTGCAGCAAACGATAGGTAGCGCAAGTTAAGTGCCTTCCAACGCTCAGCGCTGAAGCCCATATTTAAGAAAATCAAACACAAAGCCAGCGAACACAAAGCCAACGCTGTATGAAAAAAGTCTGTTTCTCAACACATATACACCAGCACCAGAGAGAAAACACCTGGAATGACATTGTTTTAACTCTGTAACAATGACACTACAATGGCAGATCTGCACATACAATTCTGCATATAAAAAAACTAAATCTAACAATATAAGTGTTTGGTTGCTGGGCAGGAGAGGTCACACAATAATTATACCCTAAAATTTTGAAAAATAATTAATTAAAACGCTATTTATACACAAACAAACAACACCAAATGTATGGGGAATGCTGCTGAGCGACAGGTGCTACATGTCACTGCTGAACATACAGCGCCGGCGCTTTACACTGAGCCGCCACTAGTAATACATTCGACGCTACATGACACTATTAGAGGCGCCCGGCGTTCACCTGACGCTACGTGGTACTGGTTTCTTAAATAACGCTTCCAAGTGATCACTCTGTCATGAATGAATTATCTTCAGTCCATGCCCGTGGTGTCCTTAGGCGACTGGCCGGGGCTTCTCCTGCCCAGCAGCCGCTTCCGCCTCAGGCGCGGGCTCCTGTGGCGCGTGCAACGCCGAGCACGCCCTCTTCCCTCATCCACTGTCATTCAACTCGTGCTTGTGCACGAGTACAGTCAGCTTATGGCCTCCGGTGGCGCTGCACACAGCGGGGCCGCTGGAGGCTGTTTAAAGGAGCTAATCCCAGGAGGTCCAGTTCTGGGCAGTACGCCTTTAAAGTCCAGATGGGGCAATCAGCCAAGAGGTCTTTAAGTACACCAATCAACCCACAGATCCAAAGTGCACCAATCACAGTCAATGCCCCCTGTCCAATTCACCTCACCTATTTCCGAAGTACCTGAACTGTTTCCAGTACTTACCTACTTCACCCAGTCTGACCTTCGGTTTATCTGTCTTCACTCCCCGTGAGCCTACAATCTTTGAGCCATCAAGTCCTGGGGGCAACCGTGTAAGGCGAGGCGTATATAGCGTCCCGGCAAACGGGGGTTTGTCTATAGGTGAAGCTGGCTGTGGAGATTGGGGGTTGCAGGCTCACAACGAAGACAGGTATTCTCGGGGTCTGACACACTCAATCTGTATTGCAACAGAATTTTATTGCATGTCTGTACTCATCTTAAGGGTTGCACAAGCATTGCTAACAAAGATGATGCACATTTAACAAGGCTATGATATAATTGCCTAGTAAGAAATCACGATAGAAAATGTGAGTGAAAAGGCATGATTATCTGGTCTGAAGAGGTGTGCTTTAAAGTGGATTTCTACCTTAAATGAACTATTTTGAGATGAAATGCTAGTCTGAAAAAAATCAGCTGTCTGACACGGTATCTGTGGGCCAGATGTTTCATTCACCTATTTTTCTGCATTATCTGTAAATATAGTTCAAAGCTAGGGTTGTTCTAAATATGGATCTGTTCTGTTTGAAAACAGTTTGTCCACTACAAATTGAGGAAAATCGATTTTTTCTCCCCCGCCCCCCAAAAAATGTGTATGCTTCAATAAAACGCATAATAAGTAATAAATGCGCTGGTGATTTAGTATTTGTAGGTGTCTACCACCTTATATGCCGCCTCACAGATCCTGAGAAACTGAAGCAGCGGCATGTGGAACAATCTATCTTTGGCAGGGGTCACTGGATGTAGAAGGTGACTCTACCTGCAGATATGGAACCCTGATTTGCACCAGAAATGCATGCTCCTGCTCAATATGGTGCTGGCCAGACACTCACATGGTGTGTCGAGGTCAGACCCTCATCTACAGTGTTCTTGGGCGCTTTTGGCACCATCTAGAGCAATCTTCCCCAGCCCTCTCCTTGAGAGCCATTAACAGGTCAGGTTTTGTTGATCTCCACACAGATGCACGGGTGAAGTAATTTGTGGTCAAACAGGGCTATAGCCCTAACCTGTGCATCAGATCCACAAAACATGACCTGTTGGTGGTAACACTGCTCTAGATGGTGCCAAAAGCACCAAGGGACACAGTAGAAGGGACTTGAAATTAGGTTTTTAGAAGGCATGCTCTGATGCATTGTATGTGGGCAATGTCTAGACGTATACAAACTCCTCTAAGAACACCTAACACCATGTCAAATTCTAAATACTAAAATTAGATGTTAAAAACATATGCATAAATATATCAAATAACTAAGGACCTTAACAATAAACGTCACTACTAGATTTCAATAAATAAATCAAATCAGATGTTACATGGCGAACTCTAAAGAGATAGTACAGCCATGCTGAGCCATTGCATCAAATAGTATTGTCAACCAATCGGAGATTAATTAAATTAAAATTAAATACATTCAAATAAATCAATTTTCGCTGCAGGTAGAAGTTAAGCCACATTCTCTGGATGCTATGTCCACCCCAAGAAGTGACACAAGTGTGCAAACTGACCAATGCTGAAGTCTGCATTGCCCCAATACCAGGGCATGGGATTATATAAGTGTCAAAAGAAAAGGAGGGATCTGGGCAGGGAAGCTGTAACCACATAAGTGTTCCAGCTCGATAAATAAAAAAAAGTAAACAGCCTCCTAGGATGGGAAGTATATATTAGCCCAAACTTTTGGTCAAAATATCCATGATCAACCTTTAAACCACAAGAATATTCATGGCACAGGCCTCTATTTATGAAATTTTCTAAAATATTTCATGAAAATACGGCAGTCTCATGCTTTAATTCATAATAAGGATAATGAGACATTAGATAAACTAAAGTACGATTCAAAGAAGAGAGAACATTACATGCATTTGTAAATGCTTAAAGGCACACTTTTGTCAGGTTTATGGTGCTCTGCCTTATTCTGAAATGTAAAATAAACATTGTGGCCCCAGACCTGTGATTTACTTATGAGCATGCTGTTTCTAAGGTTCTTTTATCCCTGTGGCTCTGTATTGCTAATATAGGAGTGGCTTTTCTGTCCTTGAGTAAGGCCCTTTAGTATAGATGCTTACTATAAATCCCAGAACCCTTCCACTGACATGGGTGAGCCCCCCCCCCTCCCACAAGAGAAAACCTCGGAAAAATCAGACATAAGTACTGAATGACTCAAGGTAAGAATGTTTCCAGTAACCCTTTGGCTACTGGAACACAGGAGTATGATCCTTTCATCTGAAGAGGCTGAATTAGAGCAAGAGGGGTTAATCCATTGAGCTCAGATGTACAGAGCGTCGTCTATGACGAATAAGATAAGATAAAAATGCCTTTAAATGTGAACTTACCATTTAAGGCATTGCATGAAAGGCAGAGAGGCAGTCAGTGGTACCCCTGTTCATTGTGGCCAGGAAGGAGGAGGAAGTCCTATCTATATAGAAATTTCTCGTGCTATATGGGAGCACACCCCCTTTAGGCTCTAGCAGGACATTTTTGTATGTACAGTAACTGACACAGAGCCTATCATCTTCAAACTTGCAACCTGTCTGACAGCATAGGTTAGCTATTCCTGTTTAAAATTGGGAAAATGTTACTCTGCTCTGTGCTTGGACCAATGGACTCTCTTTTTTATATTGGTTTGAGGAGTTTGCCATTTTCTTAAGTTTATGATGATGTTTATTTGCATAGAGTATTTGATCTATGTAATTAGTATTCAGTTTATGTCAATGAAGAGCATTACATTTGGTAAAAATGTAAAAAGTGGAAATTAAAATATATAACTCATCGCTTGAATGTTAGATTTTTTTAGTTGACAGTATCCAATGATACCTATATAAAATATAATTAAAGAGCTAGCATAGGTCAGTGTTTTCCATTGCCACCAAAATTCCCCAAACTGACCCACAGGTTTAATAATCAATAAGGTCACAGCTACTAATTAAATTGAAGATAGTCAAATCAATATTGGACTTCTAGGATTCAGATCCTCAGTAGACTTCAATTTGAACAAAGAGAAAAGCCACACAAATAGAGAATCATATAACATGTTCAAACATGTTTAGGGCTTTCCAAACTTACAGGACAGGATGCATAGAAATCGAAACATAAGGAAGAAGGTTGATGGCAGAAAAAGACCACATGGTCCATCTAGACTGCCCCTATGTGTATATATTCTATTTATTCTTAGACAGATCTATGTTCAGCTCAGGCATGTTTGAATTCACTGTTGTGGACAATCTTTTGTCATTTAAAAATGTATTTCTAGCAATGTCACTATAAAGGTAAATTGATGTAATGATATGCAAGTGATGTTGCTAATGAATAATCTAAAAGTGTTATAAATACGAAAAGAGAAAAAGGAAAAAAGGTCAAGCTTCAACTACTAAGATAAAATATCAAAAAAATGTAATCCACGCTGCATTGAAAATTCTTAACATGGATGAGACACATTTAAAAGTCCAATGAACAGAAATTCATAAGCACCACAGGGCAGGTCGCCCCCTTATTCATGCTCAATCTCTAAGATTAAGCTAGAAGTTGGGCAGGTTGATTCATTATTAGTGCCAGGTAACGGCAGATGAGTGTCTGTACAGCGGTGCTAAGAGCGACCGCTAGTGGCCGCTCTGATCGGCCATGAGTCACTATTACAGAGCGTCTCAGTCGCTGGCCGGCATTGATGAATTTGATGTGTGAGTCGCTATAACACCAGTGCAGAGCTATATGGGAGCGAACAGTAGCGACTGGTCAATGTGAGCGACTCAAACCGTATTCATCAAAAAAGCCTCACACAGCGCCGGCGCTCAAAATTGTGTTGCTGTAGCCCAGAGCGCCAGAAGCTGTGTGAGTAAAGTCCGTTTTTGAACAGATACCCACTAGTAACAAAGCGAAAACATATGGAATTACATTGTTATTACATTGTGACATTAACACTTTAATACCAAACATGTAATGTCAATTCTGCATAAAAATTTAAAAATACATTTTTCAAAAAGTTTTCAAAAATGTATTTAAATAGGCCAGGAGAGGTCACACAATTATTTGATACGAAACAAAAAAAATATTAAAAGAAAACCCTGTTTAAAGAGAAGAAAAGTAACGTCCATTGAAATGTATGGGAGAGTGACAGGTAGCGACAGGTAATACCAGGCGCTCTGAAAGCCAGAGCGCCGCCGGGATCCGCAGAGCCATCTGTGATGATGAATCGGTCGCTACCTGTCGCTGTAAGAGGCGCTCACCAGAATCGCCTTAATAAATGTGGTATTGCGTGCCGTGACCGGCGTTCATCTGGCGCTACCTGTCGCTACCTGTCGCTTACAAGGCACTACCTGTCGCTACCCCTTGATTAATAAAGCCCTAAATGTACTCACCATTTCCGCCAGGAATGGAAAGTCCCAGGGCTCCCATCACATTGACCTCACGCGCTCATTGTGACATACCCAGAAGCAACCAAGGCAAATGTGAGCCGTATACAACCAATATGTCACACAAGGAGCAGGACGCCAGCCCTGTTCACTGAGGAATCCACCACCCCAATATACACCCCTCTCTGTACTTGTCACTCAATCATAATATACTCTGGGAATGTGTGTGTATTCACTAGTATAATTACCTACTGTACCTTGGTCGGTGCACATGTGAGTTTGCGCACGCTATTTGCAGCGTCAGGTCGCGCTCGGGTTTCTGTCTGATTCATGGTCGGCAAAATGGGATGCGCTTTCGTTTTAACGCCAGTTTGCACATTAAATTATCTCTAGCTTTCTTTTTGTGCACCAAACAGGCTCCGGCGCCTGATTTATGATATGTTTAGAGGAAAGAAAAGCGTGCGCAAATGTGGCAATTTGAAGAATAAATTTCCTCCAGTAAATTGGTGGAGGAAACTGCTGATTCCAATGAGTGAACAGGCTTATATCATTCCAAAAACACATGACGACAGTGTCCTGCATGTTTATTAACAATGAAAGTGTCAGCCACAAGTTCTTTTTAGGGATTGAACACTTTTTTTGTTTTGGGTTCCTACAAAAAAAGTGTTCAAAAAACACAAAAATTAAGACCCAAATAATAAAAATATGGATACTGGGCCCCAAAGTTTAGCAAAAACAATAATTAAACATCCGGGGCAAGACATTGGGCAAAAAAACGTTAAGGCTTAACTGGAATCAGAATATCCCCCCAAAAAAACATCCCCAAAAAATGGAGAACACAGGTTCTCCAAAGAACATACTCGTAAATGACGAATAGATCTTCCCAAAAACACAGAAGCTGGAGAGATCAAATCGCTATGGCAAAACAATAAATGAAAGGGGAGAAACATGGAGGACCATCAGGAGCAATGAAAGGGGAGAAACATGGAGGACCATCAGGAGCAGTTAAGCATTTTGCCGGCCAAATGCACATGGGGCAATTTGCACTTCAAAACAGGATCTGGAGGGTTTGTAATTTTTGTCTTTCAAAGGTTTGTGTTCTAGTTCTAGAATATATATATATATATATATATATATATATATATATATATATATATCTTAGAAAATGTACTTAGAAAATGTACTTAGATTCTGGTAAAAAAAAAATAAGCTTCTAATTTGAACGTTGACAATGAATGTTAAAGATCAACATCAATGTTGGCTGAATATATATATATATATACACACACACACACACACACACACACACACACACACACACACACACACAGAAAATAAATGGGTAAACTATAAGATGGTAAGTAGCGCGTGATTGCTGTATTTTCCGGAGAGAGAGCTTCTTCTTCTTCTGACTGACATTTCATTTTGTCCAACAGTGGCCTTGTGCCATCTGGATAACCCAAGGGATAATAATCCCCTTGAGAAGCCCCGATGGTACATTTGAATATATTTCCATATTTCACATAAATAAATGTTCTCTATTTTTAACATTTATCTGTATTTTCCTCGGTATTGTGCTGCTCTTTTTACTGAACAGTTTCATAGTAAATGTTTCAAAATAGATATGCAGTCATGTCCGCATAATTAACAGACACTTCTTGTTAATATGATGTTGACCTACTTTAATGGCAAGTCCACCTTTGAAAAATAAGGTTAAATTGTGAAAAAAAGCAGGTGTGAATGGAATGTTGCAAAGCAAGAACGCTTTCGAGACAATAAGCGTTAATAGTTTGTTTTTATTAATTATTAAATTCAAAGAAAAAGAACAGAGGAAAAATTTAATTCAAATCAATATCTGGTGCTAGGCGGTCTTTACAGCAGACCAAAAGTCAAAAAAGAGCAAGTTCATTAAATTGCACCTCTAAAGCCCCACTCTGGCAATCAGTGACATAAACTATTCGAGAGGGCTTAACTCCATGCAGATGTTATGGAAAAACAGGCCGACTCTGCATGGGAGCGGCCATCTTGCTACACACAGGTCCAGCTTATATAATAAGCCAACCCCACAGTCAAAATTGCCCAACACATCAGTGCAATCCTCCTTTATTTCTAGTAGAAAGC
The DNA here is from genome assembly GCA_027917425.1 of Gastrophryne carolinensis. Lineage (NCBI taxonomy): Eukaryota > Metazoa > Chordata > Amphibia > Anura > Microhylidae > Gastrophryne > Gastrophryne carolinensis. The sequence goes on along the minus strand of CM051237.1, from coordinate 158,098,897 downwards.
CATCAACTGGCTTTCTCATTGCTCATTGCTCTGCTGAACAGCTGAAAGAATTGTACATATGTTTACACTGACTGAATGGATTGCAGTAAATCCAAATTCCGCAGTGAACAGTGATAAGGAAACATTGTTGCAGCTTTCCCTTCACACACACAATCTCTCTAGCAGCAGTGTATTCAGTGTGTGTGTGTGTGTTTATATAACATAATACAAAAGCTTGGCTACTCCCATGACTGTGCTAGCGTTCCATACGTCTTCAGCTAACACCAACCCACCCACACTCCCAAAATAAAGGAGCCAACAACTACTTCTTCGGAATTGATGGAATTTTAATTGGCCACAGCCTCAACATAAAACAATAACAAATAACAATTAACGATGCACTCCCGATCTCCCTGATCCAGGTCTGAGATTCCAACACACCCTACCTACCAACAGAAGGGGAGGAGAGGCGGCCCGAAGGCTCACCAACCTCCCGGAATCTGAAACAGAAGCCAATTCGTGTGCCCGGCCGCATCCCTCCTAGGCCTGGTAGCTCAACGGGGCTAACTGCCAAGATCCACCTTAACCCCTTCCCTTAGTCCCTCTTCTCCCCTTAAACTCAGTCACCTATCCTCCTGGCCCGTTTCCGCCGAAACAGCCGCTTCCTTGTAACCTACCCCCACTTTCCGTGCCATCTCAGACCCGAACCGAGCAGAGGAGACCGCCAAAGCTGTGACAAATAAATAAAACAGTAACAATGAATTTACAACAATCCCCCGATACAAACGCATTGACACATATGCTCGATAAATTCCCCACAAATTATACATAAAATCCCACTACTTGTACCCTGTTAATAAATATATATAAATCTTCTTTATTATCTTCTTTTTTTTTTTTTTTTTTTTAAATAATGTTTTTTTTTCAGTTTTTTTTTTATTCATATATATTAAAGTGTATATATACAAGTGTATCTTGAAGTTCTTTAGCAAAGAACTGGCCTGTTATCTCAGAACATCTTCATGGAGTTAAGTCCTGTCATACAGGTTTTGCTAAAGGGGGCTTTAGGGGAGCAATTTAGTAAACTTTCTTTTTTTGACTTTTGGTAATTGAACAATTATAGCAAACAGGTGATAATATTCATTTTCATATGTAACACAGTAAATAAGTGAAACTGAAGCAGCGGTGGAGGAGGCTTAAAGCTGGGTAACGAACAACTAAACTCTGCTACAAAGGTGGGGTGGTGGAAGACACAAGGTAGTAATATTGCATCAGAAAGGTCAATTTCAGGATTTTAAAGCATGTGGGGATTTCAAGATGAGCTTTTCTTGACTACATATACTTGAAATATATTAAATGACACAATGCGGGTAATGCTATTTATTTATTGAAGTTGGTTCAACTTTGAGTGCACATTTGGATGTGAATTCAAACTTCAAACATCTGAGTGCAATACAAATGTTTGCTTTAGTTTATCTGAAAATTCTCACTTGTGTGCAATGGGGCATTTATCCAGGTGAGGTGCATCATTTTCTTGAATTTCTGGAATGTTGGAAACAGCCTTGGTTGGTATATGCTAAAGCATTTTGTCGTTTTGTTCTGCGTAGCCTATAGGGTACTGTTGTTTCCAATCTTTTTAAAAAATGGGCTTGATCCCATCTGTAAAATTGCCCCATTGTACAGCTTATTTTGGGGGGAAAATTATAATAAATATTTTTATGGCACTTCTGTTGCACACAGATTTAATATTGCTGCTCTGAATAGTTAACATGACCCCCATTGTGAACATTCTCTCCACATTTCCAATTCCAAAATGCATATTCACTATGGAGGACACTTGTTTGCTGGAGTCCCCATGGTGCTGCACTTATGCCACAGACCGGGAATTACTGTTTAACTCAGCATACAAAGTAACACAACGATTGCTGGAAAAATGATGAGTGACCAGGAACTATTGAGAGCCTGCCTTGCTGTATATACATTGGTTTATACCTGGCTATATCTGTTAGCTTAGAGACCCCATGTCTGAATATCAGAGGGCTAAAGATGACCTGACCAGATGTCCCACTTTCAGTGGGACGGTTCAACTTTGAGACCCACTGTCCCTCCGAAAACTCTGGGAAGACCTAAATGTCCCATTTTGCTGGCTTTATGGTGGAGAGAGGATGCAGGTACTTGAAAAATGTATTTTTCCACCACATTACCTATGTAAATATAAATGTATGGTCAGTTTATCACCTCTTTGGTTGAGTGGTGTTAGTGGAATGTATGGATTGGCCTAGCATTGGCTAAATTACCATCATGTTTTATGGACTGAAGATCCCTGGATCATGTGAGCAGGGCAACACCTACTTATATACATGAGAAGCATGTAGCTGTGGATATTTGTTCCTCAAAAACCTGTTAAGAAGCCACACATCCACCACAACCCTAAACCACACCCCAGCCCCGCCTATCACCCACAAACTATTTTAAGCTGTCAGTCTAAAAGATTCCATGGCCCACTCCTTGGTGCATCCAAAATTGGAATTCCCTGTTGTGTGAAACTCCCTGGATCCCCCATTTCACTTACCCACTCCTAGAGCCCTCGCTGTGTCCTTGCTCCCAGAGTCCTCGTCATGTCTAGCCACCGCGGCTGCATCCCTGCTCACCTATAGCTGTGTGCATACCCATACTCTTTCTGGATGGGCAGCATGGGCACGCCACAACTGGAGACTGAGCGGGAGGATGTGGGCAGCTGCTCACTCAGCCCTGCTCAGCTTCCTTTGGCTGCTTAGCTGCTCAGAGACTAGCAAAAGCCGAAGCAAAGCTGAAGGGATCTGCATCATGTGAGTGAAAACCGGGAGGGTAGATACACACAGCAGGGCCTCCCTGCATATTAGTACTGTATGCATAATACACCTGGGATTACTAAAATATTGTTTTTTTAAAAAAAATACCTTCTTAATCATGTACAATGTTACTGCCATGTTGGATTGATTCAGATGCTACGTTACTATATTAACATCTACTGTTTCAAGGTAATGTAATAAGATCAAAGTTTAAAAGACTGGAAGTACTAAATGATGATGCCTAGATAAGGACAAGGAACTCTGACAAGCCTACTCAGCTAAGCCTGCACGCTGATTTTATAAAAATACATCTAAAACTTTCACTGCACAACCTAGCAAAAGAATCTGAGCATCTTTGAGTAAATCAAAATCAGAGATAGTTCCAAACCAAGGAGGACCTGTGTTTCTGCTGTGGAGGTCCCCCCTCCCACTCCCAAAATGCTATGATTAAAGGAAATGACACTGGACACTGTATTGGAATTGGAATATACAATACGTTACTAAGCTTCTGGATATTTCAAAGAAAAAGGTGCCCCATCTGAAGTTACAGCGTTTTCTGTACACCTAGTATTTGCATTTGCATGCAGGTTTGTTAATGGGAAAGGTATTTTATTTGCATTCAGTTAAATGCCACAAGTTGTTTCACTAAACTATACAGCTGATAATCCTTTATTAAATGTATGTCATTTTACTTGTTTTGGTTAAACAACAGATACACAATGCATTGGGGTAAATAGCTGGAAAAACAAGGGAGAGAAGCTTGTTAATGGGCACGACCCACTGGAATATATATATATATATATATATATATATATATATATATATAATGCTTTGAGGTTATCAAGCTCGGTAGCCGCGTCAAGGCCGTCCAATTTGTACCCCATCCCTAACATTACTAAGTTTAAAGTAAAGCATTTTTCATTGTGTGTGTGCAAGCAAGTTAAGTTATTGCAATGTCTTTAGACAGGCTGATTCATGTATTGCATTGCTTGTGCACACACAAGTAAAGAAGTAGCAATGTCTGCACAAACTTTTAAACTTAGCAATGTTAGGGACGGGGTACAGATTGGACGGCCTTGACGCGGCTACCTCGCTTTTACATTCATTGCAATCTATGTTAACTAACAGCCCATGTTCTTAACAAGTGTTAGCTAGGTTTTTCAATAGTATGAGTGTGCAGAGGGTTAACTTTCTTTTTTGCTTAGTGTGTGGTCACACCCCTCTAGCACCTCTTGACTGCTATATATTGACTGGATGAGCACACCCTATATTTCTTTTTGAGGTTATCAAGCTTGATCATAATACAAGTTATTCGGCTCTGCTTTTGGATAAGTCTTTAATTTACTGCTAGCCTCCATATGAATCTTTAATGATGGGTGGTACATGAGCGTTCTCAGTCATCAAAAATATAATTGAAGCACACAAAAGGTTTAAGGTAAATGAGTTACACAAAATAGGGCAGTTTTTTTTTTATTTATGGTGCAAATCACGCTTAAATAAAGTATATATGGCAGTAGATCAGGTTGGGGTACAGGTAAGTAAGCAGCCATGTCGAGTACCACCTTACAGGATCTTGAATACCACCTTTTGGGAACCCTTTCTCTAGATACAATGTCAGCAGACCGCTCAATCCTTTGCCACTCTATGGCCTGTTAACACTTATTCCAAATGGATACCCTGGATTATTCTGCTAGGCAGATGCAGTTGGTGAGGTGGGTTGATAGATTTCTCACATTGAATCCGGAACAAATTATAAAGGTTATTTGTGGAAAGTCACCCCAGCCTCCACCTACAGGGAAGCGCACCTACACGTGTTTCATGGTACTTATGTCTCTCAACACAGAGCTATGTTAATGGGCTTGGTTGATAATGACACATGTATGAAGTGTGGTGCTGCCTTGTCTGATCTGCTTTGTTAATTATAGAGCTACCCTCCAATTAAATGTTTATAGCCATTGTGATAAAAATACTTTCTAAAATACTTGGATAATTATATTCCTTACACTTCTAAATGGACGGTCCTGGGTCTGTGGCCAGTGGAAATAGCCTGCATATCTAAAGGGACTAAATGTCTCTCTTGTTTCATCTCAACAGTAGGCAAAAAAAATGCATGTAGCAGCATTAGATCTCGCTGGATGCCCCCTCATTGGGACTTTTTCTCAACAAATTAAAATAATTCATTAGAATAGAATGGAACTCAGTCTCCCTTATCAAAGAACAAGGTGTCATAACAGTTTTTGACACCTGGGAAATCTTCATTGCCACACTCCCCTCAGACCTTCAGTAAAGCCTGGTAGTCCGCTTTGGTTCCTTGCGAGGCAGGCATCCGGCAATCCTGTGGTTTCTGTGTGACCGATTGGCACCATGGGGGGTGCATCCAGGTGGGGTAGGTACTACGGGAGGAAGTGGGGTCCAGTGTGCACGAGCAACATTGGATCTGAATTCCATCTAGACCTGACAAATTGCTCACTAAAGATCATAAGGATAAACTTAACGTTATGTAGTACGCCAACTTGTAAATAGTTAATAGATACTGATAGAGACAAGATGCTAAGTGAACAGCTATACTCATACCGTGTCAAATAACTAAAAGATTGTTACATAAACATTACAAGGTCGCTTAGTAATGTTAAACTGAAATAAATCTTCTTTCTTGAAGTATGTTTTTCTTTGTTAAATTTATGATACAATTTATGATACAATCCTGCATACAAAATGTAAATGTGTATAATGAAGAGTATGGCCTTGATTCAATAAGAATTGAATTTTTTTTTATGGTAGTAAAAAATACATGTTACGACAGAAAAGCCTGAGAATATCACTGTTGCTTAATCACCAGAAGACAATGAGTTAATGAAGTCAATGGCACTTTTTACTACAGTGTAAAAAGGAGTACAAAGTTCTTCTTAGCAGTAAAAAAGTACCATTGACTTCAATTGTTTTTCTAGCTGGTGATTCAGCAACAGTGATATTCTCAGACTTTTTCCTCATAAAGCTAATTTTTTACTACCCTTTTTTTTCAACACTTGAATCAAGCCCTATGTCTCAGAAAGAAATTTGAAACTAAAGTAGACCAACCACCATAAATAAATGGCTCTTAGACTCCAAGCCTGGCCATTTCAGGACCCTGGGGCATCCCAATTTGGTATCCCCCACGTGAAACACCCCCTGATCATCCCAAAAACGACTCATCTTTCTGGGTGCTCCCATGCCATGCTTGCCGGCCATTGGCTGCATTCCACACAGTAGCTGAGAGGCACTACCGAACCCAGCCATTCAGATTGACCACAAAGAGGCCGGGAATGCAGCCACTCTGGCCCCTTGTGCTCTGTACACCAAGAAGAGAGAAGTGAGCCCTGTACACACAGAACACTATGGTTTCTGGGCGCACTTGATCTTTCTCTCCTCAGCAGCAGTGTTCTAATAAGAATCTTGTCTTTTCTTTGTCTACAGTTGTCAATAGCAACAGATTGCAGGTAGGGAATTGCTTCTATAAAGCACACATTTACTTACATAAGAGAATTTAAAAAGTACTTGATAAACTCAGCAACTTGAGGACATAGTTTTGGCACACAAAAATATACACTTACAAAACTTCCATCAAAAGTTATTCATCAAGGGATAGCGGCAGGTAGTGCCTCGTAGCGGCAGGCAGCATCTGGTGAATGCTGGGCGCTGTACACAATATCACATTTATGAAGGTGATTCTGGTGAGCGACTCTAACAGCGCCATGTAGCGTATGATTAATCATTACAGGCAGCTCAGTGTATAGCGCCGGTGCTCTAGCTTCCAGAGCACCAGGTATTACCTGTCGCTCTCCCATATATTTCAATTGATGTTCCTTTTCTTCTGTTTAAACAGGGTTTTTTGTTTTTATTTTTTTTCTCTCAAAGAATTGTGTCACTTCTCCTGGCCTAGAAAAAGTCAAAACTTTGTTGATTTTTTATATTTTTATGCAGAATTGTCATTACAGGTCTGGCACTAAAGTATTAATGTCACAATGTTACAACAATGTAATTCCATGTGTTTTCGCTTTGTTACTGGTGGATATGTGTTCAAAAACAGACTTTAATCACACAGCGTCTGCCGCTCTATGCTATAGCAACCAGATCCAAAGCGCCTACACTCATTGAGTCTGTTTTTTTGTTGAATATGGTGTGAGTCGCTGAGGGCCAGTCGCAATGAGCTGAGGCTACCTTTTGCTCCCTGCAACGCTGTACTGGTGTTAGAATGCCCAACATACATCTCATCATCAATGCCGGCCAGGTTACTGGAGCGACTGAGGCGCTCTGTTACAGCGCCCGATAGCCGATCACAGCGTATACTAGCAGTCGCTCTAAGCGCTGCTATATAGACACTCATCTGCCGATACCTGGCGCTAGTAATGAATCAGCCTGCCCGTCTTTAAAGTTAAAGGCTGCCTAAGTAAACATGCAGTTATATTATTTAGTCCAAATGACAGTAGGTAAAATTATTTTCATGTATATACCTTTAGGTATATTAGACTGTGAAATTAATTTCGTTGTCCTTATGGCACAGGTCAAACAACAAGGCAGTTCCCCCAGTAGGCAGCCCCTGTGTGAAAAAGTAAATTTGTGGCAGTTAATGTAATCAGCAGTCTTGCTTGACATGAGCTAATGTAAATGTTGTAAAGGCTAAATGGTTGTTAGAAAGGTTGATTTTGCTAACATAACATATCCTAATTTAAGTAAAGCCCTGGAAACCTATCTCTCTAATACTCTGTATTTGAGAAATGGGGAACAAGAAGTAATGACTTTCAGATGTTTTATTGCTACTAAAATGTCATTTCAGAGGTTTTACTAAAGGCTTCCCCTGCACATGAGGCATCACCATCATTTTTGTTCAGGATAAAAGAAGTAAGTGCTGATTTTGTGGTGAAGGCCAAAACTAGCATCAAAGACCATGGAAATGATAACCAGAATAGAGAAATCAGCTGCAGACATGGCGCGTAATGATTAAAATGTCCATCTGGCTATATCAGCTCTCACCACTGGATAGAAAGAAAATATGACCACGTCTGGTACGCTCTGCTCAGTGATAGAAGACAATTGATTTACAATACCGCTACAAAGTTTTGATTTCATAAAGATTGGATTCAAAATCTCCAAAAAAAACCTCAATTCTGTTTGCTTTTACACGTAACAACTTATATTGGTAATACCATTTAAATACACTGTTGTAAAATTATTGAACACAAATATCTAAAAAGTCAAACATAACAAGTTATTTAGAAAAGGGGTTAGAAAAGGAAAACAAAACAACAATAATAAAATATTCTGAAAAAATACCCTCCTCCCAATCACCCTATTACAGACAGTATGCAAAATCATCCCCAGTCACCCCATTACAGACAGTGAGCAGCATCAGTTGAAGCTAAGATCGCCGGGCATTGGATGACTGTCAAGCAGCAAGTGTAAGTTTAGCTGCTTCCTGCCCACAGTCCTCCATCGTGCTCCTTCCTCTCATAGACACATTCACTTGATAAGGCTCAGAGTGCATCTTATAGAGCAAATAATAGGGTATGTAGCACGGGACTGGGACTTGCGATTTACAGTTTAGGGCATTCCAAATCGGGATGCCCCTTTGGAACATTACAAATTAACCATGACTCCAATAAGAGTTTTGGATATCTGGAAGCATTGGGTGCTTGGTGTCATTGGCATCAGCTACTTATATTCCAGGTTCTTTAAGAGAAGACCAGCCTGCATGGTCAGCCCTGGAGTCTAAAATACTCCAGGGCCAGACAATCAAGTGGCCATGGGGCATCCCAATACAGGATGCCCTGCTGTGTGAGCTGTGTGATCTCCCTGCAATCACTCACCTTCCCAGGAATGCGGTCACGCTGGCATCTCTATAACAAGTGCAAACAGCACTTTATGCTGTGCAATAATAAGCATTATTATGCATAGCATACAGAATTGACTGGACATGCAAATGCACTGCGGGAATGTCATGAAAGTGAGATTTAGGGATGCCCCAAGGACAAGATAGACCTACACTAATATCAAAGAGATCCTCCAGTCAAATAGGCAGCAGGAGGACATCCCAAGGAGAGAAATCCTGCTCCACATACTGCTGGGGGAAGCCAGGTCACCAGGGCTGAACCAAGGCAGTCAGGGCCGGATTATGAGGAGGGTACAAGGGACCTGCACTCCAGGGCCTCTACCCCTTGCCCTGCAAAGGGCTGCAAACCTGAAGCCAAAGCCACCACAGGGCAGGACAGAGAGTCTACAGCAGAAAAGCTTCCAATAGCAACACTGATTAGCCACCAATCACAGCCGTTTTCTGCTGGACCAGCTGGGTGACTATACCCCCCTTCCCCCAGAATGGCATAGCAGGAGTTCCCGGGCAGCATGCACCAGCACAAGGGTGGCACAGGGGCCTCCACCACACTTAAAGGCAGTCCATCTGTGCCTCTGTCCAGCCAGGTACTGATAAGACTGGGAGCGATGCTTGTGAGAAAGGAGGTGGGCAGTACTTATAGCTGAGGGCAGAGGACAAGCCTGCAACCTGTTTAAAGTCTTGGTCCACTTGCAATGTTCCCAAGGGGGCATACTGATTTGGTATGTCCTGCAGTATAAATTGTGCAGTGTAGTATGCATATCAGCAGGATCCTAAGGGAAGACGGGTTTTCAAGTTTGCTTACACTACAGTCTGTGGGATGCAGGGTTTAGCACTAAAGGTTACAAAGAGAAAAAGCTTTTAACTTACTGCAAAAAACATTAGGTAGATTGGTTAAATGATCAAATATACTATAGATGTGATATAACGCTATTGCCTCCTCTCACTAGTATGGGGGCACCCTGTACATCATCACATGGTTGGTAGCAAGCCATTTTATCAGCCCACACTGAAGAGTCAGAGCCATCTGCTTTTAAGGTAACTGTGTGGCTCTGACAGGGAGTAAAAAAATGTCCGGTTCCAGCTTTATATGGGCCATGATAAACTTGGCAATAAAACTGCTTGTATGGTACTCAAAACATGTACCTACGAGCATTAGCTATGGCTATTGGTATAGGAGGTCATTAACAAGCCCAACTTTGTTTATAATCAAGTCAAACTTACAGTGTTCTTATCAAGGTTGAGCAACTTCCTACCCTGAACATTACAAATGGTTGATTAACTTTTTTATAGCAGGCACCATCTTATAGGATGCTTTTTCTCAAAACTTTAATCAAAAGTATCCTTACCTCATTGGAAAAAAATGCACCTCACTTAACATAGTAAATATAAGCAACAACCCATGGTAAGGGTACAATCCTTCTAGCTTGCTCTGTGAAATGCCTCCTTTTAAATGTCCTACCCAAAATGGTGCAGTTATATGTAGGGTCATTGTGACTGCACTATGCTCGCTGGTTGAGTATTGCCTTCCTGATCTCTACAAAAGCTTGAGCATAGCTTCGCTGAGAGCCAATTAGATAATTATTGTGCAGTATATTCAAGCAGGAAAACGAGAAGCCATTTACTCTTCCTCTAAACACATCCTCTCTCCTCCCCACCGCTGCAATCATTCCATTTTAACATAAATGAAGTACCCGGCAGAAGCACAGAGAAGTAGCCGCAACACAGGAAACTAATTACCCTGCTGTTTACAAAATTACCAACTGCTTGCTCCTGCCATTATCTCATGAAGATCCCAATGACTTTTATGCACTTGCAAGGAAAGCATTCAGCCAGTTTAAAGGAAAACCCGGCACAAGGCCGGCAGACGTATTGTGGTTAAAGAGGAATCCAAAACAAGGTCTACCAATGGCAGCGATATACAGCAGCGTATATTTGGGTCTGTGCAGCCAAAGCTTTTAAAAGGTCACTTGAATTGATTGCTCTCTAATTTAAGCAGTTTATTTGTTCTTTCAGAAATATTTTAGCTCCAGTACTCAATAATGTAATTGCTTTAATTTTTATTAAGTGCTCTCATTTGCTCCTCCGCAGAATCTCAGCTAAACCACAGACACATAAATATAAGCAATCACTGTAACTGTAATATGTTTTATAGCCATCAAAACAATAACATGTGAATGATTCCATTTCAGAATGCAAACAAATGACAAATGCAGCTTTTGCTACCTTAACAGGCAGACAGAGGACAAAGCATGGATTAAGTGTCAAGAAGTAACCTTCCAACTTTGGGAAAGCAGAATATAAACCCCTTTTTAATATAGTTGGGCAATCTTGGAACACCTGAACAGCCTGTCACTACAGGACAGTATATGCTTCAGCAACAACCTTGCTCACCCCCAGCCCCACAATAGGAAGAGGCTTGACTATTCCCTGGAGGTCATTCTCTGACAGAGACATAAAACAGCATAATGGATAAACTGATGGGTGACGGCAGCAAACATGGCCTCCCCCAATGTGTGGCATCTACTGACACATCCAGACACACCCAGTTCTCGTCCAGTGCGTTCCAGGACAACCACCAAGTAGAAAGTGCCGGGACAGCAACATAAGGCGACGCTGCGATGCACAATGCGTTCCAGCTCAAATAAGCCCTCCGGCGAAGTGAGACTAGGATGGTATACCTCTCAGCGGCTTGACCGCCCACCACCAGGAGTTACTGCCCCCTCTGACAGAGGCCAGCACTAACAGTGCATTCTTATAGAAGCACATTTCCTAAAACGTTAGCACATATAAACATGTATAAATCACAGTTTGTACTACTCTAATTTGCACTGAAATGGCATTGTCTGGTGGAAGTGCTTGATAAATCAGAAGTGCTTGATAAATCAGCGTTACACCGTTGGTTTTGAAGTTTTCCTGGTTACCATACCTGATTTTATTACCATTGTTATATAACAAGTTCAATTTTCATCATTATGCTGAATATATATTAATTTAGCATGCTCGTATGTTAGTTTATTAGTGTTTAAGAGATATTATATTATTTCACTTGTTTGTTATTAGGTTTGACAGTTCTATGTTTAATTTTATTACATGTAGGGGTTAATTTGTTTTTTTGTATTATTTATCTTTCTTATGTCAAATATAATCTGTCATATGACAGTTACTATATCCACCACCCTCAGACTGCATTTTCGTCATTACACACAACGTATGATGTACTCTCGAGCAATTTTATTGATCTTCCTGAATGGCTGCACTTCAATCCTGGCCTTTCTGCACATGTGCGATTATGGATTTAGCGCGCCTCCCATAGACATCATCGAACTTTCATTTATATCTCAGGTATGGCTTTTCCTTGGCACTTGATTTAGGGGGTTCCATAAGCCTCCAAAACGCGTCATCACAAGGATGTTTGCTGGGCATATCAGGATGCTATTACTGTTTTCAATTCTACAGTAAAAGCTATGTTTTAACTACAATCTAAGTGATACAGCAGCCAGGCTTTCCTGCTTATTTTCGCTGCAACTGCCCCTTCCATGCTGCCCCCAGGATCGCTTATGTAGGTAGCTGAGAAGATGGGTAGTTAGGTAGGTTTAGGTAGGTAGGTTTTCACAATGAAGAGAGGGTGTAGGTGGGTGACCTGCAAGTACTGCATGTAACCAGGTAGGTGGAGCAGTGAAGTTAGTTGAGACGTTATCGGCTGCCGGGGGTCGGTGTCAGTTAGCAATAAGGGCCCTCCTCCCTCCATCTGGCGGCACACTTACCTCCCTACAACCTGTTTGACCAGTTGCCACATGGCACCTCCCCGCACCGCCGCCTCTTCCGCATCAGGGTTTCCTTCTCCTCCAACATGGTAGCTGAGCAGAACTCATTTCTTCAGCCCGCCGCTGAAGGCACCATTGAAGCAGCCAATCACAGAGTGCCTCTCACGTCACACATGCCTGTGAATGCTGCTACAATGCACAGAGCTTGGCCTGAGCTGAGCTTGAACTGTCCTTGACCGCAAGTGCCTGCCTGGGCCAGACCAACTGACTGCTGCCTATTGAACCATGCCACTGCTGCTGCCGCTGAGGCTGGACGAGGGCAACTACACACACAATGTGGGAAAAGGTGATGTGACTCTGGTGCTCTTCGTTGGTCAGGGCAGTGCTACCACGCTGGTGCCCTACAATGCTACTGCTTGTACCACTCGGATGAGTGCTCCCCATTCTCAGTTTGATACTGCCACCCCAGTCAGCGGCCTAATTTGGCCTCATTAAAAGTGCAGCACTGCCCATCAAATTCTGTGTAAGTAGTGTTTTTAGTACTATGGAATTGACTGAGTAGCCAGTATGATAGACTATATGGTGCCATAAATCGTTGATGGACTGTGAATTATTGTAATTGCATAGCCAAGGAACAGAGGGCAGTTGGCAGAAATGGTGGATCCTTCAGCGACAGTGGATAAATCAGAAAGGACTTAAGGATAATTATCAACAGCAAAGAAAGCAATGAGATCTGAAGGGCAATCGGCAACAGTGGAGAAGGTGACAAGGACCAAAGGATGATCAACAGTCAAGTTGGCATAGACTAGAGGACAATTGGTGTTGGTGTTAAAGCCAATGAGGACTGGAGGACGATCAGTGGCAGCTGAGCTAAGAGGTTACATGAAGTGACATGGCATTTGATGAGCTGCAAAGGGGGCCACTGGCATGCTTGCCCAAGAGCCCACTTTAGAGCCCTAGAGCCAGCCCTGATTGCATGTACTACTAATAGAGATTACTGGCACATTTGAATATATATATACATTTTGAATATGAATCTCTGATCAATGAAAAAGCAAAAGGTATGTGATGCTGGCTTCTAGGAAAGGAAAGGAAGGTTTTGGGGTGCACCATCTAATTACAGGACATGGTATAGGTTCCCTGGTGTTTGGGCTGTCAAATTGAGTTGACTGATAAAATAAATATTTACTGTAGGAGGGGAAGCATTTATTTCCTGCTCAGGCCTTAGAACAATCAAATGCTTTATACAGTTGAAATAAGAAGCTTGAAAGTAATTGTCACACTTCCCTAAATTCTCTTGATGCATTGTCTCTTCAGTTGACACTCTCCATTAAGCAGTGCAAGGCTTTCCTTAATGCAACAAGGAAACATGGAAAAAAGACAAAATAAACAAGAAGGGAAATCTGGATTCCTTTATTTCCATTGTAATTTGCAGACTCTTTCATTTAGGAATGGCGTTGACTGCAGCACACAAGAATGGCAAATTAGAAAGCCACCACTTCCTGCACCACGGCGCTGTCAATGGCACACATTTAAAGAATTAGGCCATTGTCTTCTAGTAGAAGGAATGAAATGTTATGAACATTTTAATTTGTCTAAAGACATAAATACAATCCTTTTGACAAGGGGGAATCACATGATGGATATTAGTAATAAACTAAAAGTTGTGCAATTCATTAATCTGATTTACATAATGATTTGATAAACTAAGCCAAATTGACTTTGTGGGTTATCATCACATCAACATTCAGGCTAGTCCTATTACACAGCAATAATACAAAAGGCACAAAAGCACAAAAGGCTGGTCTTGGCTGTTACTCAATCATAGTGCTATCATGTAATTTGCACCTTTGTGTTATAATCAAAGAGCATCTATTTACCAAATGACATGTAGCATGTTTGGGTGCTGTAAAAATAATTAAGAAGGGGGTGCAGTGGGCAAAGAAGATACTCAATCTAACCATAAAATAGGTATTCAGTCCTATCACACTTGCCTTAATTCTGCAAAAAAAAAATATTGTATTAACATCTGCATTTTCTGCATTTTTTGGATTTTTTTATAAAGCGTTGAATACTCTAACCTCCGATACCAGTTCAGAGGTTTTGGGGTGGCAAGTCAATTATGAATTGAGTAAGCCAGTGGGAGGGTTCTCAAAATTTCAATGAAAGAAAAGTCCACTTTTGACGACATTTTAGAAAGTGTATATTATTGTGTGCTGGAAGGATATAATGCAAATTCTGTACAAATAAATGTGTGTAATATTAAATATAAGCAGATTGGAATAAAAAAGATTGGGAGGCCCTGATCTAGATTACTCAGTGATATGATAGATTACACAAAAATACTTTACTCCATTTTATTGTAGATGACTCAGATACGATAGCTTCTTTAGTAATACTCTACACAGTCATATGCAAGGGTCCTCAATAATAGCCTTAATTAATATCACTGTAGATTACTAAGTGATACTCTGGAAGAGGAATTCCTAACCAGTACCACTGATAGTACTCAAGATCCTATCAGATGGTACTCTGCCAGGTTGCAGACTGATCTGATCTGCCCGGGGTATCATACACTTTGTATGGTTGTTTTATATTTTTAACAGCATTCTGGGTGCTTACAACCCATATGTACTACCCAGGTGGTACTTGAGATGATGGAAAGTGGTACTTGATGAAAAAGTGTTGGGAACCCCTGCTCTTAACCTACAGCGCCACTATAAATAGTGCATGCTAAACAAGGCACCCGACGCTGCAATCTATGTAGCACTAGTGATAAATTAGACACAGGCTGGCGGCCACATCGACGCTGCAGGTTCTTTGTTTGCTAAATCGCACACTCAGTTTCACTAAGGCAAAAATATTGGTGCTGGTGTATTAGGGTTTCTTCCATTACTTCCATTAAGGGGGACTTGTTGCGCCACCTTCATATTAAATGTGCCGTAAAGTTAAGGCCAGGATTTTGTAAGATCGTCTGTTCATTGTTAAAGCTCATGAATTAGGCATTTCCGTTGCCATTGTTTCCAGTATCATGGAATGTCTTGTTAATGTCAAAAGTAAGTTAGCGGAGGGTGCTACAAATGTTGATGCCAATTTGTCCTAAAGACATGCTTAGATAAATTCCAGGAGAATTCTATTCTCAAATTGTTATGGGTGATAAAACATGCGTCCACTACCATGATCTTCAGACCAAACACCCCTTGAGTCCAAGGGATCACTAACTCCAAAGAAATTTTGTGTTCAGCAGTCAGTTGGAAAGCTCATGGAAGTTTTTTGGGATACAGAATGTGTTTTATTACTAAACTTCATATTCAAGTCAATATTACGAAATTGTTGACAGGCGTGTTTCTGCTTCAAGACAATGTGCCCGCTCACAATTCTTGCAAATCACAAGCTGATAATAGGAAATGCGGTTTCATGGAGCTTAACCATCTACTCTAAAGTTCAGACCTTGCTCCCAGTGATTACTTTCACATTCATAACCTGAAGAAATTTCTATGTGGGCAAAGGTTTATTACCCCCAACTGTGTGGATATGCAGGCAGAGATCTAGACAGGCATGTTTCATGATTACCATGTAATCATGTGTTCAGGTAATTATTCCGCCTCTGTCAATGTCTCTTTCACCAGTCTGGTGTCACTTCATATCACAACATTGTACATGTGGTTCCCCATCTCAAGTTCACTGGACTCCTACATAGATGTGAAATAATAAAAAAACTAGATTTCCATTTTTTAGATTTTTGTCAGTAACAGCATGTGGACCTGATGAACAAGTATGAGCCCCTAAGTTTGTTACACCTACTAAACCTAATAAAGTGGGGCCCATCTAAATGCAACTTGGTATAATAGGCTACATAAAAAAGACATGGGGCCATGCCTATTATTTTGTGAAGCAAGTTAAACTTTCGGTGTGAACTGCAACTGGCATCTCAGGAAGCTTTTTAAAGTCCAGACTCGGGGTAAACCTCCCTTCACCGGGGGGGGGGGGGTTACAAAGAAAAAACCCTTACCTTGCCCGCAGCCCAGCACTGTTCTCCCACTCTCATTGTTGCATGGAGCCCTGGGCATTGACATCTGGGGAAGAAAGCACAGAGCAGCTTCCCCGCTCTGTATGCAGCCACACATGCCCATTCACTTTGTATGTTTCTGTGCAGCAGCTGCATGGAGCCAGTACAACAGTGCTGGACAGCAGGCATGGTAGGGTTATTTATCTTTATAACCCCGATCCTGGACTTCTACTTTAAATTTAAAGTGGACATATCACTGCCTGAGCTAGTCCTGGAGTGTAAAAAAACTCCAGGGCCAGCCGACTAAGTGTCGTCCTGATTTGGCATGCATCACAGTTTGAACCCCCTAATTAACTTGCAATCACTTACCTTTCTGGCCATGGATGCACCCCTGGCCTCCCTGCAGCTGAGGCGCACACAGGCATTTAGATTGGCTGAAACAGGACGCTGCAGAATTAAACAGTCCTATCCAGAGGATAGTGTAACTCCTGGTGATAGGCCCACTTTAATACACAAATAAGTACAACAAGTTTTTGTTCACATTTTTCCCAAAAAAATCACCTGTACCTACAATGGGGCATTTTTTTTACAGGTGAGGTAACAATGTATCATTTTCCTGGAAATTCCTGCAAAATTCACAGTTAAACATAAATCACACAAACAGGTCTGGCAACATAGGGTGACAAAATCTCTAGGCTGGCAGTTAAAAGTCCATGAATGGTAACAAACAAACACACATACATACAATTATACACATTGAGCTGGCCAGTGATGTGTTGTGTTGTTTATGAATGGCTGCAACTAGATAACAGTATGTAGCAGCTAATGAAATACAAGCGCAGGGCCTGTGGAAGCCATACTAATGACAGCGAGGAGAATCAAGCTGTGGCTTAACTGAGAAGAGGCTTCATGAAAGAAAACATTAGCACCTGCATCTTGCTAATGTTAATGACTGAAATCTATTATGGCCGGTGCCTTTATGAATATGCTAAGACCTTACCTCAGAAGGCAGCTGCTGGCTGATTAATAATGTCCTCAAGAGCCCCTACTCAACACAACATGAATACAGTCAGCTGAGGCTAATTTTTCAATACGTAATTCGGTGAACTGGTGGCAATTGCTGGTAGGTTATTGCAAATATGATATTGGGACTCTTGCATCTAAACATCTCATAATATTAGATTGCCCTAACCTTACCTATGATGATCAGGGGAGCATCTGTATCACCAGTGACCTGTATGACCTCCCAAGTGAATCCTGCTGATCAGGTGAGGTAATGGTTAAAGTGGAAAATCCAATGGAAGATTACATTAAAAAAATTTAAACGTATCACTCCCCTTAGTGTGGTAATAAACTGGATAAACATTCTCACATACAATTTTACTTCAAAATAAAAATTGGGGGGAAATTATATCTTCATTTGGTTCTTATCTTCCTTCTCGCATTATATTTTGAGGAGGAGGGGCTTAAAGAGCTAGTTTAGAACTATGGTATCCTGTCAGAAACTAACGGCATGCTGGGGAAAACAAAAATTAAAATCACTATAATAGAAATACCAAGCAGCATTGAGGGCAGAAAACATCAGTAAAGTACCTAGAGTAGGGGAGCAAAATAGTTTTTGAGGGTTTTGGTCTGCTTTAAGTTACTTTTTTGTAATAAACAAGTCAGAGCTGGCAGCGTTCCCTTGTGTTCTGGAGTAAGCCAAACTTACTGGCACCTGAGGCCAGCAAACTTCCTGAGCAATGCAAAGCCACTAGACCAGTGTTTCCCAATCAGCGGCATGTGTATCACCGGTGGTCCATAAGATCCTATTGGGTGGTACTCGGCCAGGTTGCAGACTATTCTGTGCCCCAAGCCAATCTGCCATCTATACTTTACCCAAGCAAGGTTTACTCCATAAATATCACACTGCTCCAAAAGTTGATGAAACTATGGGGTTAATTAAGCAGCATTTGTAAAAAGGTTATTTAGAAGAAAAAAAAGAGGTGTACTATTTATCAACTTCAAGATTTTTACTCATTTTACTCAGGTGATTCATAAACAGGGGAAAAATTATGCTACGTTTTATAAAAGAAAACTGCCATTCATTTACATTGTCCTCCCTGGAGAGGTTTCAGCCCCAAGTGTAAATAGAATTTACTATTTTTTTTCTCTCACAGTGAACTTTTTAAAAATGCTGAATTGACCCCTGTGAGATTTTTATGTGTTTTCATGCAATTTATTTGGCTGCTCCATATATCTAACACCATTTTTGGTGACTGACAACCAACCCATATGTACATCCCAAGTGGTACGTGGGATAATTAGAAAAGAGAAAGTGGTACACGATAAAGAAAACAGGGGCCCCTGTAACAAGGCAAAACAAATGGTAGTCCAGACCTAGGGATTCCAAGGAAAATCAAATTGCCTGACAATATATAGAAGCACTATTTCCAAGCTGAGCAGCAACTGCCTTATCCAACTGATTATATAATTATATTAAACACTCTCCAGGCATGCTCAGCCTACAGTACTGTATATCTGCTGAAAGTCCCCCATTGGATTGGCGGATTATGAGAGGGGCGCGAGTCCCAGGGCCTCCACCAACCTTTGGGTTATGGTCTGGTCCAGGAGGCTTTTCAGTCTTTGGTCTGATGGGCCAGCAACAAAGGCAGTGGGGCCCCCTGAGCCTGGGCAAGCCTTTTTTGTTTTTGCAAACCTGCAGCCGAAGCCACCACAGGGCAGGAAGGAGAGTCTAGAGCATCAAAGCTGCCGCCAGCAACGCTACAGTGATGGGTGCGTGCAGAGCTGTCAGTTGGCAGCCGCTCACTGCACATAAGCCACCAAGCACAGCCGCTGGTGGGGAACTGTTTTCTGCTGGCCCATCTGGGCAACTACACTACCCCCCGCCCAGAATGGCAAAGCAGGAGTTCCCGAGCAGCATGCACAGGCACAAGGGTGGCACAAGACACTCGATCTCACGTTCCAGTAAGTAGGCTGGTGCCAGACAACCACCAATCAGTTACTTGGCTGGACTATTAAAAAATACTGAAATACTGGGGCCTCCACCAGATTTTGTGCCCAGGGGCCTACACCACACTTAATCTGGCCCTGCTGCAGAGCACAAGAGAGAAGAGGCAGTCTACATTACTCTCACAACTCAGTGCCCTCATGCTTACCAATAAATATGGCTCTCGGGATGTAGCAACATGACAGCTCCCACAGAGTTTAGAAGCACAGCATCTGCAAATGCCTGCGCATCCACTGCCATCAGCCAGCCGCTCAGGGTAACTATTTACTCAACCTTTTTTGGCTGGTCCACTTTAATGTTTTCGTGCTATTGTCCACTTGTAATATCAGAAGTGAAAGGTGGTAACTAGTGCAAAATATAGGGTTCTCTTGCCAGTGAAACCCCTCTGGTCCCTGTGAACTTTTCTGTAAGTTCTGAAATTTGGTCAGAATACATCTATCCAATATGGTCACATGCACCAAATATTAAAGTGGACCATCAATGAGATAAAATGTTTAAAACGGCTATCTATCTAACCCTTCCTCCGCCGGTCTCTTGCCCTGGATTGTAACTATAAGCTTTTGCGTTTGTCTGAAATTGAACCCTTTGATTTTGACATGTTTCTAAAATGTAGGAATAGGTGTTGCCATATTAGTCTACCCAGAACCTGGATTTATTCTGAGTTTCCCCAAATGGTCTTTACAATCCCACGTATGTGCTGTAAATCATCGGGATTTCACAGAACGGGCTCCCGGCTGCTGTCACTAATACTAATGTCACTTCCTGAACCACGATTCTCAAAGTCTAACGCCTCGCAGCCAGGGACACGAAATGCTTCCCCATGCGGCGCTCCACAGCCAGTCACATATCTTTCCCCACCCAGCACCTCACATTCAGGTACCCCATGTGCTTCCCCGCCCAGCACCTCACATTCAGGT
This sequence comes from Gastrophryne carolinensis, assembly GCA_027917425.1. NCBI lineage: Eukaryota > Metazoa > Chordata > Amphibia > Anura > Microhylidae > Gastrophryne > Gastrophryne carolinensis. Next base: position 158,078,521 of record CM051237.1, on the reverse strand, counting down.
ACCCCATGTGCTTCCCCGCCCAGCATCTCACATTCAGGTACCCCATGTGCTTCCCCGCCCAGCACCTCACATTCAGGTACCCCATGTGCTTTCCCGCCCAGCATCTCACATTCAGGTACCCCATGTGCTTCCCCGCCCAGCACCTCACATTCAGGTACCCCATGTGCTTCCCCGCCCAGCACCTCACATTCAGGTACCCCATGTGCTTCCCCGCCCAGCACCTCACATTCAGGTACCCCATGTGCTTTCTTGCCAAGTGCTCCACAGCCAGGCACTTGACATGCTTCCCAGTCACATATGCTTCCCGGCCCAAAACCTCACATTCAGGTACCCCATGTGCTTCCCCACCTAGCACCTCACATTGAGGTACCCCATGTGTTTTCCTGCCCAGCACCTCACATTCAGATACCCAATGTGCTTCCCCGTCCAGCACCTCACATTCAGGTACCCCATGTGTTTTCCTGCCCAGCACCTCACATTCAGATACCCAATGTGCTTCCGCGCCCAGCACCTCACATTCAGGTACCCCATGTGTTTTCTTTCCCAGCGCCTCACATCCAGGCTCCCCATGTGTTTTCAGGCCCAGCGCCTCACAGCCAGGCACCTGACATGCTTCCCAGTCACATGTGCTTCCCTGCCGAGCACCTCTCATTCAGGTACCCCATGTGCTTCCCCGCCCAGCGCCTCACATTCAGGTACCCCATGTGCTTCTCCTGCCCAGCACCTCACATTCAGGTACCCCATGTGCTTCCCCGCCCAGCACCTCACATTCAGGTACCCCATGTGCTTCCCTGCCCAGCGCCTCACATTCAGGTACCCCATGTGCTTCTCCTGCCCAGCGCCTCACATCCAGGCTCCCCATGTGCTTCCCCGCCCAGCACCTCACATTCAGGTACCCCATGTGCTTCCCCGCCCAGCACCTCACATCCAGGCTTCCCATGTGCTTCCCCGCCCAGCACCTCACATTCAGGTACCCCATGTGCTTCCCAACCCGGTGCCTCGTATCCAGGATCCCTATGTGTTTTCCTGCCCAGCGCCTCACAGCCAGGCACCTGGGGTGTATCCATGTCTGGCCCCTCAAAGCCAGGCAGCCTTCCTGGTTTGCTTCCCAGCTCGCCTGGCTTCCTCCTCACGTTCACAATTATTTTTATATATGACAAGGATGAAATGAAGGTATTTTAAACATTCCTTTGGTATCTTCACTCACTGCACTTGCAGAGCATGCCAGATTCAAGCAAGCGACCACATTTGTGTGTGGTCATGAAGGAATAGAATTCTTAGTAGGGGCAACATTTAGAGAAATACTACCACATCTGCGATGCACTGCAAGAAATAGAGGAACAACAAACGGGAAAGTGAAATTCCTGTTTGTTGTTCCTCTTTAAGGGTTAATACACTTCCTGAAAGTAGTTCTGAATATTTCAAAGGGTGCAGTTTTAAAATAGGGCCTTGTTTGGGAGTGTTCTGAGATAAAGGGGGTTGATTCAGAGCCTGGAAACACACTTCTTTTTTAGGAGAGAAAACTGCCATTCACTTTCATTGTCTACTGGGTGTAAGTTTTCACCTGCCTCTGAATCAGTCAATGAAAATGAATGGCAATTTTCTCTCCTAAAAATGGGTTGCGTCTTCTCGCCAGGCTCTGAATCGACCCCATACGCCCCTTTAAAATCGTCCAAACTAACATAATCCCAGATTTTACTGTGAAGGGAAGAAGTTAAATATCTGGAACAGCATGCTAGCTCTTAGCAAAATAAACATGATGCTAATAATATTAATAATACATTATTTTAAACAAAGCTCAGCTGTAAGCAGTATTTTATCAATGAACTAACAGCTGAAAGAGCGGTAGGAGCCTTTGGACACAAAAATACAAATGAATCAGTGAAAAGGCAGAGTAAGCAGCCTGGTAATGAGGAAAGATATAAGGTGAAGGGGGGGTTGTGGTTTGGGCATGTTAGAGAACACATCTCAGGTATCCTTTAAGAAAAACCTCAGCCTGCCAGATCATGGACTTAATGAGCATTGGAGGCATAATTTACCTCTTTAATAGGAAACTATATAAATGCAGAAGGGCAGTGGACCTCACAAGGTGAATGGGACATTCTGGAAGATCTGTATCAGAAAATAACACACCGCTGATTCATTAACATACGATTGCCATATTTCCTGTAATATGTAAAAAAATGGCAGCACAGTATAATAATTGGATATCTGTTTGCATGGCATATTTTAATACCTGAGCATTACATTTATACTGTAGCTGTATATTGCTATTAATAGAGGCTCCACCCACGATTTAAGCAGTACTATGGGCTTTTTGTTGGTACAATGCACTGATAAAGGAGTCTTTAAAACAGAACTACATCCTGGCCTGTTCCAGGGACAGTATATTTCCCTGTGACCCTAAAGAATCTCTTTCCCTGTCAACCTCCCCCCCCTCCCAGCACTGAAGAGAGCCCAGTAGGGAAACTAAAGTATGGTACCTCTTCTATTGAGAAGTACCAGTTGATGCTGTATTTACTACAAGTTCTGGTTCCACGTTATTGTCTGGGCAAGGGGAGAAAAGCTGACTATGGAGGTTGTGGGCGATTAGATGGGGCATAAGGTCAACATATCACTTAATGGGATGTAGGTCCTCTTTAAAGACTGTGACAGACTCTCTGCCCCTTTGGACTTTACACAGGTTCATTACTTTCCTTTTCTTCAGCATGTTACAGACTGCCAGTGTATTGATTGATTACGTTATTCATTGTTCTGACTGCCATTGTATTGATTGATTACGTTATTCATTGTTCTGACTGCCATTGTATTGATTGATTACGTCACAGACAATGGCATTGTTTGGATTGCGTGTATTACAGACGTCTATTGTATTGCTGATTGCGTCACCGGCAGAGTTGAGGGATTGTGTGCCCTGCTGCTATTGGTCGGTGTGTGTGTCATGCAATGGAGACTTGTGTATATAAGGCCCAGTGTGGCACTAATAAAGTTCACTTCACCTTCACCCTCAATACTGAAGTTCTGTCTCTTATTGGGGGAAACGCTATATTACAATTCACTAGCCCTTGTAAGGGCTGTTCCTGTTTCCTCACGGACGACTCTGGAGTTCCAGCAGCACCTCTTACGATTGGGAAAAGGACGTCTTGGGCGGTGAAGCCCTCCGGCGATAAGGGTTATCGCTACAATTGGTGGCAAGCGGTCGGATGGTCCTTTGTACCCAGAGAGAGTGCTACCCTGATGGAGAGTCAGTATGACAAGTTGAAAAGGTTGACCCTGAAGGATCTACTCGAGAGCCGGGGAAGGTCGGCTAGCAACTGCCCACGTCAGGAACTGATAGCCAAGCTGATCGAAATGGATCATGCAGCAGTGAGGACCGAAACCAATATAGAGACTGATGAAGACGCTGCTCTCGTTCAAGCGGTTCGGAACAGATTGTCGGTCTATGGCCGAATCCATTACAAGAACTGATCGACCAAGTCTTCGTCGCAGCGGAGGCAGAGGCCAGTAAGCGAAGGGAAGATCGGCGACTCGCAACCCAGCAGCCTCTCAGCGCCCCTTTGTCTCCAAGCCTCAGTTACACTGGGGGGAAAAAGATTCCATTTGCAGCATTTAAGTGCTTCCAGGAAAGTCACGATGAGATTGACGGATTTTTGGCCGATTTTGAACGGCAGTGCGCTTTACACCGGGTACCCACGGAGGAATGGGTCACCATATTATCAGGGAAAATCTGGGAAAGCTTCCGATGCTTTCCGGGCCACCCCTGATGCGGACATACCACACTACCATCTGGTAAAGGAGGCTTTGTTAGCCCGGCACGCTGTCACCCCGGAAGCCTACAGTTGTTTTTACTAGAACATTTTCTCAATGCCTTGCAACCAGAGCTAAGAGAGTGTAGACAAGACCAGCACCCTGTGAGTACAACTGTGTGTGTGTGTGTGTGTGTGTGTGTGTGTGTGTGTGTGTATCATCTTCACCCTCAATACTGAGTTCTGTCTCTTATTGGGGGGAAAAGACAAGACCAGCACCCTGTGAGTACAACTGTATGTGTGTGTGTGTGTGTGTGTGTATACAGGCCCGGTAGACAAAATGGTAATGCAGATGGATTATCCTGGCAAACAGAACTCTGCCCATAACAAGAGTCCGGACAGCCCCAAGTTAACCCGAACAGGGTCAATCCGGGTCTGCCGGGTGTTCCACAAAAAGGGGGCATTGTGACAGACTCTCTGCCCCTTTGGACTTTACACAGGTTCATTACTTTCCTTTTCTTAAGCATGTTACAGACTGCCAGTGTATTGATTGATTACGTTATTCATTGTTCTGACTGCCATTGTATTGATTGATTACGTTATTCATTGTTCTGACTGCCATTGTATTGATTGATTACGTCACAGACAATGGCATTGTTCGGATTGCGTGTATTACAGACGTCTATTGTATTGCTGATTGCGTCACCGGCAGAGTTGAGGGATTGTGTGCCCTGCTGCTATTGGTCGGTGTGTGTCATGCAATGGAGACTTGTGTATATAAGGCCCAGTGTGGCACTAATAAAGTTCACTTCACCTTCACCCTCAATACTGAAGTTCTGTCTCTTATTGGGGGAAACGCTATATTACAATTCACTAGCCCTTGTAAGGGCTGTTCCTGTTTCCTCACGGACGACTCTGGAATTCCAGCAGCACTTACGATTGGGAAAAGGACGTCTTGGGCGGTGAAGCCCTCCGGCGATAAGGGTTATCGCTACAAAGACCATTATGATGGCACTGACTAGCTTCCTGCTATTTGTTTTCGAGCAAAGAGAGACACTGATTCTTCCTCAATAGACCTTGTTCAGAGGACGTGCAGATTATGGTTATTTTCTTGCTTTTATACGCACGTATGGAGCACAGGACCAGGCAGTCTGGGGTCTGGGACAGCACCCCATTGGGTGAAATCCTAACTATTTTCTGTTTTTCTCACTTGTCCTACCCTATTGAATATTGATGATAATCAATGTAAAACTGGGGAGGGGGAGGGTACAGCTAAAGCATTGAAAATCCGAACCCAAAGTGCTTTGCCTTTTGCCAGTAAAAATCTAGAAACTACATTTTTCCTTTTTAGTTTTTGCCACAGAACCCATCTTCAGTCCATGGTGTTCAGTTATAGTGCACTGATTTAGTAATCAATATGAAAAATAAAATGGGTGTGCATTGCTGTGGTGTGATCTTATGATAATGAGTGCCTAGAGTGGGTTAAAGAGGAATTCCACTTTTGATTGCATTTGTAAAAGTTTATTATGTGGCAAAATGATGATCTCATTGTGCTGTGCTTAAACATTTTTTCTTTTCTATTTGTTTGCAACACAGTGTTTTAAAATAAACAGTTTAGGTTAGTTTAAAAGGGGTGGCTAGACAGGTAACAACTCACTATCCCTGGCGAAGTGGCATACAGCCACGCAACGCGTCAGTGGAAGGTTGTGGTCCTGGAGGTCCTGAGCTTAGAGAATGTGGTGATGTTATCTATTTATTAATCTCTTATTCAAATGTATTTGTCTGTATGATGGCGTATGCACCACCTGGATTACACTGAATTCTAATTCTAATCATCATTACTGTTTTTGCACAACGCTTTTCTTTAAATACTTTCACTTGGCACCTTGCACAGTTTTTCACACCGAAGCACTTTGCACTTTATTAAAACTCTTTTTAATCATCATTATTATTGTTAGTATTCTTTGATAATATACTTTGAATTAGTAGCACCTTTCTTGCTTTCAAACAACGCCACCATACAGCCATAGTAGCATACTTACTTAATTCTAATATATTTGTGATAAAAAAATATATTTTATACCCGAATTATAGCTCATAGCAGGACAATTATCTCCAGTATCTTTTATTTGTGTTTTTTAATCTAGTCTTCAATGTTGTTTGTCATTTTTCAAGAATGATTAAATAAATGTATTCCTTTATTTATTGATATGGTTTTGGTGTGCAGTAGTTATGCATAGGGGCATTTGGGGCCAATCTAGGGCTCTTTATCTTTGGTGGTGTATGTAGCAGGGAATTCCTGATCCTGGCTTGATAATCATATGATTGGCTGAGGCACCAATGACGCTTCACACTAGTAGGCTCACTAAGGTGGGCACCAGAAACAAAACTACATGACTGATTTTGGTCACATGACTATATGATTGCAATTGTGTTAAAGAAAAAATAAAATAAAAGGAGCACCTTCTTAAAAACAGAAAATATTTAAATCGCTTACTCAACAAGAATAAAATGATTTGCCCATCACACTAGCTTAGCTTCTACTAAGTAGCCAGAGCTATACAAGTCATCTCTTTACATCTATCTGCTAATAGTTAGCATAAAGCTGGATGGGGGCAGACTTGGAGGCTGATTCATCATTAGCGGCAGGTAGCGACAGATGAGCGTCTGTAGCAGGCATTTTCAGAGCGCCCGCTAGTAGTCGCAGTGCTCGGCCGTGAGTCGCTACTTTATAGTCGCTGTTCAGTAATGTTGAATACATTGTGAGGAGTCGCTATTTGACCAGTACAGCGCTGTATGGGAGCGCATGTTAGCGACTGCTCATAGCGACCGACTCACACCATATTCAGCAAAAAAACAGCCTCACAAATCTCTGGCGCTGAAAAATATTTGTTTGAAGCCCAAAGCGCAGGAGGCGGTGTGTTTAAAGTCTGTTTTCAAGCATCTATCAACTAGTAACAAAGCGAAAACATATGGAATTACATTGTAACAACATTGTAACATGAACACTTTAATGCCAGACCTGTAATGTCATTTCTGAGGAAATATTTAAAAAATTAAAAAATTATGAAAAAACTACTTTTTCAATGCCAGAAGAGGTCACCGAATTATTTGTGATTTTTTTGAAAAATAAAAAGTTTAACCCTTTAAATGCCAGCCACGTAAAATTTACGTGGTTGCCTCTCCGTCACTTAAGTGCCAGCCACGTAAATTTTACGTGCCTGGCATTCCCCAATCCCACAAAAAAAAGTTTTAAAAAAAGTCACTTACCTGACCCCTTGTTTTGTCCGGCGGGGTCTCCTCTTCAGCCAGCGGGGCTCCGATCGCCGATCGGGGCTTCTCCGGCTGCAGGGGAGGGCCCGGAATAGGGTGCCCCCCCCCGTTTCAGCAGCCGCCGGATTGCCTGTTAAAAAAAAAAAATGACAGTTACTCACCTCTGCTCCCGCCGACTCCCGCCGCCTCTCCTCTTCATGGGGGGGGGGCTCCGATTACCCCCCCCGGGTCTTCTGTCTTCTGGAGGGGGGCATAACAGCCCTCCCTCCGTCGCATCTTCCGATGGCGGCCGCCATCTTGGATTTTAGCCCCGCCCCTTCGGGGGCGGGGCTAATGACGTCACCGCCGGGTGTCATCGGGGCACCCGGCAGTTCTCCTCTCAGATGCCGGTGACGGCTGGGAGGAGAAGGAGGGAGGTAGGCGATCCTCCGATCGCCTGCCTCCCCCCTTCTCTGCCCAGCTGTCACCTGCATCAGATCGCCGCGGGACACTGCATCTGAACATCGGAGGTGAGTAAAGTTAAATTTTTTTTTTTATCTAATAAACTATTTAAAAACCTGTGTCTGTGTTTATTTTTTTATACTGTTAACCCTTTGGCTTGCCATTAACCCCTGGCACCCCCATTACCTGCCTCCCCAAAGGCCAGGGGGGGGCAGAAGAGCCCGGGCCCACATAGGCTATGTGGGCTCGTAGGCTGCAGGGTGGGGGGGCCACAAAAGCTGGCCCCCCCACTCTGTGCCTACAAGCCCCCATAGCTGGTCCCGGGCTGGTTACTTTGGGTAAGGGGGACCCCACGTCAATTTTTTTTTGATTTTTAAGGGTTTTTAACCCTTAAAAATAAAAAAAAAAATGGGGTCCGCCCTCCCTGGGAGGGGGGACCCTATGTCATTTTTTTTTTTGATTAACCCTTTGTGATCTGTCATCCAGCAGCTATAAAAGGCTTCTAGCAAGTGAGCAGAAGCCAGTGATCGCCGAGGGACAGAGTGCTCCAGGATGGATGGGAGGTGAGTACAGTGTAAAAAAAAAAAATAAAAATTAATAAAATATTTTTTTCTCAGTGTGTGTCTGTGTCATTATTTCCTTTTAACCCCTTGTGAACTGGTAAGGGGTCCATGACCCCTATACCAGTTCACAAGGCTGGGGGGATGGCAAGCCACCTGCGCTAGCGGGTGGCTTGCCATTAACCCCTGGCACCCCCATTACCTGCCTCCCCAAAGGCCAGGGGGGGGCAGAAGAGCCCGGGCCCACATAGGCTATGTGGGCTCGTAGGCTGCAGGGTGGGGGGGGCCACAAAAGCTGGCCCCCCCACTCTGTGCCTACAAGCCCCCATAGCTGGTCCCGGGCTGGTTACTTTGGGTAAGGGGGACCCCACGTCAATTTTTTTTTTTTGATTTTTAAGGGTTTTTAACCCTTAAAAATCAAAAAAAAAAAATGGGGTCTCCCTCCCCTGGGAGGGGGGACCCTATGTCATTTTTTTCTCGATTTAACCCTTTGTAGTGTGGATGGTATTTGTATTTTTTTTGTGAATGTTATAAAATACTTGTTTCAGTTAGAGGGGTCTCCTGGGCAGGAACAGGGGGCTACCGATAAATATGTGGTACCGTTCTAATCGGTAGAAATGGGGCTTTCACATGCAATATGATTTTCCTTAATAAAATACATTTTTTATTTAAAATAAAGGAGTCAATTTTCTAAAAAAAATTTTTATTTATTTATTTATTTTTTTACTTAATAATATTGTAAAAAAAAAAAATTTACAAACAAGACATTTCATGTTAAAGCCTAAACTCTGCTGCAAAAAAAAATATATATATAATTTTCTTGAAAGTTCCAGCAAAAATGGCGCAAAACATGACGCAAAATGGGGAAAAATGACCTGTCAACAGAGGGTGACAAAATCTCAAGTAGGCTGGCAATTAAAAGGGTTAATAGTGCCTCTGCATGTTGGGTATTGTTCTGTTCGGGGGACCTTGCGCTTTCAGACTTAGCTTGTTTTTTCTGGTTTGCATATTTATATTTTAGGAAAAGGTGTTTTTTATTCAGCTTTTTTATACATTTTTTAGGGAAACCCTGCGCAACCAAAGAATTCTTTGAGGTAATAATTCCAGAAAGATGAGCCCACTAGAACAAGCTGGGTACCCTTAGAAAGCTTAACGTGTGTACTTTCAGGGAATATATGGTTTATGGGGGATATTCCAAATGTCAAGGGTTGTTTTGGTTGAAAAATCGCAAGGTGCGCACTTTGTCTGCAGAGCTGAAATTTTCAAGTAAAATTACCGTTACGCACATGCTTTACTTTGGGGTGTTTGGCAACTCTTCCCTTGACAGTAGCTATGCATGTTGGGTATTGTTCTGTTCGGGGGATGTTGCGTTTTCAGATTAAACTTGTTTTTTCTTGTTTGTATATAGTTTTTTTAGGAAAATGTGGCTTTGATTCTGCTTTTTTATCCTTTTTTTAGGGAAACTCTTTGCAACCAAAGAATCCATTGAGGGATTACTTCCAGAAAACTATGGCCACATCAACAAGCCTGGTACGCCTAGAAAGCCTGAGGTGTGTACTTCCAGAGAATATATAGTTTGTTGGGGGTATTTCAAATGTAAAGGGTTGTTTTTCTGGAAAAACTGCAAGGTGCGCATATTGCGTAGCATAGTTGTATTTTATCTGAAAATCCCCTAAAGCGCTGTTTCAGTTTGGGGGAGTCTCCTGGGCAGGAAAGGGTGTCTACCTATACATATGTGGTACCGCTGTAACCGGGAGAAATTGGGATTTCACACGCAATAAGATTTCATTGACAAACTTACATTTTTTATTACAAAAAAAACTACAATATGTAAAAATTTTTTTTTTTTTTTTTTTTTTTTGCACATATTTCACCCAAAAATATTAAGAATACACCTAAAAAATTACAAACAAGACATTTCATGTTAAAGCCCAGACTCTGCTGAAAAAAACAATATATCATTTTCCTGGGAAATCCCTGGAAATCCCTTCAAAAATCACATTTGAACATGGGGAGTGCAAAATAGTGCAAAATGGTCTGGCAACAGAGTGTGACAAAAACTCCAGGTAGGCTGGCACTTAAAGGGTTAAAGAGAAGAAAAGGATCGTCCATTGAAATGTATGGGAGAGCGCCAGGTAGCGAGAGGTAGCGAGAGGCAGCCTGTGTAAGGCTGAACGCTGGCTGTGAAAATGATGAATCCGACGCTACATGGTGCTATCCCAGTCGCTAAACAGATTCTGCTTGATAAATGTGTAATTGCGTGCCGTGTCCGGTGTTCACCAGTCGCTACCTGTCGCTACCTGTCATTAACCAGCCACTACCTGACGCTATCCCTTCTTAAATAAGGGCCTTGGTAGTGCCTAACTTGTAGCTGCCGCTTTAAGATAGGAATAGGGCAAACTTGTCACATAAAGATCATCTTCCATGTCTGTATTGTCTTGTTTGGTTAGTGATAACAAAATGACGCCACCATGATGAATGAACACATGGGTTGGGCGTATTTTCCAGGCGCGCACATCATGCAAATAGTAAGCGCAGCACGTGCAGGCCGGGCTTTTTAGCGGGCCACACAGGGTTGTGGAGACATTCCTTCATGTCTGCTAATCATATTATAGGTCTAGGATAGATTTACAATCAGATTTGCCACTAAGAAGTCAGTGTAATCTGGTTGAAGAGTGACACCATTTTATCTTCACACAATTCCCTGCCTTTCACACAAGTAATTCAGTCCTTCCACTGTGTCAATTGTGACAGGCTGATTTAATCTCCAGCCTCCCGCATGCTCCTGACCACTGTGCTGAGTCATTAACCTTGACTTACATAATTGAATTCAAGGTTGATTGCTTGTGACCCTTCTCAGTAAGGTCTTCAAAATGTACATATTCATTATGAGCTGCATTGCTAAACGGATTGCACAGGGAAAGCTGTAGACATCAGGTTGCTTGGTATGCAGGGGGTGACGAGGGCACTAATTGCGTGTTTGAAAGGACGATTCGATTATGAAAAGCGAAGGAAAATGAAGATAGGTCTCAGCTATCTCTCTATCATTACCGCCAATTGATATCCTATTAGCACACCTCACTTCTCTACATCTTATGATCAATCTGAGATTGCATTATATAAATGATCCTATATTTCATCAGATTTGACATCTGTGGAATTTGAGTTACACTCTCTTAAACTGCTCTTTAACCTCAGCAGTGTACGTTAAATTATTTTCTTATCAGGACATCATTGTTACTCCTCATTTACTCCCAATTGAGAAGGGGTGTATGCTATTCTTTCACATTAGGAATATTTGTATTTATTCACTGCGTGGCTTTGCCTGTCAATATAGAGGGCTTCTTTTACTACAGCGCCATACTTTATTTGCAGTTCACCGTCATGGATAGGGGTAATGATTGAGCCACAAATATTGTACATATCTGTAAAGAATATAGGGAGTCATTTAAACCGGACCTTCAGCATAATTTAATGAAAAAAAAATGATTCCACAGCATCTAAAATTAATATAGTTTATGTTTTAGTCACTTACATATTATTATTTCCCCCGCTGGGCTGCAACTCTGTTCAGGACTCTAGGATCCGGATGCTGCCATCTTGTCTCAGGAGTGTCACATACTGAGGAGAGGAGAGGGGGGAGGAGTGCGTGGTGGCCGGCGCCGCTCTCAGCTGTCATCTGAGGGCGCGTCATCAGAGGGCGCCTCAGATGACAGCTGAGAGCGGCGCTGGCCTCCACGCTCCGGACCTGCAGGTAAGTGTTTGCTTTTTTTTTAAATGCCGGCATGGTGGGAGCGGGCCGGCCCGCTTCCACCATACCGGCAAAAATGCTTTTTTTTTTTTTTTGTTTTTTAAATGCCGGCATGGTGGGAGCGGGCCGGCCGGCTCCCACCATGCCGGCATTTTTGATGGGGAACTTCGTAAAAGTTCGATTCGGCCGAACCCAAATTTCTTTGTGAAATTCGGCGAATCGGCCGAATCGAACTTTTCAAAAGTTCACTCATCTCTAATTATTACAGGTGGCTCAGCGTATAGCGCTGGAGCTCTAGCTTCCAGAGCGCCAGGTATTACCTGTTGCTACCTGTCGCTTTCCCATACATTTCAATGGACGTTCCTCCTCCTCTGTTTAAACAGGTTTAAACAGGGTTTTTTTTTTTTTTTACTTTTTTTTTTCTCTCAAATAATTGTGTCACCTCTCCTGGCCTAGAAAAAGTCATTTTTGAAAACTTTTTAGATTTTTTATATTTATATGCAGAATTGTCATTACAGGTCTGGCATTAAAGTATTAATGTCATAATGTTACAACAATGTAATTCCATGTGTTTTTGCTTTGTTACTGGTGGATATGTGTTCAAAAACAGACTTTAATCACGCAGTGTCTTCCGCTCTATGCTATAGCGACCAGATCCAGAGCGCCGATGCTCTGTGTGTCTGTTTTTTTGTTGAATATGGTGTGAGTCGCTGAGAGTCAATCGCACTGAGCTGGCGCTACCTTTCGCTCGCTGCAATGCAGAACTGGAGTTAGAACGCCCAACATACATCTCATTCATCAATGCTGGCCAGGTTACTAGAGCGACTGAGACTCTCTGTTACAGCGCCCGATAGCCAATCACAGCATCTACTAGTGGTCGCTCTTAGCGCTGCTGTACAGACACTCATCTGCCGATAGCTGGCGCTAGTAATGAATCAGCCTGCCCGTCACTTGCCTGCATTACTGATAATAGAGAGCAGAATGCAGCAGCCAAGTTGACTATAATAGCACGCTTTCCAGCCTGCATTCTGCACAGGTCAATGCATTTAAATTATTGCATATAGAAGGAGGGTGCTGGCCCTCTTCTTAGGCCCTTATTCATGAAGGGATAGCGTCAGGTAGTGCCTTGTAAATGACAGGTAACGGCAGGTGAACGCCGGACACGGCACGCAATTACACATTTATCAAGCAGATTCTGTTGAGCGACTGGGATAACGCCATGTAGCGTCTGATTCATCATTATCCCAGCCTCAGTGTACAGAGCCGCCGTTCAGCCTTGCAGATCTCTCCGCGTATTACCTCTCGCTACCTGTCGCTCAATGGACATTCTTTTATTTCTCTTTAAACAGGAGGTTTCTATTATTTATTTATTTTTTTTACCTCAAATAATGTTGTGACCTCTCCTGGCATAGAAAAAGGCATTTTTGAAAATATTTATATATTTATGCAGAATTGACATTACAGCTCTGACATTAATGTGTTCATGTTACAATGTTATTACAATGTAATTCCATATGTTTTCGCTTTGTTACTGGTGGATACATGTTAAAAAACAACCTTTAATGACACAGCCTCCGGCTGTGTGCCAGAGGTGTGTGAGGCTGTTTTTTTGATGAATATGTAGTGAGTCGGTCGCACTGACCAGTTGCTAACATGCGCTCCCATACAGCTCTGTACTGGTCATATAGCGACTCCCCACAATGTATTCATTATTGCTGCACAGCGACGGGCAGGATGATTCATCATTAGCGGCAGGTAGCGACAGATGAGCATCTGTAGCAGGCATTTTCAGAGCGCCTGCTAGTAGTCGCTGTGCTCGGCCGTGGGTCGCTAGTTCAGAGCGACTCAGTCGCTGTTCAGTAATGTTGAATACATTGTGAGGAGTCGCTATTTGACCAGTACAGCGCTGTATGGGAGCGCATGTTAGTGACTGGTCATAGCGACTGACTCACACCATATTCAGCAAAAAAACAGCCTCACAAAAGTCTGGCGCTGAAAAATGCTTTTCTGAAGCCCAGAGTGCAGGAGGCTGTGTGTTTAAAGTGTGTTTTTCCGCATCTATCCACTAGTAACAAAGCGAAAACATATGGAATTACATTGTAACAACATTGTAACATGAACACTTTAATGCCAGACCTGTAATGTCATTTCTGAGGAAATATTTAAAAAATTATGAAAAAACTGCTATTTCAATGCCAGAAGAGGTCACAGAATTATTTGTGATTTTTAAAAAAAATCAGTTTAAAGAGAAGAAAAGGATCATCCATTGAAATGTATGGGAGAGCGCCAGGTAGCGAGAGGTCATACCTGGCGCTGTGCAAGGCTAAACGCTGGCGCTGTTCGCTGAGGCTGTGAAAATTATGAATCAGACGCTACATGGCGCTATCCCAGTCGCTAAACAGATTCTGCTTGATAAATGTGGAATTGTGTGCCGTGTCCGGCGTTCACCAGTCGCTACCTGTCATTAACCAGCCACTACCTGACACTATCCCTTCTTAAATAAGGACGGGGAGGCCGATTTATTAATAGCGCCAGGTAGCGACAGATGAGCGACAGTAGCGTGATTTTCACAGCGCCGGCTAGTATTCGCTGTGCTTGGCCGTTGTTCGGTTGTTGACAGCGACTCAGTCGGTGTGCGGTAATGTTGAATACGGGGTTAGGAGTCGCTGTTTGACAGGTTCCGCGCTGTATGGGAGCGCATGACAACGAAAGGCCATAGCGAACGGCTCCCAGCACATTCATTAACAAATCACGCTCAAAAAATTCTTGCGCTGTAAAATGCTTGTTTAAACCCCTGAGCGCTGGCGGTGATGTGTTAAAAGTAGTTTTTTAACCCCCAAACAACCATATTTCTGGAAAAAAATAATAAACAAGTTTTTATAAACATTTTGTAATATGAATACATTAATATCAGACCTGTAATATCAATTCTGCACAAACTTTTTTTTTTTTTTTGACCTTAAAAAAAAAGATATAACATTGCAGAAGTGGTCACCGAATTTTTGACATTTAAAAAAAAAAAAAAAAAAACATTAATATCAATTAATTATGAATATTTAAAGATTGCTCCATTGAAATGCATTGGAGAGTGCCAGGTAGCGAGAGGTCATACCTGGTGCTGTGATGGGATTAGCAGCGGCGCTGTTCGCTGAAGTCTGCAACATGATGAATCCCGCGCTAGCTGACGCTCTCACCGGCGCTAGCCTCATTTAGAGTGATAAATGCGTGATTGTGTTCGCACAGCCTGGCGTTCTGGAGTCGGTAGCCGCCGATAGCTGGTGCTACCTGCCGCTAGTGAGACACTACCTGGCGCTATCCCTTGATAAATAAGGGCCATAGTGTTGTGTATATGTATTGTATATATGCATAACAAACCTATTATCACTAATAAAGTGGACCAAAACCCACTGAACTTGTCAAATAGCGACTCCTCACAATGTATTCAACATTACTGAACAGCGACTGAGTCGTTATAAAGTAGCGGGCGCTCTGAAAATGCCTGCTACAGGCGCTCGTCTGTCGCTACCTGCCGCTAATGATGAATCAGCCTCCATATATATATATATATATATATATATATCCCATAACATATATAGTAGATATATTGCTCATGCTCACAACAATATATATATATATATATCCCATAACATATATAGTAGATATATTGCTCATGATTGATTTGTTGCGCATCTTTATTTCAATTACCACCTGAGTGGTGTATATGGGTTGCCAGAGACCTAAAACCACAAAACATACATTTGAAGTGCAAGAAAAAAAATGATGTGATCAACTAGTGGCTATTTCTTTATGTAGAATTTGTCCCCAGAGAGCTGGGTTTTTGACAAACTAAGGATATCTCCCTGTATTTGTATTTCTGAAAGATTTAAACAAAGAATGAATTTTTTAAAAAGTTCAAAAACAATGCACAGTGCACATAAATCGTTTTTATCACCTTGTGAATCGGTTTTGCATTTATTGAGCAAATCAGTCCTGCGTAAAGTATAGATGGCAGCAGATCAGTTTGGGGTACAGGTCAGTCTCTCACGTATCACTGGTGGTATCCATACCACTAGTTGGGAACCCTTAATTTAGTATATTCAAATGTTGGACTCAAAATACAGGGAGTCTTAAGAGAAAGTGATGCTATGTGACAGTAAACTGTTAAGGAGAAATTACTTTTTCAAAGAAAGGTGGAAACTCATCATATTCAATGCTAATAAAAAAGAATACCTGGTCAGCAGTGACATTGTGCCTGACCCTAAACCCACACTTTATTCATCCCTTATGCAACATAATGAGACCTGCCCATATATGCATCTATATATGCATCTAAATTGCAGGTTACTTTCAGTAACAGGGGCTGCTGCAGAAGACTTTTCCAGAATATGCATTTAACTCATACAATTGTGTACTGAAGTTAGGGCTTTATTGCCCCTTCCTCCAAACACCATCCCTGTGGCCACTATGTATTTCTAATAAAATAACACATGCTGTTAGTATAACAGACAGAGAAGCACTTATTTAAAGTTTGATTACAGTTCAGTACTTACCACCGCCACTATTAGAAAGTGTAGAGGCACTTTGGATTTGCCTTTGTGATGGCACTGTGTATATAAGAACCTCATCTGCCATAATCATATCCTGGTAGTTTCATGGCTTTGGAGGCAGATCAGTCAGCTTGCTCAGGCACCTTGCCTTCCTCAGCTCTCAGGAGACTTCTGGTTAATGCTGTCAGTCATGCCGGCCCATTGCACATTGTTATCACCCTTGCTCTGCTTGTTTTGTGTGTATGCTGTTTCTAAGTTACAGTTCATGTTCTTAGGTGTTTAATACCATGGAGAGCAATTGTTTAAGCCTATGTGCAGGAGTCCAGACATTTGTTTTCTGGAGCACAAGTATGCAACTAAACCAGCCATTTATGGTGATGACGCATCCATGGAATTAATGTGCCTAGAAAATAATAATGGATCTACAGTCAGAAGTCGGTACCTTGAAAACACATGAAGAACACAAACAAAATTGGTCCCTCTTAAACAATATTGTAATGCCCAGTTACTATTTCTGCAGTGCTTTTTTCTGTAGTCCCCATCTCTCCAGAAAATGTGTAAAAACTTCAGTCAGAACTGACAGAACAATTGTAATAGAAGCCTAACTGATGGCACATGCACAGAAGCCTGTAAAGAGTGACGCTGGTCATATGCTGGTTGATACATTACCAAAACCTGAATGTTTGTAGCCCTAAGGGTTCTTTATCCAGTAAATGCCCCTTTTCATCGTCACATGTATGTCAATAAGTAACTGGTTTATCTTGTGAGCTAAGCTTAGGCTTAAAGGGTAATTCCACTTTCGATTACATTTTTAAAGGTTTCCATTGTTTTTAGCCAAAATGATGTTCTCAAGGTGCTGAGCTTATCTTTTATGTTTTTTCTTTTGTTTGAACTCAGTTTTTAATCCAGAAAACTGTTTTTACGAACTGGTGTGTTTGATGTACCTGGCAGAGACTTTCTAAACCTGGGGAGGTCATTACTATGCTTGATTTTGCTAAAGATGCTGATGAGCTCACCTGTTACACAGGAAGGATTCTGGGATTTGTAGCTAGCAGCTATACTAAGGGAAGCCAGGGAAGCCACTTTAGCAACACAGAGCCACAGGAATATAAGAAACATGGAAACAACATGCTGATAAGTAAATCACTGGTCTGGGGGCACAATCCTAACACAAATGTTTATTTTACATTCCAAAAGGGGAAATCAATAAGATAGAACACCAAAAACCTGGCAAAAGGGAGTTCTCATCTAAAAATGACCAGGCTGGACATCAAATCTAAAGGACTCTAAGTTCGGCTCAAAGCCTTCTTTAGGGAGCATCCCAAATCAGGATACCATGCAGTACAGAAATAATATCAGCAATCAGTAGAGTTCTCTCTGTGTGCCGTAGCAAGGATGTTGATTTTAGTTGGTGGGGGAGGTGTGATTGTATTTTGAGCTTTGTAATATAAATTCATGTATGTGCAATAATAACATATATTTCCTTTTCTTGTGACACCAGCTTCCAGTCCTTCAGGGACCATTACTTAGGCTCTTATTCATGAAAGGATAGCACCAGGTAGTGGCTGTTTAGCGACAGGTAGCGAGAGGTATCGACTCGAGAACGCCGACTCAAATACGCAATTACACATTTATGAAGCCGATCGTGTGTAGCGACTAGGAGAACGCCATGTAACGTTGGATTCAACATGATCCCAGCCTCAGCGAACAGCGCCTGCATTCAGCCTTGCTGAGCGCCAGCTATTACCTCTCGCTACCTGGCGCTCTCCCATACATTTCTATGGCAGAGGCTCAAATTGCATTTTTTGGGTTTATTTTCTTTTTTTTTTAGTTTTCAGAATACAAATGTGTTAGACATTATTCCTGAAGTGTATGTAATGTTTCCTAATGTTTTACATTTTTGGTTTTAAATTAATTTGTAGTGTGCCACTTAAATGTAAAACTCACACCCCTACCCCAATGTCATTCCCGTTATTTTTCCAGTTTGTAATTTTTGTTTCCACCACAAAAAAATCACCTAAAATCAGCTATTCCGTGTCTGGCGCTCTATGCCGCAGTCAGTGAAAAAACAGCGCCCACGCTCTTTCCTAGAATTTTCTTGTTGAATCTGGTTTAGTGCGGCTGGGGCCAGTCGCTATGCCCAGTCACTACCTGTCGCTGGCTGTGGCGCTGTGCTTTTGATACATGTGTTTTTTTTGGGGGGCCATGAAATTTCTTGTAACGCCAAGAGTCGCTGTTGTTGAATAAGCGGCAAACATTTTCGCGCATCTGAGTGCACTAGCATGTCCTTGAAACCATAGTTAAAGTTAATATTAACCCATTAGTTATTAGATTGTGAAACACATTGTTCCCCCTTACATTCTTGAAGCATTCAAATGTATCCCAACCTATTTCTGTAGTCAATTTTATAACACATTCACATATCTATATCTAAAGAGGTCTTAATGTATGGGTTACTATCTCTGTAATTACGTACCAAACACAAATTAGGCAAGATAATCAAAAATTTTGATCAAATATATTTTAGTGTGTGTGTATGGAGCAGCTGGCCTTGTTATATTTACGCTATTGTAACCTTTGCGTATCCTAGCGATATCATAGGCTTATGTTAGCGTATTATTAATGCGAGGAGTGTCACATTTTTTGCTTTCACTTTCGTTTTTGCTACTTCCGGTTTCCACCTACGAGGATCCATCATGCGGCCCAGAAGCCCTGCCAGACCTCTCCCCAGCTATTCCTCAGATTCTGACCCCCCCACCCCTCCACCCCCCTCCCCCCTGTCCCCCCTGTCCCCCCTGGCCTTTCAACATCCCCTGTTTCCCCCGCATGCCCTAAGAAGTCCGAAAAGAGGGTGGATCCTCGGGTGAATGGTCAAGTTGTTAAAGTGAGTATTTTATATATTTTTGGCATGTGATAATGTTGCTTTTTATATGTGTTCTCACAGATATGTACATGTATTGATTTTTTGGGTTTTTTTTTTGTTTTTTAAGGACTTTTGTGTCAAGGAGTACGACTATGCCCGTAGTGCAAAAAGCCGCATAGTGTTGGAGGTGCAAGCCACCGTGTCCCGGCACTTTAAGACGCATTTGACCGTCCGTGCCATCATACAGAAGTGGTCTGATTTCAAGTGCTGAGACAATGAGGTCGTTTATAGGCCATATGATGCCTACACCTCAGGTAAGTGTACTAAAGATAATGTAGTTTTAGTTTAGGTTTTTTTTTGATGTGTCCTTTTTTTTTTTTTCTCCTTTACGCAGATAAGCATCCTCCCCTGGGGAAACGTGGGAAGGGATACTCTCGTCAGTCCCATCTAGAGCACCCAGGGGAGGAAGGGGATGACGCCCCAGAGGAGCGTGCTGCTGGGGGGAGGGCAGTATGGAGCCTCAGCTCCTCACAGTCGGACTCGGCTGAGTCTCAAAACCCTTGTGGCCACTCTCAAGTGGGCGAGTCCAAGTGGGGAGGAGGACATGGACTCGTCCACTCTCCCTCAAGGATCAGTGAGTGAGAGGGAGGAGGGTGGCCCATCGGCTTTGGGATCTTCTGGGCTGATTGTGAGGAGTAGAGGCTCCACTCCTCCACCTCAGAGTCCTCCCTGGGATACCAGCGGCAGCTCATCCCCTGGTGAGTGCATTTCTAATTGTTGTTTGTCTGTTCCAGGTTGAATCTTTGCTGTGTTAAATATCCTGTGCCATCATTATCTGTTTTTCAGGGCATCATAGAGCCGGCACCTCCAGTAGCTATGCACTCGGGCATAGTCATGGTAAGTGTTTGGGATTCTCATTCACATGGATGTATGTAATGAAATTAGAAAATACATACACATGTTTTATGCTACACAGCATTATAAGTTTCAGCCACTTCTGTAACACAACTCCCGTTCAATACAAATGCAAGCAAGCACAAATAGAATTCTTAGTGATTACAGCATGATGCTGCATTGCAAATGTGTTAGCAAATGTGCACTTTGTTTTGCTACCACATGTGCAACACTAAAATACCATCTCGCGGCACTCCCCTTACCTCCTCTGTTGCTCCCGCTGCCCGGGCGGGCGCTGCGGGTCCGTCTCGCGGCGTCTCTCCTTCCCCCTTCTCGCCCGCTTCTGTCGGTGGGTCTGTGGCTTCCGGCGCGGCGGCTGGCCGCGCGCCTGCTGCGGCCGCTCATCCTCCTCCTTGCTCTGACGATCCGGTGCGCGCACGTCCCCGTCCTCTAGGGGGCACGCACACCGGTTTCTTAAAATTTAAAGGGTCGATACACCACTGATTGGTGTCCGGCCATTCAATCTTGCTTCCTCTTCCCCTATTTAAGGGGCACTTCCTTTGCATCTAGTGCCGGATCTTGGTCTCTCCATGGTTGCTGATTTTCAGTTGTTCCAGTATTGCTCTCCCGTGTAGCGATCTTGCCTGTCCCCAACTCTGAACCTTCGCTGCCCGTCCCAACCTTTGGCTACTTACCTTACCTTACCTTTGCCTGCCTCCTTTGTACCACGCCGTACCTCAGCTGACTGTGTGGCTGAGCCGTTGTTGGGGGGTAGCGACCTGGGGGTCACTCGCCGCAACAAGACCAACCTGCCTTGCGGCGGGCTCTGGTGAATACCAGTGGCCTCTTAGACTCCGCTCCCTTGACACGGTACCCGCTACCAGCAACACAGTCACAGCGGATCCACACCTGTTCCCCCACATCCGGTCTGTGACAATATAAATATGTTAATGTCAATTTAAATTCAGTAATTTGCATTGCACTGGCAATGTGTAGCAAAAAGGGGTCTGTAAAAACCGGACAATGGTATTGAGTGGTCCATGTGGCCTACTTAAATTATACAGCTGACCTCGTGAACCACTAAATACCATGCTAATGTCTTCAAAACATGTGTAAAACCTTGTTTGCATGATTTATATCCGACCAAAAACAGGTGGATGTGGAAGAATAATATTCAGGGACCAAGCTTATGACGTTTTCTGTGGTGTTTTTGTCTACACAGATGTTTCCACGCAGACGGACCCCGTCACCATACTCCCCACCCCAGCTCCAGGAACCCCCAGCAGCATGGTCCCTAGCCACAGATGCGATGTTGAGTACAATTACTTGTTTGGCAAACATACTTTTACAACATATGTCTTGAGAAATGAACACGCATAAGGATTAAAGAGGACCAACACCCAGGGGTGATCGGCCCGGAGATCTATAAGATTCCCGGGCCGATCACCTCCCACACCGCCCAAAAAGACCTTACCTGATCCGCCGCCGCTTCCGCCGCTGCCGCCTCCCGCGCGCCCCTCTAGACATGCGCGTGCCCGCGGTCGGCGCGGTCGGCGCGGTCACGTGGGAGCGGGGAGAGGTGAGTTTTTTGGGGTTTCTGGGGGGTTTCAGGGAGCGGGACACCCCCGATCGGGGTGCCCCGCCGAAGTGGACCAAAACCCAGGATAGTCAAAATCCTGGGTGTTGGTCCACTTTAATGTCATTATGGGGTTAAGTAGCAGACTTGTAGATGACATTTGGCAGAGCCACAATCAGAAATGCATGTATGCATGCTAGATTGTTGCCTTCACTTTGTTTAAACGTAAACACATAATACATTCGGCCTGTGAGTGTGTTTGGTAATTGACAAACTCCTTCAATAGTAACTTTGCTAGCTATAATTGTAATAGCAGAAGGATTTGGTTAGTTAGTACTATGGACATGAGTACTTTCGGAAAAAACGGAAATACACTGTCCCAAATCGTACAAAGGCCTTCAATTCATAAAACAGGTAATTTAGACATATAGGTTAGGGAGGAAAATCGCACATGAAAGGCCAAAAGCCTAAAGTAATGTACCCATATATTCACACAGTTTAGCATAATGTGAAATATGTTGCAACATAATGAGTTTCCACTCTTAAATTGATTGAAATTAATAAATTGCTTACGTTTTTTTCTCACTACAGCTTGCAATAATGAGAATCGCAGACTGTGCCAGTACATCCGCCGGACCCGATATCTGTTGCTGGGAAAGAAGAAACAGCCGTAGGGTGGGGGGTATGGTGTTTGCCGCTCTGCGGAATTGGTCATTGGCCATGTTGGCCTTTTCTTTTTAAATATTACAATTTTTAACCTTTTTTACCTTTAATTGTGTTGTGACCTTGAAACCATACATAAAGTTAACATTAACCTATTCGTTATTAGATTGTGAAACACATTGTTATTGTCAGGACTGTACCGATCACCTGTCTGTCTTGAGCTGGTATCCCCCAATCTCCACCGCCTCTTCTGCCTATAGACAAGCCCCCGCTTGTAGGAGACACGGGTAATGCCTCTCCCAGTCGGTTGCCCCCAGGACTTATAGGGCGCAAAGGATACCAGCTTAAGGTGGAGACTGATGAACGGCAGGGAGTCCCGAATGAGGATGCCGGACGGCAGAAGTCCAAATGCAGGCCGAGGTCAAACCGGGGGGTCACAGGGCGAGGTATCCGAAGGAGGTAACAAAGAGTAGTCAAACGAGCCGAGGTCAAATCCAGGAGGTCACGGAGCGAGGTATCAGAGGGGTCAGGCAGAATCGTGGTCAGGCAAGCGAAAGGTCAGGGCAGGCAGCAAGCAAGGGTAGTCGAGGTCCAAAAGCCGAATTGTAACAAGAGACACTATAACACACATCCAGAACCCAAAGGCTATAACGGGCACTGGGAACCCGGAGCAGAAGGGCTTTATAATAAATGCTGGCCATTGGGGGAAAGGGAAATTGGAGGGAACCGGAGTGATTGGTGCAAACCGGCATAGGTCCCAGGAGCTGGACGGCCCAGGCCAGACAGGCCGACCAGTCCCTGGGCTCAATCCCAGGATCCAGCCAGAGACTGGACAGTTTAAACTTGCCCCCGGCGGGCGCGCTGGGGAAAGCGCCGCCGGGAGGCATAAAGGAGACGTGCTCGCGCGCGCCGGGCGCGCCCCCGCCAGGAGGCGGAAGCGCCACATCCCCGGGGAGAGTGGCAGGCCCGCGCAGCCGCGCGGAGCACGCCGCAACGCCGGCACCAGCAGCGTCCCGCGCCGCCAGCCCCCGGACCCCACGACGGCGCTGAGGAGACGGCGGACCCGGGGACAGCCGAGCAGCAGCCCGCCGGGAGCCACCCGACAGCGCGCCGCGGGACCAGGAACGGCAACGAGGTAAGTGCCTAACATTACCCCCCCCTGAGGAGGGGCCACTGGACCCTCCAAGCTGGGTTTCAAAGGATTCTCCCTGTGAAATCTCTTCACCAAATTCTGCGCATGAACTGGCGGGAGTCAAGAATCCGGGCAATCTCAAATTCCTGATGCCCATCGACTAGCACAGGACCAGGGGAATTATTGGGTTCATGGTTTCTTGCAGGCTTAAGAAGTGAAACGTGAAAAGATTTACAAACTTTCATGGAAGAAGGGAGGGCTAACTGATACGTAACCTGATTGATCTTCCGTGTTATGGGGAAGGGCCCGATAAATTTAGGCCCTAACTTAGCGGAGGGCTGGCGTAAGGCTAAGTTCTTGGTTGAAAGCCAAACCCAATTTTCCACCTCATAACTAGGGTTAGAAGAACGTTTGCAAATTTTTTCTGTTGAAGAACAGCCTTAGTTAGATGTTGCTGGATCTTATTCCATTCCCCTGGCCATTTGGAAAGCCATTCATCCACGGAGGGAACTCTGGAGGGTTGGTCCGAAAGGGCAGAAAACTTCAGGTCTTTGCCATAGACGCAATGGAAGGGAGAAACCCCCGTGGAAGAATGTGAAGCGTTGTTTAATGCAAATTCAGCAAACGGTAGGAAGAAGGCCCAGTCCGTCTGAGTATCAGCCATAAAACAACGCAAGTACTGTTCTAAAGATTGGTTAGTTCTTTCGGTTTGTCCATTCGATTGAGGATGGAAAGCCGAGGATAGAGAGACGGTGAAACCCAACTTAGTACAGAAGGCCCTCCAAAAACGGGAGACGAATTGGACCCCCCTATCCGAAACAATATCTACTGGAATACCATGAATTCTAAAAATGTGAGTGACAAAGAGTTGAGCTAATTTTTGAGCTGAGGGAAGTTTTTTTAAAGGGATAAAATGAGCCATCTTGCTGAAGCGGTCCACTACTACCCAAATAACTGTATATCCCTGGGAAGGAGGAAGATCAGTAACAAAGTCCATGGCCAGATGGGTCCATGGAGAGGCAGGAGTGGGCAACGGTAGAAGTGGGCCGTCAGGAGAATGTCTTAAAGACTTACACCGAGCACAGACTTTACAGGCTAAGACAAAATTCTGAGCGTCCCTTCTAATGGATGGCCACCAAACTTGCCGCGTCAATAGGGCA
Organism: Gastrophryne carolinensis; assembly: GCA_027917425.1. Classification (NCBI taxonomy): domain Eukaryota; kingdom Metazoa; phylum Chordata; class Amphibia; order Anura; family Microhylidae; genus Gastrophryne; species Gastrophryne carolinensis. The sequence continues at coordinate 158,053,915 of CM051237.1, read as the reverse complement.
ATAGTTTTCTTGACCCCCGGATGACCCGCTGTTTTAGTATCATGAAAATGAGACAAAAAGGCAGTGCGGTAAAGAGAAGGCACAAACTGAACAGACTCGGGTTTTTCAGGTGGAGCTTCGGCTTGGAACCGAGCTAGATCAGGAAGTTGGGGTTGGATGGCGGCTACCACCAGGGAGTGGGGTAAGATGGGAGTATCCAATCTTTCGGGCGAGTTAGGGAAAGAGAAACTCCGAGACAGGGCATCCGCTTTAACATTTTTGGACCCAGGTTTATAGGTGATAGAGAAGTTAAACCGGGAAAAGAACAAGGACCAGCGAGCCTGTCTTGGAGTTAGTCTTTTTGCAGATTGAATGTATTCCAGATTTTTATGATCCGTAAAGACCGTAACTGGGTACTGAGCCCCCTCCAGCCAGTGTCTCCATTCCTGAAAGGCTAACTTGATAGCCAACAATTCTCTGTTGCCAATATCATAATTTCTCTCGGCCCCAGAGAACTTCTTGGAAAAGAAAGCACATGGGTGAAGGCGTTCAGGTGACCCATGATATTGTGACAAAACCGCCCCCACTGCAAATTCCGAAGCATCCACCTCCACAAAAAAGGGTGATTGCTCGTCCGGGTGAACTAAGACCGGGGCGGAGCTAAACACTCTTTTCAGATTCTCAAAGGCCTGAACAGCTTGAACAGGCCAAACTGAGGGATACCCGCTTTTCTTGGTAAGATTAGTCAATGGAGTTACTAGAGAAGAAAAGTTCTTAATGAACCTTCTATAAAAATTAGCGAAGCCCAGAAACCTCTGCAGGCCCTTCAGATCCTTGGGCTGCTCCCATTCTAAGACTGCCTTCACTTTAGACTGATCCATGGATAGACCAGACTTAGAAATAATATAGCCGAGAAATGGAACCTCAGATACCTCAAATTGACACTTCTTTAACTTGGCATATAAACAGTTTTCCCTGAGTTTTTGCAAGACTATACGCACATGTTTGCGATGTTCTTCCAGGGATGAAGAAAAAATCAGAATGTCGTCTAAATAAACGACCACAAAACGGCCAAGATAGTCCCTAAAAATTTCGTTTACAAAACTTTGGAAGACCGCGGGGGCATTACACAAACCAAATGGCATTACCAAATACTCATAATGCCCCTCAAGGGTATTGAAGGCCGTTTTCCACTCGTCCCCCTGCCTAATTCTGATGAGGTTATAGGCCCCCGAAGGTCGAGTTTGGAAAACACCTGCGCCCCAACCACCTGTGTAAATAACCCCTCAATAAGTGGCAGGGGATACTTGTTTTTAACAGTGACGTTATTTAAACCCCGATAATCAATACAGGGGCGGAACCCCCCATCTTTCTTTTCTACAAAAAAGAACCCTGCTCCTGCCGGGGAAGATGATGGTCGAATAAACCCCTTCTCTAGGTTTTCCACAGTATATTCCCGCATGGCGATGGTTTCAGCTCGGGTTAAATTAAATATTCTTCCCCTCGGGGGCATGGTACCGGGGAGGAGTTCAATAGGGCAATCCCATGGTCTATGGGGAGGAAGTTTGTCCGCCGCCTTTTCAGAAAAGACGTCGGCAAATTCTAAGTATGGAGTGGGAATACCAGCTGGGGATAGTTGCGCAACCCTGACCGGGAGTTCTAAACAATTCTGAAAACAATGGTGCCCCCACTTTATGATTTGCCCTGAAACCCAATCAATTTGGGGATTGTGCTCTCGTAACCATGGCAATCCCAGAATTAAAGGGGTGCTAGGCATACTCAAGACCAAAAAACTAATTACTTCAGAGTGATTAGCCCCCACCTTAAACTGTACGGGAAGGGTTCTGAACTGAACTAAACCTCCGGCCACAGGTGTGCCGTCAATGGCAGAGACCCGGATGGGAGTTGGCAAGGACTGGAGCGTAATTCCTAAACTCTGAGCTAACTCAGAGTCAAGGAAGTTCCCGGCTGCTCCGGAGTCTATGAGAGCCTTCAAATTCAGAAATTTAAAATTAATTTTTATCTGAACTGGAATAAGAACTGGAGACGATACTTGAGGTGATACCTTACAGCCTAGGAGGGCCCCCTCGAAACCCCCTAGGCTCTGGAGTTTCCCGACGGCTTCTTTGGGCATAGTCTGACCATATAGCCGGTTCCACCACAGTACAGACATAGCCCCTCGGATAAGCGTCGACGTCTCTCGACTTCGGTGAGCCTTGTGGCACCCAGTTGCATGGGCTCTTCCGAAGGTTGCGCTACTGGGGCCTCAGACCTTGAAGCTGTCTCAGCATGCGACCCTTTTTCTTGGCGTCTTTCCCGAAGCCGACGGTCAATGCGAATGGCGAGGTGCATTAACTCGTCTAAGGTCTGAGGTTCTGGATAATTCACCAAGGTGTCCTTGACGGAATCAGCCAATCCAAGCCGGAATTGACCGCAGAGGGCAGGATTGTTCCAGCGGGAGTCTACTGCCCAGCGACGGAATTCCGAGCAATAATCTTCGGCTGGACGGCGTCCCTGGCGAAGAGTACGCAACTTAGCGTCAGCTGTGGCCCCTTTGTCGGGATCATCATAAAGGACCTCCATCGCGGAGAAGAAACTGTCCACAGAGAGACGAACTGGATCCTGGGATGACAAACTAAAGGCCCAGGACTGAGGTTCTCCTTGAAGGAGGGAGATAATCAACCCGACCCGCTGCTCTTGTGACCCTGAAGAGACAGGACGGAGCTGGAAGTACAATTTGCAAGAGTCCCGGAAGTTGGCAAATTTTGCCCTGTCGCCGTGAAATTTCTCTGGGAGTGGAATTTTTGGTTCCACAAACATTGCGGCCGGAGCCCCCTGAGGACTGGGGACGTTAGGAGCAGGACGGTTCTCCTGGGCCGCAACCCGATGAGCCAGGTGCTCTACCGCCGCTGTTAAGGCTTGCACCTGTTCCAGGATTTGGTCCATTCTTTAGGCCCGTTATACTGTCAGGACTGTACCGATCACCTGTCTGTCTTGAGCTGGTATCCCCCAATCTCCACCGCCTCTTCTGCCTATAGACAAGCCCCCGCTTGTAGGAGACACGGGTAATGCCTCTCCCAGTCGGTTGCCCCCAGGACTTATAGGGCGCAAAGGATACCAGCTTAAGGTGGAGACTGATGAACGGCAGGGAGTCCCAAATGAGGATGCCGGACGGCAGAAGTCCAAATGCAGGCCGAGGTCAAACCGGGAGGTCACAGGGCGAGGTATCCGAAGGAGGTAACAAAGAGTAGTCAAACGAGCCAAGGCCAAATCCAGGAGGTGACGGAGCGAGGTATCAGAGGGGTCAGGCAGAATCGTGGTCAGGCAAGCGAAAGGTCAGGGCAGGCAGCAAGCAAGGGTAGTCGAGGTCCAAAAGCCGAATTGTAACAAGAGACACTATAACACACATCCAGAACCCAAAGGCTATAACGGGCACTGGGAACCCGGAGCAGAAGGGCTTTATAATAAATGCTGGCCATTGGGGGAAAGGGAAATTGGAGGGAACCGGAGTGATTGGTGCAAACCGGATCATGGGATAGGTCCCAGGAGCTGGACGGCCCAGGCCAGACAGGCCGACCAGTCCCTGGGCTCAATCCCAGGATCCAGCCAGAGACTGGACAGTTTAAACTTGCCCCCGGCGGGCACGCTGGGGAAAGCGCAGCCGGGAGGCATAAAGGAGACGTGCTCGCGCGAGCGCGCGAGCACGTTGAGTGTCGGGCGCGCCCCCGCCAGGAGGGGGAAGCGCCGCATCCCCGGGGAGAGTGGCAGGCCCGCGCAGCCGCGCGGAGCACGCCGCAACGCCGGCACCAGCAGCGTCCCGCGCCGCCAGCCCCCGGACCCCACGACGGCGCTGAGGAGACGGCGGACCCGGGGACAGCCGAGCAGCAGCCCGCCGGGAGCCACCCGACAGCGCGCCGCGGGACCAGGAACGGCGACGAGGTAAGTGCCTAACAGTTATACCTTATTGAAGCATTCTAATGTCTCCCAAATTTGTAGTGTTTGAATTTTTACAACACATTCACATATATAGATATAGTATGGGTTACTATCTCTGTAATTAGGTAACACAAATTAGTTGAGATATACCAACATTTATTAAATTAAATAAAATCAAACCAAATTAGAACATCTTTGGATTTGACAAAAAAATATATATAATTTTAGTCCCTGGGTGGCCTGGTTGGTGCCGACTCATTTGTAGGGGGCTGCTGTATTAGTTGATGTAACAACAACAAAGTTTCGTCCTGGCGCTCAATAGATTGTTGGATGGCATGCATCAATTCTGCCTGGGGTTGGTTCCGCAAATCACGAACTTCTTGCCTCAGTTCCCGAATTTGTTGTAGGTCCACCAGCGATTGGGTTTCCAACGCCGCAATGCGCTCCTGGGTTCCATCATGCATCTGTTGGCGACTGTAGGCCTCCAGCATCCGGCTCCCTAACTCATACAGGTCGGCACTTGTGGGGGCAGCTCTGGCAGTTGGTTGTTGCACAGGCTAAAAGAAAAAGCAAGATATTCGTTTCAAGAATGTATTTCGCAGATAAAACACGAACAAACACATCTATGATTAGATTAACATGTACCGTTGTTGCTGCCTCAGTAGCCTGACCTCATGGGACTTGTCAGTATAGAGTCAATACCTGTAACAAGTTACCCATTGGCCAATACACACACCCTTTACATTTAGGAGATTTTAGGAAGAAAGATCTCTGTTAAACAAACAAGGTAAACTCATTGTGTTTCCACAGATCATAATCACATATCTAAAAACACACATACCCGCCACATCGGAGATGTCCAGACTTAGCCCATCACTAGAGCTTTGCCCTAAAAAACATGGTTCATACCAAATGTCAAGAGGCACACAACATTTAATGAAGAACAACATACTTACGTTAACAAATTCAAACACATTCTTACAATCATCCCTAGCAGCCGTGCGGTGAAGGGCCCTTTCAGGACCAGCACGTCCTGTATTCAGGCTTAACAAAAAGCAGAATTGGTATTACTTTAAGCTGCCATAGTATTGTTAATGTAAATCTATTAGAATATCACCCAAATCTCAAAACATGTATTTTACATTTTCCTGGTTTGTTAACTCTGAACTAGTATCCGTTTGCTGCACAAACATAACCAACTATCCAGCTTGGAATGTGAGGTCTCATGGTTAGCCATTTTGACATAGGAAAATCCACACATTCTAAAACAAAATGCACAAAGGATACAGTGTGCTTTGCAATACACACCAACAGGGTCCTGTAGGCCTGCTACACAGGAAGTGGGGTCTAAAGATGAAGCAGGGACTTGGCCTACAAAGGAAAAGCATGCTCGAGATACATTTCCACATTTAAATTACTTTACCAAAAGCCACCTTGCCACATGCACTTACTGGCAGCCAATGAGTATGTAGACTCATGAGGAGATGCTGGTGCAATTGTGAGGGCATCTATGTGAAATAAATTCAATTGTTAATGTGCGCTAGAATAAAAAAAAACACAATACCATAAAATCACATTAGCAAGACTCCTTACCTTCAACCTCAAACTGGGTTAATGTTGAGGCTGGGGGAAGGGCAGGATTCTGGGACCCCTCATCACCCGACTCCTGCGAGTCCTCATGTGCCACTATGCATAAACCAAGAGAAATTTTATAACAAAATTACATAGCTATAATATGATACTTACCCTGACCTCCTTTTAGTATGATAAAGAGTTTAGTTACAGAAATAGATCAACATGATTATCAACAATAATTTACAAGGTTAAAATAATGTACCTTCACCCCAACCTGTGATGTCATCCCCAGCATCCACACCCTGCAGCCGACATAGTGGAATCTTGCACTTATGCATCTCCTCATATGGCCTGTATTTACTCTTTGGACCCTGCTTCGTCCCACTGTCTACAAGTAGATCATTCTTCATCTTTTCCATAAGGGCCCTTTGCAAAATGTAGAAGTGTTTCTTGCAGGCTGTGCCACTACGTGGGTATTGGGCAGTGCTAGTAAGCTGCTCACTAATGGCATCCCACAATTTGCTCCTTTCTTGTTTGCCTAAACACTGACTTTGGGAGCCAAATAATAACTCCCATTTAGCCAGTGTCAGACGCACAAGAGTATTATTATCGGCCAAATTAAATTCTGGCTCCCTCTTGGCAAATGGACGCTTGGCCTTGGGTGGGGCTTCACCTTCAGCCTGTACCCTTTTCCTTGAGGAAGGTCTGTGGCCACGACGCACACCACTGGTACTGGGCCCACCAGGAGACACAGCAGTGGCCAGCAGATGTCCGGAATTTGGCTCCATCCTGTAGCTGCACACACCACCAAACAACAAACACACAAGGACGCATGCAACCTACAGAATGGCAACTGCTGAATGTGTCTGCCAGCATTTATGTGCTTTATTACCCAATCACAAACAGGCCCAGTTAATTGATTGACACATACTGTACAGGTGTTTGGAGATACATCTTGACTACAATGAATGATGTCTCAGCCAAACATGTGTTGCAGTGAATAAACTAATTATCTACTTACTAAGCCATATAGACATTAGGAATGACTAGGATCCATGTCTCTTAACAACATAGGAAATTTGGTTTAAAAAACGGCTATTTGAAATTTGAAAAGCTTACCTTGGATTGGCCAATAGATGTCTTTGCAACCAGATCCGCACAAGTACGCTATTCTGGATATGCTAGGCGTTTCCGCAACACCTGTGGTAAGCTAATTACGGACCGAAAAAACAGTTAACAAACGCAAGAGGCGGCTAAGCGGACCAGTCCTTTGGATAAGTTAAGTATAAATTCACAATACTTTAATCATTCTTATCTTGATACACTGTGGCAAAGGCTGTTGTTACTGTTGTTAAGGGTGTTTGTTGTTACTTTGCCCTAGCTGGCACAAACTGGCTTGATGTGTTTATTGATTACTGTCTGTGGCTTTGTTGAGGTTTTCTGGCATCAGTGCTGTTTCTTTGGGATATTTGTTTTGGTGGCATCTGCAAATATTGTGTAGGATACAGCAAGTGTGGATTGTTTTGGGGACCTTTTGTGGGTTGTGCAGCAACTCCCCTCTTGGTTGTGCCAAACTTGGGAAGCATACTTTCAGCAGGCTGATGGTTCTAACTACTATACATCTGGTTTTGTGGTGAGCTGCATTTGTGTGATTGTGTGAGGATTGTGATTGTGTATGTGAACTGTTTGTGTGTGTGTTGAAATTGTGGGTTTTTTTGTGGCAGTGCATGAGCTATGGTCAGTGAGTGTGAGATGGATGTGGGGGTGATGTTTGGGTTATGGATGTTTTGTTGTATCAGCGCAGAGGAAGGTCAGGAGCTAAGGGAAGAGGGTGCTGTGAGGCTTAGGGCACCCCGATCCTTTGGCATCCGCCTCTCTGTATGGGATTTAAGTGACGAGCAGATCAGAAGTCGATTTCGTCTAAATCGTGCAGCACTACAACCCCTATATGATCAGATTAAGACCAAAATCGATCCATCCACCAGACGCACCCAATCCATCCCTGGCATAGTTCGCCTAAGTGCCATGCTCAATATAGTGGCACGGGGGAATTTCCAGGCAACCTCTGCCCTCCTCAGCGGGATCAGCCAGGCTACAATGAGCCACATATTTTACAATGTAGTCCTGGCAATTTGCAACCTTATCCCCGTTTATATTACATTTCCTGAGGATGAGGAGGAGGTTGCCAATATTAAACGTGCGTTCTACCGCATGGTAGGGTGTGTGGATGGTACACATATCCCTTTCCGCCCTCCCCGTGCACAGGAGCTGCATTATAGGAACAGGAAACAATTCCATTCCATGAATGTCATGGTGGTATGTGACCATGACAGGAAGCTGCTCCCTGGCTCATGCCATGATTCTTACGTGTTCCAGCAATCAGTCCTGTGCCGGAAGTTTGAGAACAATGAAATGCCACCTGGCTGGCTACTGGGTAATTAATAATCCTTGACATGATAACAAGTTAAATATGTTGACAAGTAAATTTGAAAACTAGATAACAGAAGCTTTAATGTATACATTATGTTCATGGTACTTTACTAATTGCTCTCTCTCACTTTGTTTATTCCACAGTGGACAAGGGATATGGGCAGAAAACGCGGCTAATGACTCCGGTCAGAAACCCACAGACCACTGCCCAGGTACGCTACAATGCAGCACACCGCAAAACCAGATGCATTGTGGAAAGAACCATCGGCCTGCTGAAAGCATGCATTCTCTGTTTGGCACGCCCAGGAGAAGAGATGTTGTACAGTCCACAAAAGGTCTCCAAAATCATCCTTGCATGCTGTGTCCTACACAATATTTGCATATGTCATCGAATCAAACCCCCCGAGGAAACAGCACTGGTGCCAGAAGTCCCCAACATGGCCGCAGACAGTAATGAGGACAACCCAGAGTTTGAGCGACGGCAAAGCATGATTAGCTCTTTTTTTTTTTTTGGTAAGCTAGCTCACCTTAACTATACTACAACTACTGTACTACAGGGCCCGTCTAAACATTACATCAAAATATGTGGGTGGTCTAAAATTATTATCCTGAAAAATGTGTAGCTTAAATTAATTATAAAATATATGTGGGTGGTATTTTAGATTGATAAATACAAAGTGGCTTGCTTTCATTCTATAAAGTTCCAAGGTGTTTTGTATGTAATTAAATTCTAAAACACAAAACAAAGGGGATTTTGGCAACTTGATTTTTGAAAAACTACATATTACTAACGACACTTTTGTCTCCATTTCAGGCACCATGAAGATGGGAACATCTGTTTTTTTGGTTTACAATTTAAAAAAAAAATATGCTTCTTAAAAAAAAAAAAAAATACAACAAAATATCTGGTTACATGTGTTATTTGCGTAATATTATATCAGATTTCTCACTTTTACAGATTGAATTCTATAGAACAGCAAAGAAATGCTCAGGCACTGTATTGAATACGGTGTAACAACTCAACAGCGCCTCTAAAGCACATCTGAAACATCACATTTAACATTTGCAGCTTGATTACCAATAACGGCAGGTAGCGACTGAGGAGCCCTGTAATAGTGACTGACGACTGATCGTGGCGGCCACTAGCGGTCGCTTATAGTGCCGCTATACAGACGCTCATATGTCGCTACCTGGCGTAGTGATGAATCAGCCTGCCCGTTTTTCTGTGGTATTAGATCTGAATGTCTGTTGGACCAAAACCCATAATTTTCACTTTGCCAGCTTTTAGTCCTTGTCCCTAGTGCCTGTGTGAAACCTCCTAGATTGCCTCTAAAACATACCTACCTGATGTTTCCACGGCACATGTGGCTCTGGTCCAATCAGCATTGTGTTCCATGCATATTAATGCATCGAACACAGCACAGAGCTTCAGCATATGGAGCAGGAAGCGTCAACATCCATTTAAATAGGGTTGGATGTGGGAGCCCACCTAAGCCACAGAGATCCCGGGGATGCGGCCATGGCCAGCAAACCCGGTGTGGGACCACCGGGAACGGTCAGAGTTTGCAGGGGTTCCGGGGGGGGGGGATACCTGCACTGTCTGGCCATGGAGTCTTTTTGCCTCCAGGCCTGGCCTATAAGGTGGTTGGTCCACTTTAAGTTAAATGTCAACATTGTTTATTAAACAGCTTGGCTGAACTATTTGCTATATATATATATATATATATATATATATATATATCTCAGTGAATATTACTTTGTTTGCTTTGCATGCTAGGCCGTCTTAGGCCAGACCGACACAACCCAGCATAGCTTTAGTAAATCAGGGCCATCGTTTAATATAAGACTCACATAAGATTGTTAAAAAAGGCCAGTGTGCAAAAGAGTCTTATTACAGCACCCCGCAGCAGTGGTGGTCCCATTAGTTAATTAGGGCTTCTCCAGCCAATGTAAAGATTTACATGACTTCATAGGTGGGCCCAGCTATAAACTTCACACTATATTCAGCAAGCCATGGTGGCTGGAACGGGTGAAATTAGCAGTGCTGGAGTGGGCCAGTCCAGTCTACAAAACCTATGTGGTTCATGGGAGCAGCCATGATGGAATTACTGTCCCCATTGTCTTCTATTGAGAGTAGAAGGCAGCTTTGTGCTTTGTCTTATACATCTCAAAAGAAGACTATGGCACCGCCACAGGTGATTCCATCATGGCTGCTCCCATGAAGCACAAGATATTTTTTGCCTTTAAAGTTGGCCTTATACCTTCTATAGCATTTTCAATAGTGTTAGCACCTCCGGCAATGTGCTAGCATAGCCTCATAGGATGATAACAAAATGATAATGCTTTACAAAAAAAGAATAATGAAGTGTCGGTGGGTGTATGCCTGTATTTTGTAATAAGTTGTAGTATTAGCCATAGTAGGGGCAGTAGCCAAAATAGGCACAGTAGTATCACCGATCTATTGAATTAATTAACCACATACAATTTCAGTCATAGTTGTATTGAACAGGTTAATTGTAGGTAACCAGCTCACCCAGCCATAGAAATCATGTCCCTCCAGCACGGATTCAGAAAAACTCTTGAAGATTTCCAACAATAGATACAAAGGGTAAATCCAGCTCCAGGGATAAAACTTAACTTTTACTGATGTAGTATAAAATATGTTCCATAGGGAGATTCAAAACAAAACAAGCAAAGTGTCTCGGCAAACAGTGTCACCCCCGTCCCTCACCAACACCGTCAGTAATCCTAATCAGTTATCATCAACAATCATTGTCAGATACTCTGCGCCTGGGTACCTCTGTGCAACTGCAAGTGTGTGTTAGAAGAGAGCAAAAGTATGTGCAAACATAGGTGCACCGGACTCTTGGAACCAACGGATGTACCTGACTCTGGGAACCAGTGGGTGGACAACCACTGAAGATTTCTCCCAGCTGTGCCACCTTTGCATCTTTGATCTTTGGACTCCTGGTTTGAACTCTGTCTGTCTCTCATCACTGTCTTTTGGATTACCCCTTTGGATCCCAGTCTTTTCATCTGACCATTTGGATTAACCCTTGAACTGATCTTTAGCTTTGACTTTGGATTTGCTGCTTTGCCTGTGGCCCTTGACCTCAGCTTATCCTTTGACCACCATCTACATCTCTACCTGGGTGACCACTGTCTCCCTGCCCAGGTCCCAGATTGCTCCCCGGAGACCAACTGGGGCCTCCCAAGCAGCCAAGTCTAACCGCCCTTGTGAAAGCTCTAGTGTAGACTGGGGGGGGGGGGGCTTAAGATTCCAGACCATATGTTAATATTAGATCCTGGGCAGTAGTTTAAAGGGGTTTAATCTGAGGCAGCAGGAACCCTGAAAATCCCAGCACATCGATGCTCGTCACAAGGTTTTTGTTAGGAAGCACAGAGACAGTGGTACAGGTAATAAACAAATAAACACATAACAGATCAATCATACAAATCCTACTACCACATGTTTTTAAACTTAAAGGCACTATACATGCAATGGTAATAATAAGGCAGCAAGCAGCTCTCCCGATGTCTGACCACAGCATACTCAAGACTCATAAAGCTGAGCTGTGCCATGACATGTCATTTCCCAGCTCATCTACGGCCCAGAAATTGAGGAAAGGAAAGCCAGTTTCACTTACAATGCTTAACTTATTTACATAAAATTGGAGATATACATATAATTTTGAGATGCTGTGAAATGGCTAATTCGTTCCCTAAGGGAAAAAGGGGTATGTATGTACCTGGACAGGGACTTTAAGTCATTATTTTCATAGGCTGCTTGTGGATCATAACTTATTGGTCCAGAACAGTCCTCAGATAAGTATTCAGTTTAACATTAGGAATTGTTAAGATTCTAGTGTGTAACTGGGAAAGCTTGACTTAAATCTTAATGATGGGACTCTTCTTATTGTTATTCTCTCCAACCTAAGTTTCAGAGGACTTGAACCTGTCACAACATTATAGAATTGTTTGAGAAGGTTCTTTGACTGTAGTAGAACTACTAAACATTGTGATGCTACACTAAAGAATATTTAAAAGCCCAACTCTATCTAAAATACCCTGCAACTTCCTAAAAATAAAATCTTTTGAAATTATTTTAAGCAAGTCTAACTATTCACTATCACAATCAGCGATATAATAGATAAGATGGTGAATTATGTTTTGCAAATATCCCAAGCCTTCATGAATCAACCTGAGCTTCTGAAGAGTGTTCCATTTTCTTTCTTGAGCCTCAAGGATGCTCTATACATGTTTAGAAGGCATCTATATCAGTTACAGTCAATCGCATTGTTTTTACATTTGTTAGACATGGCTGGTTAATCACATGATTGGCCATTGAAACCTTACAATAAGCATCCTAAATAGAAAATTGCTTGGCGATGTGGAAAATCGTTGTCCAAGGTAAGAGCTATGAGTGTGGATGGTGAATGAGCAGATCATGAAAGTCTAATGTTAAATGCTTTGCTCTAGGCTGGGATAAATATATGTCTCACCAACACTGGCAACACGGTTTATATGTCTTGTCTGGAGGTAATACCGAGCTGGCACTCACACATCAACAGAAAGGGTCAGCAAGGGTCAAAAGCTAACATCAAAAACTAAATGAAAGAACGACAATTCTATTATGATGAAAACCCTCATTTACCACAAGAAAGGACAGGCTCCGAAATAAAACAGGGTATGACAGAGGATGAGTGCTTCACCGTTAGAAGCCAGGATATTAGTTTATGTTCGAGCCAAGGAACATGGTTTTTTAAATTGCTCTGATGCACGTTGGGTTGTTAGTAATCTGAGAAGTGCTGCTCTGCTCTTGTGTACTCAATGAAAAAGGAAACCCAGATCAAACCACAAGAATTTATATTAATTAAAAATCACTAGACTACTGTGATGTTATGTGGTTTACAACAGTTAGTGACTTGCATCCAGTCTGTAAATTAAAAGGCCTATCCATATATATACATTTGTCTGATCTCAGAGCCACTGCTGGAGTGTCAGAACATGCTGCAGTGTGGACCAATGCCTATACAGTAACCTTACTTCTTACCTTTTCTCAAAGCCTTAAATGTCAAGTATCTCTGATGGATAGAGATGTGTGTTATCATCTCTAGCTAGCACATTCCCTTTAAGTAATGCAGACATTGGGAGCATTATCAGTATTCCTTTGGCCAAAGGTAGGTACTGTCTGGTACCAGGTAATTAACTGCTAACTGATAAATAATTTTACCATTAATTCTACTAATCTATACCACTCTGAGGTCAAGAACCAAAGGAAAAGATAATGCAGTCGATTCAGCACAAGGAGCAAAAAGAGCCCTTTGGAGTAAAAAGTGCACTTTAAGTGAAAAATATGTGCTGAATCGACCTATATAGGGTTGATTCAGCACCCTATTGTTATTTACTCTTTTTTTTTAACAAAAACACTTTTTTTTCTCATGATTTTTTCCCTTGGTGCTATTCAACACCATATTTAGCACATTTTTTTAAATTGCACGAATAAATATGGTGCCGAATTGCACCAAGAAAAAAAATTACGAAGGAAAATAGTTTTCTCTCAAAAAGACTAGGGTGCTGAATCAACCCTAATGTAGACAAAGAAAGGCATTGGCCCTTTTTACTCTTTTTACTCTAGCTAGTGAACCTTTTGCCCTTGGTGTGGAATCACCTATTCAAAAAGTCTATAGTCATGATGGCATACCAGCCCCTATGTCCTTCAGCACAGGTCACCCATGGAAGAACACCAAGCCCCTGGTAATGGCTTTCTTTTTACTATTTTACCAGTTACTAGTAAGACTTGCAACGGATTCTTATACTAGTTCAAAGGCTGGTGACAGTTGTGGGTTTGTCAACACCCCTGCGTGATTACTAAGAAGAACCTGGTGGTAATCTGCATGGACCCAGTGTGGTTCCAGAGTGCCCTGAGAAGGGCATTGGGAGAGTATGCTGCCATGTCCGGAGGCCTGCTGTTCAGCCTGTAAGGCCTGGGGATACCAGTTCCTGTACCTCGTGCGCTGACTGGAAACCTTAAAAATATAAAATTAAGAAAAAAGGCCAAATCAATTACCCAAATCTCCCCTATCAACCTTAAAGTGAACCAACACCTATTTTATACCAAATAGGGTTTGGTTCATGAGCAGGAGGGAAATTGTTGATGCACAACGGTGCATACAGCAACACCAGCCTGAGTTTTTCCCAATGCTCCCCCAGTGATATCCAACCCCGCGATTCGCTGATGGTGGTCATGTGGTCTGGGTTTCTCTTACATGATTTTGGCTGCAGAAGGGAAACACAGACCATATGACCACCAAACATGGCACAGGATTTCCAGGGTAGAAAAGAACATCTCAGACTGATGAACGGAGGAGAGGCAGCTCAGTTGTTTTCTTTAAACTAGGGGAATACTCCACTGAAGTCTGTTACTGTAGATTGATTAGGCACTGCATGTAGTTAATACAAATCATATTACTTACAAGAAATATATACATTATTAAAATAAAGTTAAGAAAAGTTCTTGAAAATCATGTTGCACTCACTGGGCAATTATTTGCCCGCAAACCAGCCTTGAAATTTTACAGTGCCCTTTCTAGGATTCCTGTGGCTACAGTGGGGTCCCCTGACCAATTAATGTAAATTACTATAAGAAGTCTATAAATTCTTATAACCTGCAGTATATTGTTGCCGAGACGCACAAAAGCTGTAACAAGGCTGATTCTCCACTGAGCGCTGCTTCTTCAGTCAGGAAATGTTGAGTCAATGAATATTTTATAAATATGCCATTAGAAACTAGAGGCATTGCTTGGTAGAAATAGATGAAATGATACTTGTGTAAGGCCAAAGTAATATGCTAAACTGTCTTTACTGCTTAACCCTTACCTAGTACAGCAGCATGGAGGTAGATGGAGCAAGACTTTTTTAAATAAATAGTAATAATAATCCTGTTTCATCCCTATTCTCTACAATTAAAGGGCCACTCCAGCCCCTTCCAGCATAATAAAATATAACCCCCGTCCTGGCCCCACCAAACAGCGATTAAGCTCATATAATAAAAGAAACCCGAATCCAGCCCCCAAAGTCTGCGATGCCGTAAGTGCGACACCGAACGCCCGCCTCCATCTTCCTTTAAAACTCTTTGTTATAAAAGAAAACTGTTTTCCTCAGCAAAAATGTGATCACCTTAGCAATGTACATCAACTGGTGTGTTAAGGCAGACCAACAGTCAGAAATAACCAGACCCACACAACAAATTAAAAAAAAAAATGCCAAATCAATTACCCAAATCCCCCCTATCAACCTTAAAGTGAACCAACACCTATTTTATACCAAATTGGGCGGGCAAGCTGTAGGTAACTGTAGATCAATCACTTTCCTTGTTAACAAGTGGCGCGCAAGTGGTGGAGGCCCTATGGTGGGAGCCCTGGCCCTCCTTCCTTAACATGGTCTGTATACAACCCAGAATTGTGGAAACCCTAAACTATTCATGAAACAGAGACTAATGCATTAGGAGTATTCATTTCATGACTCCCATTGCAACCAATTTGGTTTCATCTTAAAGATTAAACATTAAGAGCCCTATTTATGAAGTGCGCAGTTTAGCATTTTGTTTGCAGGCATAAATATACATTTTCGAGCGCCAGCATCTATTTATATATTGGTGCTTTTGTTTGTACTGATTGATCAGGATGGATTGGTGCAATAGGTATTGGGCAGTGTCAGCACCTGTTGAACCCTTATGATGCGCCAGTGAGCACCGCTTTGTATAGCCAACTTTAAGGGCAATGAACTCCATATTTAAGTATTTTTGGCATGCTGAAAAGATTGGCACTATATTTAACAGGCACTGGTCGGTGTTTCTTCATTACAGTTACAGGATATCATTGCTGGGGGCAAAGGGGACAAACTTTACAGTGTTTTAGTAGTTGTGTTCCTAATGTCACATTGGTAATTAAAATAAGCCTCAAAAGGTTTTACATGAAAATAATAAAACGACATTTGGCAACATCTAGGTCCTGCATTTACATTATTTACATGTCACAATGCAAGTTCTGTACAAATAAATGTGTGTAATATTAATTAAAAGCATTAAATACTTCAATACAGTTCTGCGCATTGTGGTCTTTGGGACCTTAACCTACTGTGTCACTATAAACTGGCACAGCTTTCAGAATAGCGCTAAAATTGTGGCACTGAGTGCCATTGGTAAATTAGTCTCGTAATGTAACCAGTTGTCTCTCCAGCTGCTGCTGCTCCTGCTTCAATATTTATTGGCCCAAACAAGATAGACCCCCCCCCAGATCTTCACGCATATTATTCTATAAAGGCAATATGCAACATGCAGAGTCATCATTTTGAAAAATTACAACCCACACAACATCTCAACTGTTCATATCACAATTTTAGTTAACATCAGACCTATTTGCAGATTCTTATCTATTCAACACATAAGTACTCTCAGACCACATAACTGTAATATTAAGACACCCACTGATATAAAAATGAACAAATGTTATTTTTAGCTATTGAAATTGAAATACACAGAAATTAGATTTCACACCATGATGCGCCATTCGACCGTGTCATGAAACCCATCCCACTGTTACCTGTATTACATTTTACATGCATGTTGCCCATTTCAGGCTGAATCATACTTATAGAACTCATAATAATAATATTATTCTTGCAATCTTGCAAGTTGTTTGGTCCCGATGACCCAAGGTTATCTAGTCATCTTGACCTGGGACAAGTCTGGCGGTCAGCTAGCATGCAGACTTGCCTGACATTGTGTAAATATCAGACACTTACTGAGTCTGCATGGCGTTGTCTTGTGGGCTGTTATTTCTTTAGGATTTATAATCTAGGTTGCCGGATGAGAAGCTTGGAGGCTCACCTATAGATGAGGGCCGGATTAAGTGTGCTGGTGGTCATTCTGCACAAAATCTGGAGGTCCCAGATACAGTATTTTTTTCCTTTAAAAAGGTAGTCCAGTCAAGTAACTGATTGGTGGTTTTCTGGCACCTAATTACTGGAACGTCAGATTGAGCCCCTTGCCGCACTCTTGTGCGGGTGCGTGCTGCTCGAGAACTGCTGCTTTGCCATTCTGGGCAGGGGGGTGTAGTCTTCCAGCTGGTCCAACAGAAAACAGTTCCCTGCATTGAGCTGTGGCTGTGCTTGGTAGCTTATGTGCTGTGAGCGGCCGCTCACTAACAGCTATGCATGCACCCATCACTGTAGCATTGCTGAAGGCAAACTCTAAACTCTCTGTCCTGCCCTGTGGTGGCTTTGGCTGTAGGTTTGCAAAAACAAAAAAAGGCTTGCAAATGCGCGGGGGGGGGGGCACTCCCGCCAATAGCTTTGCTGCTGGCTCCGCGGCCCGTCAGGCCAAAGACTCAAAAGGCTCCTGAACCAAATCATAACCCAAAGGTTTGTGGAGGCCCCCTTTGCAGGGCAAGTGGTGGAGGCCCCGGGGTGAGCACCCCTTGCACCCCCCCTCATAATCCAGCCCTGGATGGATGCATCATCAAGACATTTTGTCTCGGCATAAATCATAGTCACCGTGATCTCTAGGGATAATTCTTACTTAGATGTTGCTAAATTTAAACTTTTGTGATTGATTCTCTTCTATATATGTATATTGTGTGATTATTTCATTAATTAATTATCTAATTTTATTAGGGTCATTGTTTTGTTTAACCCCTACAAAAACACAGGCACACATAGGAGAGCAGATCTTTCTATTAAAAGTGGAAAGATACCTTCCAATACCTGTCACATCTTTTTTTTTTTTTTTCAGTAAGGGACTACAACACACTTGATGGTATTTTTCTTATTGAATAGAGTGGGGGGGGTCATGTTTTGTGATATAGCCCCTTTAATTTTAAGGGACAGTCCAGGCAAGTTAAGATACAAACTGCCCACAGACCTGATCCCTAGTAGTACTGCTGGTTGCCATTTGTTTTGGAGGTTAGCTCCGAAACTGAGAATGCTCCCCTACTCGGTTTCCAGTGCACAAACAGAGTATCAGCATTGAGCAGTCACTGATATGCCCCCTGCTGCTAATCAGCAAGAGAGCCTGCCCCCTTGTGAACAATAGCAGGAGTGCACATAGAAGCCTGCAATGGAGCAGGAAGCAATGAAACCGGTGCAATTGGGGGATCAAGCCTGCAGGCTGACAGGTTTTATTCACTTACCTAAACTATAACTTTAATGTGAAGTTACAGTTCATTCATTTCTTTATTACAAATAAGATTCTTCTTTTAAAACTTATCAAGGTTAAGACTTTAAGCATTTTTGTTGTACGCAGCAGCCAGTGAAATGTATATGTACAACACACTCCTCGCCAGCAGGAAACACATTTTTCTATATGCAGGCCGCCATATCAAATAAAAGTCTTTGGGATTTAAACTTGTGACACTCCCGCAATAATTCAGCGTAATTGTGCAGCCAGGTTGTAAAGCTGTACTATCTGTGATGCTTTACTCCGCTTAGAGAGAGAGGGGAGAGAGAGCACGCTGTTAAACCGTCCTCACTGACATCTAATGTTGCGGCTTTTAAAAAATATTGTATAAAGACTGAGATTTATTTCCTGCGATGTTTCATTAATGGTTGTGGCAGGCAGCTGGCCTGAGGTTTGACACCCAATAAAATCCATGTCAGGAATATTAAAGATAGTGCAAAAGATAACTATGAATTTACATTCAAACGGGGCTTTGACAAAGCCATTGCAACAAGCACCTAATCAGGTCTCAAGACCTAGCCTGCCCTCTCTTTAAACCTGCGAGCTCGAAAAGAAGCTTTAAATTGGAAATTATTACACATTAAAACCTCAACATGGCTCGGATCGAAAGCGGATCGATATCTTGCCGAGCACAATAAATCAGCCTTCTGCTCAGCGGTTTCTGTTTGCTGAACATATTTAAATTTTCTTGTAACAAATTAATTCCAACATTTTCTCTTGATTGAATTAGGGCAAGTGTTGGAGCTGTCACAAGTATTTCGCTGCTTCAGGGAGACAAATTGCTCGTCTGGACATGGGTAACAAGCCAAAGTGTTGAGTCCCTGATAATCTTTCCACTAATTCTCCATTACAGCAAAATGAAGCCATAAATCACCATGACAGCTGATCGATGTAAACATTGTTTCCGTCATGATTGCCAGGGTTCCCTGTGGAGTTACTGTCCGCTTACAATTCGCTGAAATTACTCCCCGTACAGCCTCCCAGGAAACTAGTAGAGCAATGGAACCAAAGTCACTCTTGTCTGAAAAGTAACCATATCATTTCACCAGCCAGCCTTATTACAGTACGCAATGTATTCATCAAAATAGCGCATTTGGCCAGCATCTGGGTAATCTTTTAAAGCTGGGAAGAATAGCCGCTGTCATCCTTCTCTAGCCATAATATAATGACAATTTAAGCCTATGCCCTACAGGAGAAAAAAAACTGAAATAATTGTGCTAATGTAAAGACGTCAGTTTTCTGGGCTGTCGCTTTTCCTTTTAACTAACTGGTGGCAACTTGGATGAAATGACTTGACTCTTTGGTGTGCTACGCTAATGCATTCTAAAAAAGAAATGAAACCACCCCATGGCTGTGCCCTATGGCAGGTCCCTGTGCAAATTTAATTCGAGAAAGAGATGCTATTAAATAGCTCTGCACAGAAGTAATTCACACACAGATCTTGTTGCAGCGGCAATCTGTCTGCATAATGTGGCCGCTGTTCAGGGCTCATAGAAAACATTTTAGTTTGCTAAGTGAAACAATTTGACATTTCCAGGTGGTGCTGAACGCGAGAAATTAGGAAGCCAGGAGATGACAGCACCCAGACAGCATTTGAAAAATGACAACTAATATCTTCAGAGTCACCTTTCACCACATGACTTATGTGGATTTTTTTTCCTCCCTTAAAGAAATAAAACGATGGATTGTTGGTATTCTAAATAGGGATGTGAGAAAATGTAACAAAATACGGTATAGCAAAGCACGCTCATTGGTGGTCACCAGAACAATAACCTCAAAGTAATTTGAAAACCAGTTGTGGACAAAAACAAGAGTCCATACTTACATACAGTCCAAATATCCATGTACCAGTCTTCCAGAGTTGCTGCGCACCAGTACGGTATATAGCTGAGGGTGGCAGCAGGAGGCACCATTCCAGCCACAACGCACAACACAAAGTAGTTGCTGTTCTTTTTTTTGGGGGGGGCGGGGATTCAAGCATTCCAGGGAAGGATCTTCTGTGCAAAAGGTTCAAAAGTGAGGAGCGTTTAAATCCCCCAAAAACTGATGATCTAGGACAATTTAAAAAACAAAAATATCCATTTCTAGTTCTACACCCTAAAAAGGGAATAGCGACAAGGGCTTTGGCCAAATGTTTTTCACAAGTTCAGTGGATTTTGGTCCGCTTTAATGTACAAGCCAACTAACCTGATTGGCCACCAGCTTTCGCGTAATTGGCAGCCAAATAATTACTGGGGAAGGGATAAGCATTGGCTGACTTGGATCTGACCTTTTTAAAGTGGGCTGACCTTTTTAAAGTGGACCAAGATCTGGGTTTTGGTCCATATCCCTGGGACACCCCAGTTTGGGGTGCCTCACTTTCGCTGACTATACTAACTTCTTCTCGGTTCAGCGGCATGTGTGGCCACTCATCCAATCAACTTCTTCTGCTGTGCATATGAATGTGGGGCTCGAAAAGCTGAATGGAATCCCCAGCCACACATCAGCGGCATGTGCCATCACTTTCATACTTTGGCAGTGCACAGTGCAAATTTGACCCCACTGTCGATAAAAACTGATTGATATTGATATTTGGTGGAATTGGTGGCTCTACAATTAGACAAGCCAGGAAGTCTGTCATCCAACTTGGAGGTTGCACTATTGCTATTAGACGCCTGCATCACTTTTCAGAATCAGAATCACTTTCATTCACAAAGTACATCATAGCAAAATCCAAGGAAATCACTTTGGATAGAGGCAGTACTGGGCTGAACAGTGGGAAAGCAGAATGTATAAAAGGATAAGGAGGAACATATTCTTATAGTTTAGTTGGCAGAACACAAGTCCACATGATTTTGTCCTAGCAACCACCATTTTGAAGCATACCTGAGGCTTCCTTTCCCAGCTTCCCAGCTGTGCTACAACTTGCATTTAAATGATATAACCCACAAGCCCATTAGCACCTCCTCTTTGCTGGAGGCCTGCAGCCTACAATGCATATAGGCAGGAAATCCAGCAGTACTTCCTGTTGCAGATGGCCTGAAACGCCATAGGGAGCCATTTTGAGGGTAAAATCAAAAACAGAAGTTAGAGAAAAGTAAAATAATTTTTATGTGCAGAAATCTAAATTGCCTTGAGGTGGAATGAATATGAGCATTGGTTCTTATAAGGGTGTTGGTCCAGTTTAAAGGTACAAGCACCCCATTGCTAGGTGCAAGCACCCCATTTTACTTCTTATTACAGCTGGGTCTTCTTGTGTCTTTACAAGATAGAAATAAAAATAAAATTCAGTGCCATCAAAAGGCAAAAAATATAAATTAAAACATATAGTTAAAGTGGACCAATCACCCCCTTAAAAAACTCCAGGGCCAGCCGACTACGTGTTCTGCCAGTTACAGCCACAAATTTAAATAACTACACTTAAGGGGCAAACCAATTAATTCACTGGTATTTACAGGGACAGGTGTCCTATTTTAGTTCCTGTTACCGTCAAGTTCACTATTTTAGAAGCCACATTCATAATTTACTGTACCCAAGCCGAGAAATGTAAATCTCTGTACTTAGTCAAAATGGACAGTTTAAATACCTGTTGCAGCCAGTTCTTTCAGTGAATATGGACTGACTAAGAGGAATTCATTGGCAGCGATGGTAGGCAAGAGGGTGAAAGTGGGAACATTGGGAACTGGCTCCTTAGTCTGCTTCAACAAGTCCAAACCATAACAGGGGACTTAACACAACCTAAGGAAGATGATCAAGAGCCTCACTGACGTGCAAATCTTACTTGTCTCTGAGGAAAAGGACCAACCAAAAAGCAATGTGTTCAATCATTCCGACACAGGCACTCTAAACAATACAGGGACCCTTGCGCAAGCAAGGTTAGGCTCAACCCTTGCTTGTCCAGAATCCTATTTCCTTTCCTCTTCAGGCCCCATAAGAAGCACCTTTCTATAGGTTAGATGTGTAACTATAAAGGAGCTGAAACAGGTCTGGGAGAGGAAAGGTGAGTATCTATTTTTGCCTAGACAGGTCCTTTAGTGCAGTTGCATACATTGTTGCTAGAAATGAGCAAAGTTTTGAAAAATTTGATTCGGCCAATTCGCTGAATTTTCGGTTCGACCTGAATTTATGTGTGGCGAATCGCTATAAAAAATGGCTATTTCTGAGCTTCTGCCTTGCTGTAACATGCATAGGATGTGTGCTGGGTTAGTGAAATAATACTGTAAATAATTATGACATGCAGATCAGAGGCATCGCTATTAGAATCGCAGAGCGGCATAATTGTAGAGAGTTGAGGTGGCATCACAATGAGGAGCCCCAATATTGCCTGAAAAACACACCCTTGAGCTGGCAGCAGCAGGAGCCCAAATATTGGCTGAAAGACACCCTGGAGTTGGCAGCAGCAGCAGGAGCCCAAAAATTGGCTGAATGACACCCTGGAGTTGGCAGCAGCACCAGAAGCCCAAAAATTGACTGAGAGACACACCCTGGAGTTGGCAGCAGCAGCAGGAACCCAGAAATTGTCTGGAAGGCACCCTGAAGTTGGCAGCAGCAGCAGGAGCCAAAAAAATTACTGAAAGACACACCCTGGAGTTGGCAGCAGCAAGAGCCCAAAAATTAACTGAATGACACCCTGGAGTTGTCAGCAGCAGCAGGAGCCCAAAAATTGACTGAAAGACACCCTGGATTTCGCAGAAGCAGCAGGAACCCAAACATTGGCCTAAAGACACACCCTGGAGTTGGCAGCAGCAGGAGCACAAAAATTGGCTGGAAGGCACACCCTGGAGTTGGCAGCAGCAGCCGTAACCCAAACATGGGCTGGAAGGCACCCTGGAGTTGTCAGCAGCAGCAGGAGCACAAAAATGTACTGATAGACACCCTGGAGTTGGCAGAAGCAGCAGGAACCCAAACATTGCTTGAAAAAGACACTGGAGTTGGCAGCAGGAACCCATAAATTGGCCTAAAGACACACCCTGGAGTTGGCAGCAGCATCAGGAGCCCAAACATTGCTTGAAAGAGACACTGGAGTTGGCAGCAGGAGCCCAAAAATTGGCCTAAAGACACACCCTGGAGTTGGCAGCAGCAGCTGGAGCCCAAACATTGCTTGAAAGAGACACCCTGGAGTTGGCAGCAGCAGAAGCACAAAAATTGGCTGGAAGGCACACCCTGGAGTTGGCAGCAGCAGCAGTAACCCAAACTTTGGCTGGAAGGCACCCATAAATTGGCCTAAAGACACACCCTGGAGTTGGCAGCAGCATCAGGAGCCCAAACATTGCTTGAAAGAGACACTGGAGTTGGCAGCAGGAGCCCAAAAATTGGCCTAAAGACACACCCTGGAGTTGGCAGCAGGAGCCCAAACATTGCTTGAAAGAGACACCCTGGAGTTGGCAGCAGCAGGAGCACAAAAATTGACTGAAAAACACCCTGGAGCTGGCAGAAACAGCAGGAGCCCAAACATTGCTTGAAAGAGACACTGGAGTTGGCAGCAGGAGCCCAAAAATGGGCCTAAAGACACACCCTGGAGTTGGCAGCAGCAGGAGCCCAAACATTGCTTGAAAGAGACACTGGAGTTGGCAGCAGGAGCCCAAAAATGGGCCTAAAGACACACCCTGGAGTTGTCAGCAGCAGCAGGAGCCCAAACATTGCTTGAAAGAGACACCCTGGAGTTGTCAGCAGCAGCAGGAGCCCAAAAATTGGCCTAAAGACACACCCTGGAGTTGGCAGCAGCAGCAGGAGCCCAAACATTGCTTGAAAGAGACACTGGAGTTGGCAGCAGGAGCCCAAAAATTGGCCTAAAGACACACCCTGGAGTTGGCAGCAGCAGCAGGAGCCCAAAAATTGACAGAATGACACCCTGGAGTTGTCAGCAGCAGCAGGAGCCCAAAAATTGACTGAAAGACACCCTGGAGTTGGCAGAAGCAGCAGGAATCCAAACATTGGCCTAAGGACACACCCTGGAGTTGGCAGCAGCAGGAGCACAAAAATTGGCTGGAAGGCACACCCTGGAGTTGGCAGCAGCAGCAGAAGCACAAAAATTGACTGAAAGACACCCTGGAGTTGGCAGCAGCAGAAAGAACCCAAACATTGCTTGAAAGAGACACTGGAGTTGGCAGCAGGAACCCAAAAATTGGCCTAAAGACACACCCTGGAGTTGGCAGCAGCAGCAGCAGGAGCCCAAACATTGCTTGAAAGAGACACTGGAGTTGGCAGCAGGAGCCCAAAAATTGGTCTATAGACACACCCTGGAGTTGGCAGCAGCAGCAGGAGCCCAAACATTGCTTGAAAGAGACACTGAAGTTGGTAGCAGGAGCCCAAAAATGGGCCTAAAGACACACCCTGGAGTTGGCAGCAGCAGCAGGAGCCCAAACATTGCTTGAAAGAGACACTGGAGTTGGCAGCAGGAGCCCAAAAATGGGCCTAAAGACACACCCTGGAGTTGTCAGCAGCAGCAGGAGCCCAAACATTGCTTGAAAGAGACACCCTGGAGTTGTCAGCAGCAGCAGGAGCCCAAAAATTGGCCTAAAGACACACCCTGGAGTTGGCAGCAGGAGCCCAAACATTGCTTGAAAGAGACACTGGAGTTGGCAGCAGGAGCCCAAAAATTGGCCTAAAGACACACCCTGGAGTTGGCAGCAGCAGCAGGAGCCCAAAAATTGACAGAATGACACCCTGGAGTTGTCAGCAGCAGCAGGAGCCCAAAAATTGACTGAAAGACACCCTGGAGTTGGCAGAAGCAGCAGGAATCCAAACATTGGCCTAAGGACACACCCTGGAGTTGGCAGCAGCAGGAGCACAAAAATTGGCTGGAAGGCACACCCTGGAGTTGGCAGCAGCAGCAGAAGCACAAAAATTGACTGAAAGACACCCTGGAGTTGGCAGCAGCAGAAAGAACCCAAACATTGCTTGAAAGAGACACTGGAGTTGGCAGCAGGAACCCAAAAATTGGCCTAAAGACACACCCTGGAGCTGGCAGCAGCAGCAGCAGGAGCCCAAACATTGCTTGAAAGAGACACTGGAGTTGGCAGCAGGAGCCCAAAAATTGGTCTATAGACACACCCTGGAGTTGGCAGCAGCAGCAGGAGCCCAAACATTGCTTGAAAGAGACACTGAAGTTGGTAGCAGGAGCCCAAAAGTTGGCCTAAAGACACACCCTGGAGTTGGCAGCAGCAGAAGGAGCCCAAACATTGCTTTAAAGAGACACTGGAGTTGGCAGCAGGAGCCCAAAAATTGGCCTAAAGACACACCCTGGAGTTGGCAGCAGCAGGAGCCCAAACATTTCTTGAAAGAGACATTGGAATTGGCAGCAACAGCCCAAAAATTGGCCTAAAGACACACCCTGGAGTTGGCAGCAGCAGCAGCAGGAGCCCAAACATTTCTTGAAAGAGACACCCTGAAGTTGGCAGCAGGAGCCCAAAAATTGGCTGAAAGACACCCTGGAGTTGGCAGCAGCAGCAAGAGCCCAAAAATTGGCTGAATGACACCCTGAAGTTGGCAGCAGAAGCCCAACAATTGACTGAGAGACACACCCTGGAGTTGGCAGCAGCAGCAGGAACCCAGAAATTGTCTGGAAGGCGCCCTGAAGTTGGCAGCAGCAGGAGCACAAAAATTGGCTGGAAGGCACACCCTGGAGTTGGCAGCAGGAGCCCAAAAATTGACTGAAAGACACACCCTGGAGTTGGCAGCAGTAGCAGGAGCCCAAAAATTGACTGAATGACACCCTGGAGTTGTCAGCAGCAGCAGGAGCCCAAAAATTGACTGAAAGACACCCTGGAGTTGGCAGAAGCAGCAGGAATCCAAACATTGGCCTAAAGACACACCCTGGAGTTTGCAGCAGCAGGAGTACAAAAATTGGCTGGAAGGCACACCCTGGAGTTGGCAGCAGCAGCAGTAACCCAAACATTGGCTGGAAGGCACCCTGGAGTTGTCAGCAGCAGCAGGAGCACAAAAATTTCCCTAAAGACACACCCTGGAGTTGTCAGCAGCAGGAACACAAAAATTATCTGAAAGGCATACCCTGCAGTTGGCATCAGCAGGAACCCAAGAATTGACTGAAAGGCACACCCTGTAGTTGGCATCAGCAGGAGCCCAAAAATTGTCTGAAAGGCATACCATGAAGTTGGCATCAGCAGGAACCCAAAAATTGGCCTAAAGACATAAATATGTTTTGCACTATTTGGAAAGTGTAAAACGTGGCACCATGATGAATCTACTCGCATGCATCAGCCATTGGTGGGTGGAAATCCTGGCTGATCCATCCCTGATTCATTTTCACAAAGGTGAGTCTCTCCACATTTTTAGTTGACAGACGAGTTCTCCTCGGCGTTACTATGGCCCCCGCCGCACTAAACACTCGCTCAGATGGCACGCTACTGGCCGGGAAGGACAGCTTTCCCAGGGTAAACTCTGCTAGTTGCGGCCACATGTCAAGTTTGGCTGCCCAGAAGTCCAGCGGATCCTCAAGGTGTGTTGGCATAGTCATGTCAAGGTATGACACGACCTGCTGGTTCAGGTCCTGCTCTAGGTCTTCCTGCTGCTCATGAGTAGCCTCACTATGCGGGTGAAGAAAGCTACTTATTAGCGACTGTAGACTCAGGCTGCTGCTGATGGAGCTGTTACTGCTCCTGCCACCCCCCCCTAGCAGCTATGGCAGTGGAAGGTGAGCGCAGAGGGCCCCCCCGAGTCAAACCTGCGAGAGTATGGACGATGGTGCAGATAGGCATCAGCCAACTGACTACCCTCCCTCTCAGTGGGTGTAAAAAATGCCCCCATTTTTTGCCGGTAGCGAGGGTCCAATAAGGTGGAGAGCCAGAAGTCATCCCGCTGACAAATGGAAACAATTCTGGGGTCACTACACAAGCACGTGAGCATGCTTCGTGCCATTTGTGCAAGTGACTCGGAGGGACTACCTGTCTCCATCCCCCCTTGCATACTGCCACGGTGTGTCTGGGTCCTCTGTCTCGCCTTCCTCACAACCCTATAGCTCCTCTGGCTGCTCCTGCTCCTCCTCTCCTGTCAGCTGACTAGATAAACCAGCCATTTCGCCAAGCCTAAACTGTGCTTCACTGTGCCCCTCCTCCTCCTCCAGTTCAGCTCCAGCGGGGTTCATGTGGCCGTAAGATGTAGGCGCCATATCTCCAGTGCCCTGACTAGACATGGTTTCCAACATGTGTTGTAGTACCTGAAGCAGTGGAATCACGTCGTTCATCCCATAATCCTGGTGACTGACAAATATAGTGGCTTCCTCAAAGGGCCTGAGCAAACGGCAGGTGTCACGTATGAGCTGCCACTGGTTTACATTGAAGTTACACAGGGGAATGCCCCTATCCGCTTGGATCATCAAGAAATCCGTGATGGCTTTTCTCTGTTCGTATAGTCGGTCCAACATATGGAGGGTGGAAATCCAACGGGTGGAAACATCGCAAATCACATGTTGGGGGCTACCGTTCTGTTGCTGTAGCTCAAGAAAGGTGTGCTTGGCGGTGTAGGAGTGACTGAAGTGCATGCAAAGTTTCCTTCCCGTTTTTAGGATGTCTTGCAGATGGGGGGAAGACTTCAGAAACCACTTGACAACCAGATTGAAGACATGAGCCATGCAGGGCGCATGGGTCAGGCTTCCTTGTCACAGCGCAGACAAAATGTTCTTCCCATTGTCGGTCACCATGGTTCCCATTTTCAGTTTTCTTGGAGTAAGCCATGTTTGGATTTCTTGATGAATACATTTTATCAGTTCCTCCCCTGTGTGACTATTTGCCAAGACAAACCATGCGAAGCATAGCGTGACACCGCCGTGCCCTGCACACATGGTAGACTGGAGGGGCACTGAGACTTGACCCTACAGTGGAGGGTGAGGAGACGGCGGAGAATGAGGAGGGCGAGTCGCACAGTGTCACAGGCACAACGGCCTGGTAGCACGGAGGCCGAAGCGGCGTGACCTGTCCAAGTTGCTGCTGCTGCAAAGGAACCACATTCACCCAGTGGGCCGTAAACGACATGTACTGTCCCTGACCGTAGTTACAGCTCCAGACGTCGGCGCTGCCATGCACTTGGTACACACCGACAGGCTCAAGGACTGGCCCACCTTCTGTTCAACAAAATTGTGCAGGGCTGGTACTGCCTTCTTGCAAAGAAATGACGGTTTGGGACTCTCCACCTCGGTTTGGCACAAGCCATCAGTTCTCTGAAAGGTGCAGAGTCCACCACCTGAGAAGGGAGCGACTGCAGCACCAGCAACTTGGACAGGAGCACATTCAGCTTCTGTGGGCGCATACTGCTGTCTCTTGGACATGGCTTCGCTGATGGATTGCTGGCAGGATGCCTGACTTGGAGGAGGAGCAGGAGCATCAGGAGCGACAGAGGATGGGTATGACGCACAGCTGCCTTCGGCGGAGGTGCTGGAGCCTTGGCTGGCAGAAATTTGGAGCGGCGTGCCACTTGGTGAGGAAGCAGGCTGGACCACCTCTTCGGAGCCTTGGTTCTCCCAGGCCGCTTTATGGTGACACTGCATATGTTGACGCAGGGCCGTGGTGCCAACATTGGGGCCCTGGCCACGCTTCACCTTCTGCCTACACATCTTGCATGTGGCCATGTTACCCTCCTGCGGATGCTTGATGAAAAACTGCCACACTGCCGAGTAGCTAATTTTCCCACCAACAGCCTGCACTGATTCACTGCTACTGCCACTGCTACTGCAGCAAGTGATCTACCCTGGCACCATTTGGCTCCAGATTTTACAATTCTGCCCCCATGCTGACTTCCAACCATGCTACTAACACCTTGCTGCCTCAGCTGCTGACTCCGGGGCAACCTGTGCCCCTCTTCTCCTGATGATGATGATGATGAAGCCCCTTCTGCACCCGGCTCCCAAGTGCGATCGGCTTCATCATCATCATCCAGTTGTGTCTGCATGTCACTGATGTTTTCAATTTCCTCAACAGTGTCTGGTGCAGGAGCTGGAACGCTCGCCACACCACCTCCCATGACACTCTCCACATCACCATTTATCTGCCTAGCGAAAGATGCCACCTCCATTTCTTGGCTGGGCAGCAGCTGCTGACTGTCCTCTATCTGATCATCCTCACTAAAGAGTGGAGCTGAACCCAAAGCATAGGATACGTCACTGGGGGAGGGAGCGGCGTAGGACAGAGGCAATGGGAGGCTAGGGACTGCTCCCTTGCCATGCCAACTCAGGGTTGTGTCAGAGGAACCTACCGACTGTAGACTGGGGGTGTCAGATGTAACTTGTGATGATGTGGATGACCGTGTTAACCAATCTACGACGGCAGATGCGTTACTGGTGGAGACACCACCACAAGCAGATACTGGCAGATCAGGTCTCTCACCGCGATTCCTGCTGCCACTCTCCCCTAGTCTGCTGCGACCTCTGCCTGCTGAATCTAGGCCTCTGCCACTCCTCTGTGAACATTCTGGCACTTGTCTGCCTGACATTTTTATGTATTTGAAATGCTCAACAGGCACTTTAAAAATGTGTTTACTTTAAAAAGCAGAAGGTAAATTACCTGAGGAACTGCTTCTCTGTAACAGATACTATGAAAACTGGCAATATGGGATGCCCAGTGCTCAAGGGTTTTTAAAGCAGACACAAAAACACTTTTAAAAGTGTGGTCTAGTTAGATGAAATCAGCTGAAAGACCTGCTTCTCTGTAACAGATACTATGAAAATTGGCAATATGGGATGCCCAGTGCTCAAGGGTTTTTAAAGCAGACACAAACACACTTTTAAAACTGTGGTCTAGTTAGATGAAATCATCTGAAAGACCTGCTTCTGTGTAACAGATACGGTTAAATGTGCTAACATGGGATGCCCAGTGCTCAGGGGTTTTTAAAGCAGACATAAAACACTTTTAAAACTGTGGTCTAGTTAGATGAAATCAGCTGAAAAACCTGCTTCTCTGTAACAGATACTATGAAAATTGGCAATATGGGATGCCCAGTGCTCAGGGGTTTTTAATAGAGATGAGCGAACTTCTTGAAAGTTCGATTCGGGCGATTCGCCAAATTTCCCCAAGAAATTCTGGTTCGCCCGAATCGAACTTTCACGAATCGCTCATCTGAAAAAAAAAATGCCGGCATGGTGGGAGTGGGCAGGCCGGCTACGCCTGTCAGCGGGCCGCCACCGGCCCGCTGACAGCGCAGCCGGCCTGCCCGTTCCCACCATGCCGGCATTTTTTTTAAAGCAAAAATGCCGGCATGGTGGGAGCGGGCAGGCCAGCTACGCTGTCAGCGGGCGGCGGAAGCTTTTTTTTTAAAAAGCAAACACTTACCTGCATGGTCGGAGCGTGGAGGCCGGCGCCGCTCTCAGCTGTCATCAGAGGACGCGTCATCAGAGGGCGCGTCATCAGAGGGCGCCTGAGAGCGGCGCCGGCCTCCACGCTCCGACCATGCAGGTAAGTGTTTGCTTTTTAAAAAAATGCCGGCATGGTGGGAGCGGGCAGGCCGGCTGCGCTGTCAGCGGGCCGGCTTCCGCCGCCCGCTGACAGCGTAGCCGGCCTGCCCGCTCCCACCATGCCGGCAGATAGGGTTAAATGTGCAAACATGGGATGCACAGTGCTCAGGGTTTTTTTCAGCAGAATTGAAAGCAATTTAAAACTGTGGTCTAGTTAGATGCAATCAGCTTTAAGACCTGCTTCTGTGTAACAAATAGGCTTAAATGTGCAAACATGGGATGCACAGTGCTCAGGGGCTTTTACAGCAGAAACAAAAGCAAAAACTGTGATCTGGCTATTAAATCAAATGAAAATTAAAAAAAGGCTTTCTCTGTCACTTTATCTGCTTCTCTCTTCTGCCTCGATCTTTCCCTGGCTCTCTCTGGTTCTCTCTGGCTCTCCGTTTGTCTTGCCCTGTCTTTCCCTGTCTCTCCCCAGCCCCGTTCTCGCTGCAATATAACGCTGAAATGCACACCAGCAAGGTGGCCGCCACTTATATAGCGCTGTGATGTCACTGAGGTGCCTGGCTGCTGATAGGCTGCATGTGACCTTCCCATGATACCTTGCCCCAGGGGATATGTCCAGACATGTCCCTCCACCAATTTAGAATGCCTGTAATTGCAGTAAATGAAGTTTAAAGAAAAAATGTGATCAATAGAATCGCGGAGAAATTCGGATTCGTTCAGAATCAAATATTTCATGAAATTCGGAATGAATTCGGATTCGTCCGAATCGATTCGCTCATCTCTAATTGTTGCCATTTTAGTTGTTTAGGGGAGTAAGGAACAAATGAAACTTGTTTTGATGTAATGTCGGCAAAAAGTTTTGTTATGGTGGGTCATCATGAGCCATATGACAAAATTAGCCGTGATGACTTTTTAAACCCATGTACTATTGTATGCATAGAGTTGTTTGATAACTCACATGCATTCATATCACAGCTAAAAGCTTAAATTCAACTAGTTGGGAATACTGAAGAGAATGACATTCAAGTGAAGACAGTTAAACCTTTTTGTAACCCATCTCCAGAAATGTATGGAAGAGGCCACCATGGATCTGTTCAACAATAACAGCTAGGAATCAGAAATAAGGTTTGCTAAAAGTAATCTTGTAATCACTGGTGATCCACAAATATACCCTAATTTACAGAATGGTACCTTGCAGAGGTAAAGGGTGCTAATGATGCATTTCGGAATAGGGAGTCAAATAGGCACTTGCATCAAGAGGAGCTGAAGATTTTATCAGCCAAAGCGAGACTTTAGGCAATCCTGATAATGCTCAGTGGAATACATGGCTTTATGACTCTATAGCCCCGGTCAGGAAATGCAGATGCCAGGCTGACCTGTATGTATGTGATGCTGCCTATCCCTATTTACGTCCTTCCCCTTTTTTCTTCTTCTTTTCCTTTACTACTCTTTCTTTTCCACATTCCTTTCTTTGTTATGTCCTATTGATAGTTTGATTTCTCAGATGGTTTATTAATGTATGAGGTTTTTGGATTTGGAATATCAAGCAGGCACTGCTTGGTGGTTTTTCAGTTCCCCAAGATCAAACAGTTGGCTCACGATGTATCCGGTGAAGTCTCAAATAGGTTGTAAGAAATCTTTAACATAGGGATAGTGGTAAAGGAAATACCTTAGATGCATTCATTCTAGAGTTCCTTATGATGTGTAATGTCCACTTCTCTAATTAAGTGAGGCTCCAGGGCTAGCCCACCATCATGTCCTCACAGATCAGGCTGCACACCACTTCATCATACAATTCATTTATTTATTGATCAAAATTAATACACTAATCTCATATACAGCAAGACAACACAAAACACATTAAAAAACATATATTTAAAAACCCAAGCGGGGAGGAACTCCAGGGCTAAAATACATAGAGACACTCAAAATATAGTGTCAAAATAATCCATTAAATTTAAATAGGGACGTGCTTCGTGGTCCTGAACCACTTCACATGGGAGGTCACCCATGTGAAGTGGTTCAGGACCACGAAGCGCGTCGATGAGAAGGTAAGTGGGGAGGAATTGGGCTGTTTCCTGCATTATGGATTATTAGATACATGATGGTATATTGAATTCCTGATGTGTATCTCTGACGTTTTTGGAGACAAGTAGTGGCACTGTATAGTTTAATGCATGGTTGCACTTAGGCACTTTTGCACTTTCTGCACGGTTGAGAGCACTTTATTAAACTGCACAATATATATATACTGTTAATCCATCATGGAATAGCACTGATTTATTATTTTTTGATATAGATCATATGATATTGATAAATTGCACTAGCACCTAGTATCTTGTCCAGTAAACGTCAGTGTATATATATTCGTTGATGTGAGCTTGCTTTATGGATATTTAAATTTAATGGATTATTTTGACACTATATTTTGAGTGTCTCTATGTATTTTAGCCCTGGAGTTCCTCCCCACTTGGGTTTTTAAATATATGTTTTTTAATGTGTTATGTGTTGTCTTGCTGTATATGAGATTAGTGTATTAATTTTGATCAATAAATAAATGAATTGTATGATGAAGTGGTGTGCAGCCTGATGTGTGAGGACATGATGGTGGGCTAGCCCTGAAGCCTCACTTAATTAGAGAAGTGTGTATAGAGCTGTGTCCCTAGGGCTAGCACCCTGAGTATACTATATTTTGTGAGCAGTGCATACCTATTAGTGTTGAGGTATGATGTGTAATGTCCTAAATGACGACTAAGACTGTATGGTTTGTGCACTGTTAACTGACTAATAGTTTTGATGAATGTATCAAATTGCCTTAGGATTGAGATATTAACTGACGGAAATACTTTCTTCAAAACTGTAATGTAATGTAAGTCTGTTCCTTTACTTCTTTACTTGTGTTTCATTTTGTTCTATATTGCAAATCTTCAAATCCCAAGGTATTTTGAAAAATATAAAATATTCACGGATACAATAAATGTATCCATATTAATAGTATGGCCTTCTGTTTCTATGTAAAATCCTAATAAATCCAGATTGTAAAAAAAACATCATGTCAAGATACCTGACGTACAACTGATTTCTTCCTATGCAAAAGTAATTATTTCATTGAAACAAAGCTTTTATTTATCCTGATCAGAAGGACCTGTAGAAGAAACAGGTTGAGAAGGACTTGGCTTTAGAGACAAGTTGTTCAGTCCTAGGCGATGATGATTGCATTGTAAAGCAGGTCAGAGAGACCTGCCAGGGCTTTTGTCCTTTGAGAACTCTCCACCAAACCTATGGGACCATCAGTCACCCATTGTGAATCACTATATGACAAGCCCTAAGACCTCTGCTGGATCCATCTTCAGCTTTTGACACAAATTAAATATGCAAGAAAGTGGGCAGATGTCATGATAGCGGCCATATTTAGTAAAAGTTAATCTCTCCAGATACTAAAAATAGCACCTCTAGCTTGCATCACCGTCCTGGTCTGGAAAACAGCCATATGCTCTTTAGGAAATAGGAATATCAGCATCATTCTCCACTTTTCTTGTTCAGCTAGGCTGCTAAGTGTTTATGCTTCACAGGGACACCCATGTTTGGCTTAAGGACACAAGGAGCATAATATTTCCTATTATGCAAATCCCTAACCATGTGTGTGAAACCCATTAGGATTGTCAGTATACTCACCTTTCAGCAATCCCACGGCATGGGCCATGTCCGCATCCCTGGCTTCCCTTGACTGATGCACGTGCGTCAGCCAGAGGGAAACCAGGGATGTGACCACTCCCCGCTCTCTATGCTGGGCTTTGTGGACAAAGTACTCTCCCGTGCAATAACATACAAGGCATAGAGTGCTGATGGGATAACAGCCTGTGCATGCACAGTGGGATCACCAGTGAGATGAATATACTGGAGATCCCAGGTAGCTTCACACAGCAGGGTATCCTGAATCGGGATGTCCCATGGATATGGACCAGAATCGGGCATAGTCAAAATCCTGGGTCTACTTTAATATTTAGGGCTAAAAGAAGTATAAAGCCCCTTATTCAAGGGTTCAAGATATAAAGTGTTTTCTTAAATGTATTATTATGGCACATACAGACCAAAAGCAACATGTTGTACTCATCACTATTAGTGAGTAGTGAGGCATGCAATCATCTATTTTCATCTATATGCTATTCTAAGCTCTCAGAATGAAGCAGGTCAGCGTACAATGCTTGGGTATAGTTTCTAACATTTATGAAACAACTCCTAATTTTGGACACAGTATTGGCCCTTATCAGCACAAGGCTAGAGACAATGGATGTATGGGGGAGGATGAGATTTGAGAGCACTGTAACTCTAATAAATATAAATATTAGTATACCCAAGCAATGCATAACCTGCCTTGTCATTAAGAACAATGGGCCTGCTGTTCTTGGTTTTATGTGTCATGTACATACATTCTGTTTGGGTGTTTAAAACAGGAGATCCAAGAGTAACACAGTGTTCTTGGTTTGTTATCTATTCAGTAAATTACATGGCTTATGTAAATAATACATATTAAATGAGAAAAATTGCATTTTATACTGTACAATTAAGAGTGCTCTGGCATTATATCTATATAGCTGACGATAACGATTTCCTCTAGAGGGCCCTAAAAATGATTTACTCTGATGGCCCCAAAAATAATTTCCTCTGGTGGGCCCAAGAATAATTTCTTCTGGTAGATGCTTAAGAATCATTTCCTCTGGTAGACCCCCAATAATGATTTCCTCTGGTAGACGCCCGAGAAACATTTCCTCTGGTAGACCCCTAATAATGATTTCCTCTGGTAGACTCCGAGAAACATTTCCTCTGGTAGATCCCTGATAATGATTTCTTCTGGTTTGACATAAGAATGGTTGTCTCTGACATGCCCCAAGAATGATGTACTTGGGTGAGTCCCAAGAACGATTTCTTCTGATGGATCCCAAGAATGAATTCCTCTGGTGGACAACAAAAATGAATCCAGAAACACTTCCTCCGGTTGACGTCAACAATGATTTCCTCTTCTGGGCCCAAGGTACTCCAGTCCAACACTAGCTGCTGCTAAGAGGTTTGACCTTGACCTAGGTTTTTATCATGTGTCGTCTAGATAAAAGAAACACAAAGATGCCGCTGCACCAAGCAAAACTCTAAACCCAGTATAATCAAATGTGCAGCGA
Organism: Gastrophryne carolinensis; assembly: GCA_027917425.1. NCBI lineage: Eukaryota > Metazoa > Chordata > Amphibia > Anura > Microhylidae > Gastrophryne > Gastrophryne carolinensis. The sequence continues at coordinate 158,018,199 of CM051237.1, read as the reverse complement.
TCCTGTGAAGCAACCGTACAATTTAGACCACAACGCGGGGAGAGCCTCTACTCCCCAGTCCCCACAGCAACATAAACGGGACCACCCCACCACTCCTTAATCTTGCTATACAAATTCTTTATAAAAGTTCCACTTTGAGCTTACAAACATGATTAAAACCATTTAAAAAACTAAACATACAATCCAAACAAAACACCATCATTATCGTTAGGTACTGTGCAAAGATGGATAAGTAACTGGATTCTAAGTAATCAAAATAAGATATTGTCATGTCCCTTCACATAATCCCTCTTCTTAATCCCTCCTATAAATTGCCTAGTGCTTTATCCCACAAATTGCTGTGCAAACAAATCTTGTGCACATGAAATTGAATACGATTACCCTAATGAATGCCCCCCCAAAAACCGAGGGGGCCCTCAAAGTGCAAAGTGCTAACTAAATATAAACTAAATATTCAAAAATCCCAGAAAAAAGTAAAATCCATCTATACATTCAAAGTGAAAAAGTACACAAGAGGGATAGCCATGACCAAGATAAGAATGAGCATATAGTAAATTATATGTTACCAGGATTGCACAGTGCCCGCCTCCCACGCATTTCGTGACCACGGCAAAGAACATTACTTCCTCAGGGCAAATTGTCTCCCCAACCTCCCCAGGTCCCTTATATACGGTTACAAACTAGTATTAACGAACAGCTGTCCCTCGCCATCGGAGCCCCGCTGATCGCACTCTGGGCGGAAGTGCGTCAGCGGTCTCGCAGCGAAACCGGAAGTGATGTCACAAATTAATCCGGCTTGCGTTCCACGCTGGAGCGCAAACCAGCAATGCAGGACACCAGCGCCACATCTCTCTGCAGTGGGGATGCCAGCGCTGTAGTCAACGCGGAACAGTGTTCAGGTGAGTATGAACCTATGTCATAAATGGAGGAAAAAACTTTTTACAAAAACTAGGAAAAGGACATAGTTACAAAGGATTATATGTATGGGGCCAAGGGATAGGGGGTACTAGGTTGACACAAAACAAAAACCTAACATAACACCGCTCACATAGAAAACTATACATGGTCCTTAAAGTGGACCTACCTTCTATATATTCTAAAAATGAAATACCTTGAAAAATGGCCCAAATAAGTAAGAGGCAAAACCACAAGATGAATCAAGTCTACCTAAACAGCAAGATATATACAGAGAAATAAATCAATAACCGAATGCTTCAACTGAAAGCGCACATTATATCTTATTACAAGGCTGGAGCCTATAGAGCAGGGGTACTCAAGAACTTTTAGTAGAGGTCCGTTAATCGTGGCCTGCGGCAGGTTGAAGGTCCGGGGGGGGATAACAGAAATTAGTGCACCGGGGCTATATATTCTATTAGGAGACCTAAATAATAACACCCCCCCCCCCCCCAGCATTATCTGTATTGGCAATTGAGGGAGAAAAGGGAAAGCAGTTTTTGAGGGATGGATGGGACAGAGCTGGGAATAAGAGGGATGGGGATGGGACTGGATGGATGAGGGGTGACAACAGGGCTGGATATTCCTCTTCTGCTGAGTAAGCAGATTTGGGATTCCCTGCCATGTGTAACCCCTGAATTTGCTGTTAATTCTTATGTGATCGGCAGTCCAATGGCACATGCATGTCTCTCCACCAATCAGCGTGGCTGTATCTTCATTTATGTTTCCTAGCTGCTCTTATGCAAAGATACAGCCACGCTATTTAGTGGTGAGCCTGTGCAATGCATTATTGTGCCGCCGGTCAGGTAAGAATTAGTGGTGAACCTGGGGGTTTCACAAGGCAGGGCAATCAAAATGCCCTGCCAAAGAGCAACAGCCAGCCCTGGTATCTTTTAGACGCCAGGGCTGGTAATTATCCTGAACAGTAATTAAAGTAAAATTAAAAGAGAAAAAAAATTGGACAATAGTTGCTTAGCAACAAAACAAAGCTCTCTGTGCCACTGATGCATGGCGACCCATCCCCCCCAGTATATAGGTGACACAAAAAGAGGCAAGAAGATTACTAGCAGTGAGGCAAAGAAGAAAGTACAGAAGGAGAAGGGAGTAAAAATAGAGACAGATAGAGAGCGAGTCAGAGAAAGTGTGCAACCAGATGAAGATTAAAAGACAGAGAACTCATGGAGAAATAGAAACAGACAGGTGACAAAGTCCAGGGAGTTACAGACTGAGAGACACACAGAGTGCAGGGAAGTAGTGAATGAGTTAGTAGCCACACAGACAAAGCTTACCAGGAATACAGGGCATCACAGAGCACAGCAAGAGGGTATTACAGGTATACAAAGGGTGCCAGCACCACTTCTCACAGAGGGGTCATGGATAGGGCAGCAGGAGCGTACGGCTCTGATGTGACCACAATCGGGAAGGCAGTGATAGCTGGAAGATGGAAGGGGAACAGTGTTGGGGGAAAACATACACACGGGGAGGAAGTGGGACGCACAGCCAGTCAGGAAGCACAGATCGCAAGGCAGAGATGAGCTCCATTACAGCTTACATCTGACGGCAGCTTGGCTTGACGGAAGACAGGCAGCGTGCGTCTCCTCCCCCTCCCTGGACCTCCCCCCTTGCGTGCCTCGTCATTACGCCCCCTGCTGGTTACAATACCAGGCTGCTCGGTGCTAGCGGGACCCAAAGGCCGAGCTGCGCTCCACCTGCAGCGTCTTCTTTGCGGTCCGGACAACTGACGGCCGCGGTCCGGATTCGGACTGCGGTCCGCCAGTTGAGTATGCCTGCTATAGAGGGTACCACATATGGAATCATACACCCACTGTATATTGCTTGCTCACGGGGTGAGTGGTCCTTCCTACTAAAGCTGGAGAACACTGATGGAAGCTGGTGGCCTTCCAGAACCCCCAGTGCTGTTATCCTTCACCAATCCTGGCACATGGACCACTTCATGTTTGCATTGGTCCATTTGGACAGGGTCATTTGAGTTGCTCTCAGGGGCTCCATGATATTGACGCTTCTTTAGATCACATGAGAACCCACAAGTGGACCTAAGTTATAGCACATAAGATATGGTAAGTGTAAAACAACAGCAAACAACAACCAAACAAGTGAGCAGGCCCAAACCCCAAAAACCAATAAAATCACCACGTGATAAAGTAATCACCCCCCCAAAAGTGCATACCTCTAAAACATGCACCTAAAATACAAACCCCTGAGATGTCATATCATCCATAATTTATGAACCTGACCCCCATGTTTCCCCTGTGAAGCCACAACCATTTCCTTATGTGTCAGCCCTATAGTTAATTCAAATGGGTCCTAGTGTGGTACTGACCTCCCTAACCCAAAAAGGGTGTGAAGGAAATGTCTTAGTTGAGTCCATTAGGTACATGAGAGCCTAAACTAAAGATCCAGTGTAGTTCTTTTTGCTGTAAGATCTTCTTAAAATCACCCCCCAGGGATTTCTACTTACATTCTTCAGCGATAATTCTATGCTACTATGGTCACCCCCATGAGCCCGCAAAAAAATGCAGGGCTACCAGTGGTATAACTCTGACCAATTCACGATTCCTGCCAACCAATTTGATACTGGAAAGGTGTGCTTGAATGCGTGCCTTGAGTGTATTTTTGTTTTTTCCTTTTGTTTGCAATAGTGACCCTCTTGGGGCCACCTCAGCTCTCTTGTAGGCTCTATTGACAATCTTGTTCAGGTATCCCATTCTAAGGAATCGATCAGATAACAATTTGGCTTGTTTCTTGAACTCCTCATCTCTCGTGCAATTTCTATGGAGTCGGAGAAACTGCCCAACAGGTATACCCTGTTTAAGTAGGACAACCACACCTGATGAATTGTTTAATCTTATAACAGTGTCCCGTATCCAAATTACTCACCTCTCCTTGTTTCTGTAGAAAGGGGCATATAGAGCAACTCCCACACGATGGCTCCCAGGCTGTGGCTTGATACCTGAGAGCCAATTTGCTGACCTGGAGCTCCTACAGATCTTACCTCTTAAGTTCAGGGCCCGTTGGGCCACCATCTGAGGCCAGTGACGCACCCAAGTAAGGGTCACTTTGAAGAATACCCCAATGCTTACTCAGGATCTGACGGATCGTGCCCCAATCATTATAAAAACGGGATATAAACCTTGAACAAACACAAATAAACAAGGTTACATGTGGGACTGGCACAAACAGCTATTACTCAATTTGCCACCAAAGACAAAAGTTTAATCTAATAAAATCAACTATGGCACATACAGATATTAAAAATATTCCATATAAAGCGTTATAAAAATACACACAACTGTGACTTTAAAAATATACGGGGGGTCCCCATGCAACCACACAGGCCACACATATGAGTGTAGGGTGCGGATGTGCACTGCCAGTTGTTGTTAATGGATAACTACCCCATTCCCCTTCGTGTAAGGGTGGCACACTTTAGGTCCCCTTATATGCCCATACAGGCTTAGTATGGGCAGGGCGGATGTTCATACCATTTATTTGGAGCCCTGTGAGTCTACCATTATTTGTCCATGTGAAAAGGCCCCACTTGATTTGGGATACAGGCTTTGAATATAACCCAATTAGGGCTGCAGGGTGTATTGTCCCATTTTGTATGTACATAAAACTCCAAAAATGATAAGAGAATATGCATGGTATTGGATTTCCAGCCCCATTCTATCCTTTTATTGAACCAAGTGCTGTGCCTTCCCTCTATGTAACTCATTATGGAGTGTATTCCCTCTATCTTTGTCCCCGTTACACATACATATGTATATATATGTTTAATACAGGTGGATCCAGCAAGTATACTTACCCTGTCCCGGTCCTGAGGTATAGTGAATTCTAGGAGTGTGAGTGGCATGCTCGGATGAGAAAATGATGTGGTGCGGTTAGAATTACACAGCCGTTTGTTACAACTATTGAAGTTTCCAACGTAGCCATCTATATATGGATTTGTGGTAGCGTGGTGTATATACGGAGGCCCAGTCCTGTATAGTCCTATTAAGAAGTCCACTCGGGATGACGTGGAGTCATCTTATATATGTAGACTTGCTGGGACCCATAGTCCGCTGGTGTATGATTGCCCTGATGACGCAGCTCTGGCTGTAATCCTGGTTGGAGGATGGACTGGAGTGGGATAATCCCAGGTGTACAAAGGAATGAGTGGACGGACCGCCCCCCACCCCGACGAAGCTCCAGTGGGCGGAGCGAAACACGTGTCGGCGGCCGGCTGGCCCTCCTACGTCTGTACCTCTCAGCCCTGGCCGCTCGCTCTGATCTAATGTAGCAGCCCCATAAGTGCACACTTAACTCACCCGGGAGTTCTCAACACTGCATAACACAGATAAGTACAGTCTGTATGACGAAAGTTCAGCAGTTCACAAAAAGGCTTTCAGCTCACTCTACAGCGTTGGGAGATGATGCTAGAGATATGATGTAAAAGCTGGACTGCGTAAGCTAATTTAGCCCGCAATCAGCTGTAAGGGGTGGATCTACAAATCTGGATGTGGCGGTGAAAGACACTGCTTAGAGCTGAGTGTGCAATATAATTGACATTGAGGAGCATAATAGTACCAGTAGGCGAGAAATCTTTATTTATTGAATCATCCCCACAAGGGGCGTGCATCATTTTGGAATTAACCTACTAACAAACGGCCATACTAACTGCTGGGAAGTGGGGAGTGTTATGGATGTATGTGTGGCCTGTGTGGTTGCATGGGGGCCCCCGTATATTTTTAAAGTCACAGTTATGTGTATTTCTATAACGCTTTATATGGAATGTTTTCAATATCTGTATGTGTCATAGTTGATTATATTAAATTAAACTTTTGTCTTTGGTGGAAAATTGAGTAATAGCTGTTTGTGCCAGTCCCACATGTAATCTTGTTTATTTGTGTTTGTTCTTGGTCTACTGATTTGGTTAGTGGGACGCCATTAATAATTGGCAGTGCACAGGCTTTAAGCATGGGCTCTCCCAGTCCTTTTAATGAATGTGGGATATAAACCTTACCTCCTCCACTCTTCTCCTTTTTCATTTTGTTTGCAATAGTGACCCTCTTGGGGCCACCTCAGCTCTCTTGTAGGCTCTATTGACAATCTTGTTCGGGTATCCCATTCTAAGGAATCGATCAGATAACAATTTGGCTTGTTTCTTGAACTCCTCATCTCTCATGCAATTTCTACGGAGTCGGAGAAACTGCCCAACAGGTATAAAGTTGGAAAGCTATGATACTGTAAAAGGCTATTACCTCTGTTCCTTTCCTGTGCAGTCCCGTTTCAAGTGAACCATCAGGACATAGCTGAATAGTAAGATCCAGGAATGCCACCTGTGAGGTTGATATAGTTGACGTTAGAAAAATATTATAATCATTAGCGTTAAGTGCTCCTCAGTTCCGTGCCACAGCAGCAGCACGTCATCAATGAAATGGAACCAGCCGATGATGCTCGGCTGGAACCGTTCAAGTTGTTCTCCAAAGACCATCTCCCTCTCCTACCAACCCAAAAATGAAAAAATTGTGGGAGAGGATGAAGTTTAATAAGTTGATGACGAACTGCCAACTTATTAGACTTCATCCTCTCCCACAACTTTTTCATTTTTGATCACATTTACTACGGGCATGTACGTGGCGTCGCCATGGGGGCATGTCATGCCCCCTAGGGGGCAAGTTTATTTTTAGAATTATTTAAAGAGACAGTCAAAGCAATGGCAATAATGAAGCAGCAAGGATCTGACCTGAAGGCAGTCCATGTGTGTACCTGCAGTACACTGTAGATTCTGTAGCAGGCCCCTCCTTTCCTTTCTATTTTTCACAAGCAGCCTCCTAACTTGGTTTCACAGCCATCCTATCCCTAAGCAATCCCATTGAGAGAGAGCCCTGCAAGTGTGACTGTGGCTTGCTGGGCTCACTCCAGCTGGGAGTGCTGATAAATAGTGGAGGCCATGTGATCACATTTGGAGCATAGTCATGGAAAAATGAAATGGAAAGGGGTGCAAATGGTGGCGAATTGCTAGAGCTCTCTACAGTACAGTGCAGGAAACTGAGAAGAGGTACATTGAACAGGTTTCAGGTGAGATCCTTCCTATCTTATTATAGCCATTCCCTGGACTGTAGGACTGTACTGTTTAGTAAAACCATATATGCAGTATTTTTATTTAAACAGGACCAACACCCTTACAAGAAACAGTGCTCATATTCAGATTCAGATTGCTGCACATACAAATTCATTTACCTTTTTGTAACTCCTGCCATGGTTAATTTTACCCCCTCCTATAGTCTGAAAAGAGGAAGTACTGCTGCATTTACTGTTGCTTTTCATTGTAAATTATATCAGTTAAATCTAGGCAGCAACACAGCTGGGATGCTGGGAAAGGAAGCCCCTCAGGTGCTTCTAGATCAGCTTTCAGCTTTGCAAGGATGCAGGAGCAAATGTAAGTGCTGACAATGATTCAATACCATGCATGCATATAGGGCAAGTGAGTATTGTTTTTGTTTTTGTGAATGGCTACAGAAGACCTTCCTATCGTATGATGTCTTTACCATAATGTATGGCTGTCAGTTGTTTCCCCATGAAAATGCTAAACACAACTGGGAAAAAGCTAATAAGCTATTGTTTAAATAATGCATTTTTTATGACACAGTAATTTAGAGTGAGGATATCACATAGCAGCTGTAAACTGGTATTTATTTTTCTAATTAGTATTTTATTGTTAAATCGGGCAAATTATGAGCAGTTAATACCAGACTCAATTTACTTGAAACACATTTATCAGTGTCTTCCGCAGCAAGCTGTATAGACAATCGCCGAGCATAATCAATAAATGATTAATGAGAGCGTTCACAATTGTGTTGTCAAATAATATCATTATCAATATTCGTGTAAAAGTATAATATCAGACTAAAAGCGAGCAGTTCTTATTCTGCTCCTGTCAAAAGCTTATTAGTGTGATTATGGTACATCGCTCCCCCCCAAGGAAACATCTGTGTACTTAGCATAATTGGAAGACAATTAATTAACACTGCTTTTGTCACTGGAAAGAACAGAAGACAGCCAATAAAATAATCATTTACACTTTCTAAGCTCATCACACAATAGTCTAATGAAGAAGAAAAAAAGCCTGTTGGATGTGTTGTGAACTTGTGATGTTTGGTCTGTTTTTGATTAAGAGAAAAAATCTTCTAAGTTAGTTGATCTATGTTGTTTTCAAGATGTTTGAGTAAATGTACCAACTAACATCCTCCTTATGGTAAAATAAAACAAAAACAGAGCATGGAAGAATGCAGATGTCAATTCCTGATTAGGAGCTGGCTAATAGCAGTTATTTTTGTGATTTGTAATCCTTTTTTCAGGAACATATAGCAGTGATTTGTTGGAGATCTATTTGAAAAATCCACAACTCTCCCAAAAATGACACATTTTCTTCATGCCTTTTTTATTGTTCTAGGAGTTTTTTTTTCTTCCGCTGAGGGGGTCAGCAATGTGGAAACATAAAGGCCAATTTAATTTGTGCTTCTGTGGCTGCCAAGTATTTTAATTCAGACAGCTGTGACTGAAGAGTTAATATTTTACTTGTCAAAACCCAAAAGCAAGCCAGTGAATCACTCTAATTCTCATTAAGAGGCTTTCCCCCAGTAGCACCCTAATTCAAAAAAATGAAAGTTGAGACTGAGTGCAATTCTAATACCAGTTGAGACCTATCTTTTAATATTTTTTCAGTGATGGATTAGGGATCGAGGAAATTCATCTCATATCATACCTCCTAATTTAATAAGGGATCATTCCTAGAGTATTGCATTTTATAATAACGTCATTTAATGTGTCGCCTTCCATTTTTACTGCCCCACATGTATGCTTACATGGTGGCACCATGGGAATAAAGTATAACGGTTACATTGGACAATTGAACACTGACCTAGGAACAGTGATGTTTAGGGTTTTTGCAACTTTGTAGGACTGAAATATAGATAAGCTTCATGTCGCATCTCTAGTCTGTTACAAACATTGTTATGTTTATGGTGGGATATAGGATTTAGCAGAAAGATGCTGAAAAGCTAAGATTAAAAAAATGTCCCAATGATTTTTAATTTTAAGTTATCAGAAGGTAAAGTAACAGAAAGAAAACTAAAATGAAATTAGTATTTGCTTTGATCCTCCCTTGCCTTGAAAAAAATCAGCAAAACTTTCTGTGCACTTTTTAGCAGTTAGGAAATACCCACATTGTAGGTTGGAGAATTTGTTATGGTTCCACAGTAGACTCTTAGAATCCTAGGCTAGGTAAAGCTGACCAAAACCTGAGATTTTGACTGCCTCAGGTTTTGGTCATGTCCCACTGTGTGAAACCCCCACAGTCACTATATACGCACCTCAAGCCTCCAACAGCATACCAGATTTGCATGGTTGCTGTGCCAAGCAGACCTGAATAGCTGCTTGAGGGTGTGTTAAAGCGGACTGAAAGTCAAAGATAGCAAGTTCAGTAACTTGTACCCCTAAAGCCCCACTCTGACAATCAGTGACAATCAGTCACTCTGACAACCAATACAATGAATAAATTTGAAACTATAAAAGACTTGTTTATGTTTTGCAGACAAATTTTGTTGAAGAGACACTTTTCGGTTAAGAAGGGCTCTCCTATTGATATGTCTTTATCTAGTGATGATACTATAGAGGATGGTCTAGAACGTGAGATTCTGAATTTTGATCTCCAGCGGGCGAGGAAGATCCACAGACCTGGCTAAACTTAATCAATAGGCTCAGGAAACCTTCAACCTTTACTCCCCCCCTTGGATCGGCCCCAGCAGTGTTAACATTTTTCCGGATGGTGAGTGGAGCAATGGAGAAATTGTCACAGCCAAAAAAACGACATAATTTGACTAAAGGTGAACAAAAGGCTGTGCGCTCATTGCAGACCAATCCCGACTTTGTCATCCGCGAGGCTGACAAGGGCGGGAATGTGGTCCTTTGGGGCACAGCTGACTACTTGAGGGAGGCTCACAAACAGTTAGGAAATAGGGCTAATTATGAAAAGCTGCTTGCTAACCCTATTCTTCAGTACAAGGAGTCTTTTGAAATGATTCTGGATCAGGCCATCTCTAAAGGGGTGATTGATCAAGCGACCTTTGAATTTTTGAGAGTTGAATTCCCGGTGATTCCGACTTTGTACTTGTTGCCTAAGGTCCATAAAAACATCAGAACCCCTCCTGGACACCCCATAATTTCGGGCATAGGGAGCTTAACGGAGCAAGCGAGTGTTTATATAGATACACACCTCCAAGGGTTTGTTCAATCTCTATCATCTTATGTGAGGGATTCATCAGATCGAATAAACAAACTGAAGGATACCTTTTGGCAGAGGGGGACCCTTTTGGTCACTGCAGACGTCGAGTCCTTATATACAAATATCACTCATGACCTAGCTCTTAGTACTGTGGAGTATTTCTTGAAAATTGAATCTGAGTCATTGAAAGAACGACAGGAATTTATTTTGGAACTGCTTGATTTTATTCTCTCACATAATCATTTTGTATTCGACAATTCCCACTACCGTCAGGTGAGGGGGGTGGCCATGGGGGCGCGGTGTGCGCCCTCTGTGGCCTACCTCTTCCTGGGGTGGTGGGAAAGGGAGGTTGTATTTGGCGAATCTATGAGCGAGTACCAGCCCTATATTAGTAGGCTGGTTTTGTTTCATAGATGATATTTTCCTGATTTGGCATGGCCCGGATGATCTCTGTCATAGGTTTCTTGCCAGCTTGAATAAGAACAATTTGAATATATTTTTAACATACAATGTGTCTACCAGGCAGGTTGAGTTCCTGGATTTGAAATTGAGATTGGAAGGTGATGGTACTATTTCTACTACCTTATTCAGAAAGAAGACAGCCGTTAATAGTCTCCTTCATTTTGGAAGCTTCCATCCAAAACATCAGAGGATGGGTATTCCCAAAGGTCAATTTATTCGAGCACGGAAAAATTGCTCTAAGGATCAGGAGTTCCATGAACAGGCACGGGGCCTGGTGAAAAGGTTTTGTGATCGGGGATATCCCAAAAAGTTTTTGACCAGCACATATCGACAGGTGGCCAGTATGACGCGTAGTGATTTACTGACCCCGAGGATCCTTATGGCCAATGGTGCTCCTGATGTTTACTTGATCAACTACCCTTGGAAGGAGAATTGGGTTTCCCTCTAGATCCTTATGGTCAATGGTGCTCCTGATGTTTATTTGATCAACTACCCTGGGAAGGAGAACTGGGTTTCCCTCTAGGTCAGTTTGGAGTTTTTGACATCAAACTTGAAGATATGGATGGACCACCACTATAATGTTTACAGTTTTCACATGTTAATTTTTAGGACTGGATGTTTTATTTCAGTCATGTTTTTTTGAGCATTATTTTTGTCTATTGTCTGTTGATTCAAGGGTTGGCACGGTGTGTAAAAAAAATGCATTGTTGTTTGTTGCTTGTTATTGCATTATATAGTTGTGTTTTTTTAGTTTTTTTTTTGTGTGTGTGGGGGGGGGGTGGCACACTGAAATATTGTATTATTTGCATCACTAAAATACTGTATTTTATTAATGAGTTGAAATTCATTGTTTATTTATTTTATTTATTGGTTTATTCATTTGTTTTACATTCATTATTATTTTTATTTACTATGTGGATACTGTCTGGGGTGTTACACAGTTGGTTTGAGACATTTATTTGCTCTATATAGAAATGAGATCATCACTATTAGTCAATTATGTATCTTTTTGATCACTATATATCTTTTGAAAACATTCCTATACATCTTGTGTGTTGAACTTACTCCAATATACTTTATTGTGTTAACTATCATGGAGCCATGTGTTGGTTGATTTGAATTGCATTGTTTATTATTATATTCTCTGATACACTATAGACATTAATATTCATAATTGTTCTAAACACTTGTACATATGATTTGTTTATTGTATACACTGCTTTTTGTTTTTGTGGGGTTGTTGATATGGAGATGCTTGCAACGCAGCCAGTGCTTCTCTCAGCGTGCGGTCTGTCACTGCTCGCTGTATCACCACAGCGTCGGCTCTGCCCCCGCCTGCCCCCTCGCACTCCCGACCGTCTCCATGGACGCACGCCGTCATGCGGCGTTGCTGTGTGGGGCGTGTCGGGGGTGTGGTCTGGGGGGCATGTGGGGGCACGGCTCTGACGCCCTGTCCATCTGCGGGGGGAGGAGAATGGAGCGTGTACCTGCGCCGCTCCTCTTCCGGTGTGGGCGCGGCCGCCGGCCGGGGCCATTGCACGCTTCCGGGGGGGGGATGTGGGCGTGTGGTGGCGCGTCTTTTCTCCTGGATTATAAAGGTAGGGGCACTGGCTGCGCTAGCTGTGGCACCTTGAGAAAGTGACGGTTGGTCACGGAACGCATGGGTGAATTGTATACTTTGCTCAGCAGGAGGGGATCATTTTACACGGAGGTGAAGTTTTTTTTACGTAGTTTTTATCTTTTCATATATATATATATGTATATTTGATCAGTACATTCATTGGATTTGCTTTGCACTTATGAACTTTGCACATTGGCACTTTATTAATTTTTGATAGGGCATATATATTGAATATGAGGAATGATGTAGGTATAATGTAATTAATGGGGATTGATTAGGTCACTCCTGCTGTGGCTGGTTTTGTATATGTTTTTTAAATGTCTGTAGCAATGCTGTATTGTCTTTAATGTGGTTTTAAGGAAAAATGATGGATATCAAGCTTTATTGGTGCTATTGAATAATTATTAGGGTGAGAGTGGTGCCTTCTTGGTATTAGTCCCCTTTCTGCGGATTGCTGGAACCGCAGAAGCTTTTTGGTGTATTGTTGTATCAATTTGGGATGCCGGTATTGGCACATTCTTAGTTCCCTGGGTATATATTCTTTTGGGGTTGTGCTTAACAGGATATATTGTGTATCTGGCAATCAGTGACATAAACTATTTGAGATGGCTTAACTCCAGGCAGATGTTGTGGAATAGCAGATTCTATGCTTCACAACTGCATGTGAGCGGCCTGCTTGCCACATACATGAGCCCAGCTTATGAAAAACTCAATCCCACAGTCAAAACTGCCTCACATATCAGTGCAATACTCCTTTATTTCTAGTAGAACACAGCTCAGCACAGCTGAAAGAACATTTTAGAGATACATATATTTACACAAAATGAATGGTGTGTGGTAAATCCAGATTCCAAACTGAACAGTAATAAAGAAACATTGTTGCAGCTCTCCATTCACACACAATCCCACTAGCAGCTGATTATTCAGTGTGTGTGTTTATATAACATAATACACAAGCTGCCCGTGTTTCTGAGGCATTTATCTCTCTCAGTTTGGTGTGGGCTGCTGCTGGCACAGCTCTCCCTTCATGCTTATGTGTGTGAGAAGATGGACGATGATAAATAAGTCAGAGGAATGACACGTAGTGACGAAACACACATTAGTTCAGTTGTATTGTGAAAGTTGTTGTATGTGTCAAAATAAGGTAAAATTTTAAAGCTAATTCGGCCACTAAGTTTAAGTATCAGAAGGCTGCTATCAGGTTGAGAAGGACAGCCTTGCGAGGAACTCCAGGACTGACCACTGGCCTTCCCTTGGAGCATTCCAAATTGGGATCCACATCTGTGTGAAACCCCCCAGGTCATTGCAAAACTCATGTTTGTCCTGCATCCAACGATGATATAAACAATGCTTCACGCATCCCCAGCATCTCTGGGCTGAGGCAACACTAGCTCTCAAATGCTGAGTCTAAAGAGAGCTATATATATTTTGAGGGCCAATTTGAGAGGCTTTACTAATGTCCCATGACAAGGACCAAAACCTAGGATAGTGAAAATCCTGTGTTTTTTCTGCTTTACCATATTTAAATAGTGTGGGACCTTCTGTAACATAGCAGATTTTATGTAGCAACCACAATAAACAATGTGAAGACAAAGAGTTACATGACCATCCTAGATTAATGGGAGAACCATTTTCTCAGTAAATTACAAATATATAGACATTGATGAGCAGTTCTCTAAAGTGTACATGGCATGTGCACTTTAGAGAACTGCCTAAGCCAGGTCTTAAGCTTGTCTGAAAAAGTGGGTTTTGATGGCACTTTTGAAAGCTCGGGGAGTTGGGGAGTTGTGGATTGAGCAGGGGAGGGCATTCCAGAAATTTGGAGTGGCACATGAGAAGTCCTGGAGGCAAGTGTGAGAGGAGGTAATCAGGGTGGAGGACAGAAGAAGGTAAGGGGCAGAGCGAAGACTGCATCTTGGCTGAAAGTGTTGGAATAGAGATGAAATGTAGGGAGAAGCCTGACTAGAGAGAGTGAGAGTTTTTAACAGCCAGTGAAGGAACTGACAGAAGGGAGTAGTGCTGGATGAGAGGAGAGATGGAGCAGCAGAGTTCAGAATAGAATGGAGGGGGCCCAGTCGGTTAGTTGGTAAGTGACAAAGAAGGATGTTGCAGTAGTCCAGTTGGGGGCTATGACCAGGGCATGCGCTAGCATTTTAGTGGTGTCAGGTGAGAGGAAGGGATGGTTGTGTGTTGTTTTTTAAGTTGGAGAAGGCAGGTGTTGGCTAGGGAGTGAATATGGGGGCAAAATACAGAATGACTCCTAGGCACCAATATTGGGGAGTTGCAGATATTGTATAATAGTTAACAGAGATAAACATATTAGAGAAGGGAGGGGAGTTAGATGTTGGTAAAATTACTGGTTCTGTCTCATCCATGTTTGGCTTGAGGAAGCAAGACGACATGAATGAAGATTAGGCTTTAAGACAGTTGGGGAGGCAAAGAAGAAGGAGAGATTGTGGCCAGAGAGGTATATTGAGTGTCATCCACATAAAAGTGGTATTTAAACCCTAGTGAAGTTATACGTTTGCCAAGACCATAAGTGTAGACTGAGAAAAGTAGGGGGCCTAGGATAGAACCTACAAAAAGAGAATGGGATATAGAAACCATTTTAAAGTGGGATACTCCGAAAGATCTGTCAGAGAGGTAGGAGTTGAGCCAAGAGAGTGCAAGGCCTTGAACCCCAAGAGAGGAGAGAATATCAAGAAGCAGGGCATGGTCAACAGTGACAAAGGCTGAGGATAGAACATGAAGGATGAGGATGGAGTAGCAACCTTTGGTTTTAGCAGTGAGCAGATCATTAGTGACTTTGGTGAGGGCAGATTTAGTGGATTGATTAGGGTGGAATCCACATTGTAGGGGATCAAGTAGTTGGTAGATAAATAGTGTGGACTCGTTGTTCCAGAAGTTTGGAGGAGAAGGGAGTAGAAAGATAGGGCGGTAGATGGAGAGGGCAGAGGGGTCAAGTAAGGGTTTCTTGATAATCAGAGTAATAACTGCATGTTTGTAAGAGGAAGGAAAGGTGCCAGTGGGGAGGGAAAGGTTGAATGTAGAGATTAAGGCTGAAGTCAGGGAAGGAGACAGTTAAGGAATAAGCTGGGATGGAATGGGATCAAGGGAGCAAGTAGTCAGATGGGCCCTAGAAATGAGAGAGCATAGTCCTAGTTCAGTTATTGTGGTGAAGTAAGTTAGGGAGTAAGGCATGGGGGTGTTTGGAGGGGTGAGGGATTCTGGGATTGGGTTAAAGAAACAGCGTTCAGATAAAAGGATGCCCACTATGTGCCTTTTTTAAAAATGAGTCTAGAGGTGGAGCTGAAGTTATGGAGTTATTTTAAGATTGCATAAATTGCATGTGTTAGCAGTTTTAACATGATTTCAGTTATTGGGCTGTCATAAAGAGGAAGGCATGCAGGAACAGAAAGGTGAGGGGGGGGCCTGGGTTAGGACAGATGACACTAGCAAAAAGTAAAAGTAAACAGATAAAGAAGAAATGGATTTGAGTTTTGTAAGTGGCTTATTGTGGCTTATTGTCTCTGGTACTTGGATATGGAGGGAGTGAGTGATTTTACCAGGGAAAAGAGTTCATGAGTCGAGAGGTATGGGGCTGAGAGTAGTTACAGGGAGATATAAATGGACCAAACAGGAGCAGGGGGATGCTGTGTGGCTAGTATTCTGAGTGTGAGAGGAAATAGTATGATAAGGTAGCAGCTACGCATTGCAGATGACCCTGGGTTATTCAGACAAGCAGAGAAAGAGTCTGGTGCAGGTTCCCTTCTAGTTGAATAGTTGAATGCTGTTGAATTTGGTGTAGACTTAGTAAGATTCTGACTTGAAAGAATTCTGGGCATAGCAGCCAGATAGTGGCTTGCAGCTACTGTTTCTAAATGTTATTATCTTGGCTGCACCCCCTCATCACCCACCTATTTTCCACATTTTATAACAGGCCAGACCCCCAACCCTATTCCCAGCTGATGATCCCTTGTTAATCAAAGTAAATGACAAGAAGTTTTTATTGAGTCTTAATGGCTGGCTGCAGTGGTCAGGGCTGGTTGCACAACTATTTTTGAGCACAACTTTTCAAAGCACATTAAAAAAGTCAAGCCAAGTTTAACTTGGAGGGAAATAGCTCCAGATTCTGCTTGTGGTCCCAGCACCACCAACAATGCACATATGCTATCTTGTGATATGGCTTCCAGCCACACCTTCTCATTCCTGTTTTAATTCCTATACCTCTCTTACTTTCCAAGAATTTCTACTTCAAATCACTTCCCCCCTCTACACGAGAGGCTGTGCCACTTTAAAATCCCACCACCATCTCCTCTCACTTTCTCTGCCCCTACTTTATGCAGGTGCCATTTTTCCTAACCCAGGGCTATCATTCCCACCTTCCTCTATGCCTTCCTACTCATCAAAGCCAAACATTGACCACTACCGTAAGCCTGCAAACACATGCAACTTAACTGGCCTCGTAAAAACTCCTCCCACTCCTCCCTCATCCTCCCTCCACTCAGTATACAACAAATTTACATACATCAATATGTATACCCTGCAACATGGCCCACCTCCTCAGAGGAGAGCATCAAACATGGTTGCCATTCCTCTTTCTGAACACTTCACTTTTAACCCACTCCCTGCTAGTCCAAGCACTTGACCTCCTCTTCACTAAGCTCATATCTGTATCTAACCTCTCTTCATCTACATTCCTCCTCTCTGACCATCAACTGTTCTACACCTTCAACTTTCTACTTTGTCCGCCATCATTGTATCCCATCTCTAAAATAACAGTAATTTGCCACATTCTTAAAAGATAAAATAGACAAGGTCCAAATCTGTCCCCACCAGCTACTGCCCTACCCCACTGATTTCTCACCCAATCCTCTTGGTGTAACATCATACCTGAAGAAGAGGACTATGTATCCTTAAAAGCTCACCTAAAAATATAATATACAAAAGGTATCACCTTTTTTCTTCACTGCTATCAAACTTATTTGTCTACCAACTCTTAATTAGCTTCCCCCCAATCAGCTTTCCGCCTACATCACTTGATTTAAATTTATACGATTATAGGTATCACAAATCGCCAAATCTAAAGGTTATTTTTCCATTCTCATTCTTCTTGAACCATCCTCAGCTTTTGACACTGTTGACCACTTCCAGCTTCTCTTTATATTCTCTTGTCTTGGAATTCAAGATCTTATACACTCCTGTCTCTCCTCCTATCTCTCTGCCTGATGTTCAGTTGTACCCTATTCAAACACAGTTTTCTCTCCTTGTTCTCTGCCTGTTGGAGTACCCGAGAGTCTGTTCTAGCATCCCTACTTTTTTCAGTCTATACTTAAGGTAATTGATAAGCTCACTCAGTTTCCAATATCACTTTTTGCAGGTTTATTCTGGCTCAAATTCTGGCTCTTCCCTCCAGTCTTGCCTTACTAAATATCTATCTGCTATTTTGTCCATTGCTCCCTCAAACTGAATGTGGACAAAATAGAACTTATCATTCTCTCACCAACCAATTCCCATCCACTCTAACTGTTAACAATATTACAAAAACTGCAACTTCCCAGACCTCAAGCCTAGGAATCATTGGACATCTCAAATGTTATTCTTATTCCACCTTCTGTTGTGGTTTGGATTTTCATCATCACACCTTATGAGGCTTTCATAAACAAGAGAGCTTGCACCATTATTACAGACTCAGAGGCATATTTTTCTTTAAAAGGAAAGTCAATTTTCTTTTCTCATGCAGATCAATGTTTCATAGGGGTATGAGGCTCATTTGCTCAAAGATTTCTCGCTGCCACAACTACAGTATCCTTTCAATCATTCATTCTCCATGTGCACCCTCAACATTGTACACTCCCACCTATAGGATAGAAAATTTCAAAAAGACCTTTAATCATTTGTTAAATGTTTTTTATTGAGTTTTACAGCCTCTAATCATTTTGTGTTCATTCTTATGGTGGAAAGAGAGCTAAAAGAGTTTTGGTTATTTCTTTGTCTAGTTTTGAGCTGTGTCTGGAAGATTTCTGGTCATTGGAGGAGGAAACAACAAACTTGACAGATGCAGTAAACCATAAACGCAAGGATTTAAAAAAAAGGCAGAGGGGCTTTGGATATACAATAAGAGATATGTAGTACCCAGGACTCTGGAGGCCTCTACATCCAGAAAACGTTAATGAATATCAAAAGCTGATATGCAGCATGTCTCGCATTTAACAAAGTTGTTCTTTGAAATCTTTACTGGTTGTTTCAGTTTTGCATTAAAATGTTCTATACTCTGCAAGACCTTTATTACCATCAACACCACTGGTTCTATGTTAATTGGCAGTTATGTTCAGTTGCTATGATTTTAGCAAATAATTATTTACATTGATCTCAGACATCTAGATCATCTTTGAGTATCAATAAAGAGGCTGTTTCCAAGCAACTTACAGACACATTAACAGCAAAGAAGCCTATACCTTTAAATCCCTTTCTGGCTGACCTGAATGTTTAGTAGGTTATAGCAATTTGTGTAATTCATTGAAAATTTTATGTGGTCAGCTAATTTAAAGATGCTAATTTACAAAGATCAGTGTCTGGGATAGCATATACACATACAGCAGGCATCTAAGGGTGGGAGCATGTAAAATACTTTGAGGGGGATACAATTTTTTATTAATTTTGGAGAGGCTAATGACCCTGTAAAAAAGATAACCTCACCTGTTGAACTGTCTACGTGCATTTTTTAGTGGTGAAGTCTCTTGAAGGCTCTCTAAACGGGGAGGCCGATTCATTAATAGCGCCAGGTAGCGACAGATGAGCGACTGTAGCGTGATTTTTTCAGCGCCAGCCAGTATTCGCTGTGCTTGGCCGGCATTAGCTTGATGACAGCGACTCAGTCGGTGTGCGGTAATGTTGAATACGGGCTGGGGGGTCGCTGTTTCACAGGTCCAGCGTTGTATGTGAGCGCCTGACAACGAATGGCCAGAGCGAACGGCTAGCTTCATATTCATCAACGAATCACGCTCCGAATGTGCTGTCGCTGTCCATTCCTTGTTTAAACCCCAGAGCGCTGGCGGCGATGTGTATTAACTAGTTTTTAACCCCTAAACAACCATATTTTTTGAATGTAACATTATACATGTTTTTAGAATCATTTTGTAATATGAATACAGACCTGTTAGATCAATTCTGCACATATTTTTTTAAATTTTTTTTTTGACTTAAAAATAAATCCTAACATTGCAGAAGTGTTCTCCGATTTTTTGACATTAAAAAAAAAATTATAGATTGCTCCATTGAAATGCATTGGACATCGCCAGGGAGCGACAGCTCATACCTGGCGCTGTGAGTGAATTTGCAGCGGCGCTGTTCGGTCCAGGCGGCTTCATGATGAATGCCGCGCTAGCCGTCGCTCTCGCCGGCGCTAGCCTCATTTTGCTTGATAAATGCGTCATTGTGACCGCCGCCGGGCGTACTTGAGTCGGTAGTCACCGTTAGCTGCCGCTACCTGGCGCTCGTCAGACACTACCTGGCGCTATCGCTTGATGAATAAGGGCCTTGGTCTTTTTTGGACACCCCGATGCACAGCTTTGCATGAAATATGCTGGATGGCAGAAAGAAAGGTTATTTATACAATCGGCATCAAGAAATATCCAGTCAGTCTTGTTCTTTTTAATGGAAAGAAGAGGTTCTGTCACCCCTCATACACTAAACCTGTCACCCCTGGATTTTATTTCTATCATGAGAGAATAAACCATAAGCTTGGCTGTATTCATTTTGGGTGTATAAGTGACCCCTCCTCTCATTAACCTACGTGTTTATATGGATTTTTAATATTACACAATTTTGTGCTCCTTTAATCTCTCTCTCTCTCTCTCTCTCTCTCTCTATATATATATATATATATATATATATATATATATATATATATAGAGAGAGAGAGAGAGAGAGAGAGAGAGGTGATTGGGTTGGCTGACTATGCTAACAGCCCCAGGAGAATTGAGAGACTCCAGAGGCTGCAAGGAGTGCAAGAATTGCCAGTGACCAGTGTGTGTCACAGCCAAAAGAAAGACTAGTGGATGGACTGTGCCCACTGAGTTACCACTACTCAGAAGGACCTCAGATAAAACTCGAACTCTGAAGTTGTTTTGTTTAGTACGCCAAGAAGGGGTAGTACCCAGAACATGGGCTAAACTGTTTGTTGTTTGCCAAATCTGCAAGTCAAAAGTGTCAGAGGTAGATATTAAAGATGTGTTTTTGTGTGCAAAAGACATAATCTGTATGAATTTGATACACCTTGGACCTAAATCCAGGCTAAAATCCTTAAAGAAGCCTGCAATTTGTTAACACTATATATATATATATATATATATATATATATATATATATATATATATATAGTGCATATACTTAAATTGATAAAATCTATGTCTGCATGCAATATCTTTGGGAGCTTGTGTCTACTGGGTGAACACTTTAATGCTTTGTTCTCTCAACACTATCTCTAGGCAGCGTTAAATCTATATACCTCACACTTATTGATCATAGTATTTATTTTTTTAAAGCAGAAATATTTCTTAATGACTCCCACCAGTGTCCTTAAAAAGACACAATAACAAGTTTCTATATAGTGCTGCTAACGCATCTGCCATCGAGACCCACACTATAATAAAACCTGTTTGTAACTGCAACTGAAAGACAACAGAAATGTAGAAAAACATAAAATGCACAGATAATGGTAACACCTTGTTAATATTGTCATGCTGCTTAAATGGCAATCAGTTGCATGAATAAAATATGCTGCATGCTGAGTCGTTCTAAGCATGGTTGACTTTCAAGACACCTGCCATAATGTTGATGATTTTAGTCTTTTGACCGATTTCCTATTAGAACAGCCCTATATATATAACTAACATGCCAAAAATAAGACTTGTGCTTTCATTGCACGAAAAAAGATATGTTCACACCTCTTTTTACAGAAAGCATGAACAGAGCAATAGTGTCATGCATCATGAAATGTTGGCACTTACATGATGAACCCTGAAAGTCGTAAAACCTTTTGGGACTTCCAGGAAATGTTCACAAGTGTAGAGAGCAGCTGTTTCATGGAACCCACAACTAAACAGTGCTTGTGTTGTTCAGACAAATATAGACAAAAGCAAATAGGTAAAATGTTACATGTTGACCACTGTCAGGCCTAAGAGCAGAGGTACTCTATACTAGGCCATGTGACTGCCAGAGGCCAGAAACCAAGTGCATATTGTTTATAAGGATTTAATAGGATATCCAGGAAAACTCACACTAGAGGGAATATGGGTTTTAGAGGACAAGTCATGTGAAGCCATAGTTTGCTATACACTTACCCCACCCTACAGTTGCTTGTCGAGGAAGCTTGGTCAGCTCTTTGCCACAGCCTATGTCTGTGGAATGCTGGAATGTGTTTAGTATACAGTGACTTTGGGGGGTTTCACCTTGGGGGGAGGTAAATGTCCAGATTGCGATACTCCAGGCTATTTCCTGATCCTAGACTCTTTAAGACTCTAAGGCTGGGTTTTGGTCCATAGACAAGACACCTATTATTTTACAAAATGGGTGTTGGTTGCTGCTGCACTAAGCTTAGGGCTCATCTTAATCGCTATCCATCCCCCTGTGCATACACCCAATTTAACTTAACCACCCAGAGCTCTCCCTGCAATTGGCCACTGGTGCCTACTTGGTCTGGGCTGAATCATATGGCTGCCAGCGGCCAATTGTAGGGACAGTAAATAATTTAGTGTGTAGAGAGCAGCTGTTTCATGGATGCCACAGCTAAACAGGGCTTGTATTGTTCATACAAATATAGACAAAGGCAAATAGGTAAAATGGTACATGTTGACCACTGCCTAAAGTACTCTATATTAGGCCATGTGACTGGAGGGGGCCAGAAACCAAATCCATATTGATCATAAAGATTTATTAGGATATCCAGAAAAAAAACTCATCCTAAAGGGGACACGGATTTGAGAGGACTACTGATGTGAAGACAGTTTTTCTATACACTCACCCCACCCTACAGTTGCTTGGCACAGAAACTGGGTCGGAAACTGGGTCCTCGGGGAGATGTGAGTGTCCAAATTGTGATACTCCTAGGGAAGCCTATTTCCTGATCATAGAGTCTTTAGGGCCAAAGTCTTTTGGTCCATAGACAAAACACCTATTATTTGAGACAAAATGGGTGTTGGTTGCTGCTGCACTAAGCTCAGGGCTCATTTAAAGTGGACCAAAACCCACTGAACTTGTGAAATACATATGGCCAAAGCCCCTGTCGATACTCTCTTCTTAGAGTGTCGAACTAGAAATGAATATTTTGCTTATCAAATTGCCCTGGAACACTGTTTTTTTGCTGCCCCCCTCTAAGATTGCAGGTGATCAGTCATTGCACAAGTGCGGCAATGACATCATTGCCACACACAGCAGTAGCAATGAATGAGGAGGCGGAGCTTTGCAAAACATGTGGCATTATCTGGGATTAGAATGACGCAAGAACAGTAAAAATAGGCATAAGTTACTATTCTTGGGGTAAGCAACACAGGGAAATTCTAGTTAAAAATGTGGGTTTTTGGCTGCTTTAATCACTATCCACCCCCCGTGCATACACCCAATTTAACTTGACCACCCAGAGCTCCCCCTGCAATTGGCCACTGGTGGCTAATTGGTCTGGTCTGAATCATGTGACTGCCAGCTGCCAATTACATGGACGGTTAATAATTTACAGACAATTAGTAATATCAAATTGGTTATCACCCTTTCCACTTTCCAAAACAAACAAAACTGTTTGCCTGAAGTTAAATATTAAATACTTGCTTTATACAGGGGCGTAGCTAGGGGGGGGGGGGCACTTGCCCTGGGTGCAGCAGGTCAGAGGGGCGCCAAATGGGGACCTGAGAACAGGTGGGGGGCACCTTTTCGAGTCTTTGTCCCCCCGGTGCCAGAAAGCCTAAATACTCCTCTGCTTTATATTTATTCGTACTGCTCAGCAAAAGTACTATGCATAAATATTCAGAAATGCAAGTCTCAAAGCAGGAAATGGTATCACACTAAAAGTGGACCACCAGTCTAAAAAGATGAAGCTTGAGGGGTCGAGGAAGTGAGAAGTCCACTCTGCCTGGTCTCTGGCTGTGGAGTATGTGCTTCAAATCAGGATTTTTGACTGCTATTCCAATAAAATAAGTGTATGTGTTGAGTTAGCAGAGTTGAGACCCTTCTGGTCAGAATAATAAGGTGATTATAGCTCCTTTTGATCTCAGTTATCCTGATTAATCTCATTATCTTTGACCATGAACCTCACAAGCACCAAGGGTCAGAGCTGTCCACTTTAAATGTATCACTTATAGTCAGTCTTCCATAGCGACCTCTAGGGTTTGATTCGTTCGAGAATGCATTCTCGCATGGTTATTGTCACAAGAACCTACTTTGTTTGCCTCGCTTTCAGAAGGCACTTTTTTACGTGCACCTTTTTTAATCGAAAATGTGTGCACAAGCCAGTATCCTCATTTTAAGTTTTTATACATGCAAAAAGTCTTGCAAATGCTGTCACTACATTAGATGATTCAGGAACCACCATTAAAGACAGGCTATTAAAGCAAAATTCCACTTTCAATGGCATTTTCCATTATTGTGTGCCACAATGATGTGCTTAATGTGCTGAACTTATCTGTCATTTTTTTATTTTTTCTTGGTTTGCAACTCTGTGTTATAAAAGAAAACAGTTTTCTGTAGCAACAATGTGTTTATATTAGCAACATACATAAGTGTACATTGCTAATAGAAACACATATAATATTTAATATAAGCATTATATTAGCAACGGAAACCTGAGTGGTCTCTTGGAGTACATATGAGAGGCTTCCTTCTGAATCTGATGAGGCACAGACCACAGGTTTACCCCATGTGCTCTAATTCAAACGCTGTAGATAAGGGGGTCACAGTCCTGTGTTCCAGTAGCTAAAGGGGAGGTAATAACTGCTGTGTGATTTAGCCAAAACTGCTTATTAGTTTACCTGTTACAGTGGAAGGATGCTGGGACTTGTAGTCCTTAGTTTTTTCTCAAGGCCAGCAAAGCCGCTCCTACTGTAGGCTGACAGACAACCAGGAATATAAGAAACTTGGAAACATCATGCTGATAAGTAAATCACAGGTCTGATCCTAACACAAATGATTATTTTATACATGAGCGTAAGGATCTCACACATGTCCCCTGAATCATGCGTCAATGCGAAAGTTCCTGCATGAGAGTTGACTTGCACACAGGTCAAGTTTTTTATTCTGATCGGTACTTATTCAACCCTATTGTGTTCAGCCTTGGGACCTAATCCACAAGTACATTAAACATTAAACATAAAATGTAGTTTATGGTCTTAAACCCTTTTGACAGATTAGATTAAATTGTCCTGCTGTTTAGTCCATAGGGTAGATTAAGGCCCTTATTTAACAAGGGATAGCGCCAGGTAGCGAATGGTGAGCGAACGGTAATGACGCTCACCGCCACGAGAACGCCGGCTCCCCTCTGCAATCACACATTTATCAAGCCGATCCTGCTTAGCGACTGACAGAGCGCCAGATAGCGAATCATTCATCATTATTCCAGCCTCACCCCACAGCGCCAGCGACCTTGAACAGTGACAGGTATGACCTATCGCTACCTGCCGCTCTCCAATTAATTTCAATGGAGCTATCTTTAAATATTCATAATTAATTGCTATTAATTTTTTATTTTTTTTTTTAATGTCAAAAATTCTGTGACCACTTCTGCAATATTAGATTTTTTTTTAAGCTAAATAAAAAAAAAAAAAAATTGTGCAGAATTGATATTACAGGTCTGATCTTAATGTATTCATATTACAAAATGTTTTAAAAAACATGTTTTTTTTTCTTTCTAAAAATATGGTTGTTTGGGGGTTAAAAAACTACTTTTAACCCATCGCCGCCAGCGCTCTGGGGTTTAAACAAGCATTTCACAGCGCGAGAATTTTTGGAGCATGATTTGTTAATGAATATGCTGGGAGCCGTTCGCTATGGCCATTCGCTGTCATGCGCTCCCATACAGCGCGGAACCTGTCAAACAGCGACTCATAACCCCGTATTCAACATTACCACACACCGACTGAGTCGCTGTCAACAGCCGAACAACGGCCAAGCACAGCGAATACTAGCGGGCGCTGTGAAAATAACGCTACTGTCGCTCATCTGTCGTTACCTGGCGCTATTAATGAATCAGCCTGCCCGTCAAATTAGATCAATTCAACAAATAATTGATGTATGTGTACATGTCTTAAAAGGCTGCTGTCAGGGAACTTCCTATTGTTCTTGTTAGCACCGCACACACGCTTTTTATAAGGTTAGAGGTTCTACACATTGCTGATCCTCCTTTGACTAGTAACTGCTGAGGGATCAGGATCATATACCTCCAACAGGAACACATACTCTACAGCTCACATGATCCCTATCACTACGTAGCAGATCAGGCTATGCCCTGCTTTTTGACACGTCAGCAAAACAATCCTTCTTTGTTATTTTTATTTTAGAACCTCATAAATTGACTCAAGTTTCTTTCCCAGTCATTGCAATGTTTGATGTAGTTGTTTCTTTAGAAAATATTAAGCATTATTATTGTTGCACATCATAATATCTGCCATATGGTTCCTCTTTACTGCTTTCAATACGCTGCCAAGAAGAAATGATAAACAAAACTATGTTGTGATAAATCAAAACAGAAATAACTACAAAATGTTACCAATAAACTTAATTAGAAATGACTGTTCAGAAAGTACAATGATGCTTCACATGGAGAACGATAATCAGATCTGAATGCAGCCTCTACTAAGCTGGCCATAGATGGATGGATCTGGACTAAGAAGGAAAACCTGGGCCATGTCCATCTCTGAAGCCTTTACTGACTTTAACTAAGCTTTCTACATTATCTATGGATTTTATGTAGGCAGACTTTTAACTACTTTTTGGTAGTTGAAACATTTTCGGGATCTTGGGTTCATTTCTTTTGCTCTCTAAAAAAGAAATAAGGCAAGATGGCCAATTTAATGCACAAACTGCTCTCACAACCAGGAATAATTCTGTGCCTTAAAACAGTGTGGTCATAGGTGTATGCTGATTCCTGTTGCCACACACACACACACACACACACACACACACACACACACACACAAACACTCACACACACTTACACAGCAACTATGCCCAGTTTTTCCAAGTCATCCATCAGCTTGACCACACGGAAAGTAATATGCGGAAAGGTCATGCTGGAGGATTCCTAAAAAATCTGTTACCGGTAAGTCTAACAGTGTTTTTTCTTAACCTTACCGCTCCCCTGCCTTACTACTGATATCCAGCCCCACAACTGGCCGCCAGTATGCCCATAGTCCGAGGCCAAAGCCCCAAAAAGAAACTCAGATCACAAGACAACCACAAGACAGTTACAGAGCCAGATATTGCTAGTGGAATGAGGTGATGGCAGGAAAATTGTAGGCTCTTAGCAGTGTATGCGCAGGGACATCAGCGGTGAATATGACCCCTGCACTTTTACCAACACCTATTCTGGCACTTTTTGGCCACATACCTGCATTGTATAAAGGTGCTGATAAATCACAGATTAAACATAGGCAACATAAGGTGAATGTTTGGTGAATAAGGTGAATAAGGTGAATAAACTTTTCTTACCAAAAACACATAGGAAGAAGTCAGCTTTAATGGTCGGAATTCCAAAAGCAAGCACCATGACACTACATACAGAGAGGGGGAGATGGTGCATGGGCCCCAGAAGCATAAGAATCTTCCTTTCACAACACCGGAGACCCCACTCATGATTGTTGGAGGAGGGGCGGCACACAGAGAAATAACACCCCACTCTTTAACTACAACCCCATAAACAAAATAAATAACAATAAAGATCAGAAAAAAATTAGACTGCATGAATAATATAGCTTCATCCAATGTTGATAAGCACTACTAAATGGCACAAACCATGTACCAGTTAAACCCACTTGGTCTGGCGCAATGTCAAGAGGAGAAGCCTCCAATTAATAACATTGGGGAGTGGTTTTATAGGCCACACCACACGCCAATAACTATAACTCACTGTCCACCAATAACATAAAAATTTAATAATTATGTATTTTAATTCACCAATTAAAACTAACTAAACAAATATAAAGAGATGACAGAGCTCACAAAACTATATATTGGAGTGAGAGTTTAAAATATTGGCATGCATTTCTCTCCCTCCTGCTGAGACTATAACAGAATGTGTTACATTGTTACAGCCAAGGGCCAGTTAATTTATCTTAATTGTTTCTATTGCAATCAGCTGTGATACATTGTTAATCAGACATGAGTCTACTATTGAATTTGTGCAATGCGATGTGTGCATTGTGCTGTGTAATGGAAAGGACTCTGGGAAGTTTGACTCATTTGTATTCATATACAAGATAAGTTATTGTTGCCAGTTTAAATTTGGCAACATTCTCAAATGCCTCACTACCCTCTTGGTTGGGGAGGCAGCAGCTAGGTCAGCAAAAAAACCCTGAGGATCATACAACACCATTGTATCAGTTAGCTATCAATTCCAAATGTTTTAATCAGCAGTGGGGGCCCAGGTGAATCAAGGCTGAGCGTCTTGATGACCAAAGAAAGATTTTCGCACTTTGCATCTATCCACAGATAAAGCAAACCAACTAGGGGTAAAAGGACCCCCGCTTTGCCATTCCACATGACTATTCACACATGCACAATAATTTATTGTTTAGTTCTGATGCACCTTGTCCAGCTGCACACTGGCCAGGCACCAAACTTCCTGCACATTGGATCAGGATTCTGTTGTAATTCAAAACATAAAAATAAGCAGCAAAACAACTTATACAAGGAATGCATGGTTATTATGAGCAAGGTTACAAACAAGTTACAGAAGCATGATTCGCCTAAAATAGACACAAGATATCAACATACCAACTACAATATAGCATAAGACCAGATAAGCGCCCTGAGCAGACCATTGAATATGATGGGGAGCCGAGAAGGTACTCACCCTAGTGAGCACAGGTATCCCTATGCACTATTTCATTCTGAAAAACTAAAATCTGCAGCCATTATGGTTTATTCTAAAAAAGCTGAGAAATAATATATCTTTTCTGCCTTAGCACACACAATGGCTTTCTAGCTGAACAATGCTGTTGATGGAAAGCATGCTGGAGCTTATTCATAAGTCTATAAACCCAGAACCATCATTTGCTTTCCTGGATGTATATTTTTATAGCAGTCACTAGATTATACAATTGGTGAAAATTAGATAGATTAGCAAACTTATCACGGAATTAAATCTTAGACAAGAGCCGAGCCTTCATTGCGAGGTGCTTACATAATTCAGACGGCAGTGCTTGGAGTTTGCACAGTAGTTTGAGTGTGTTTCGCTGAGTACATTTGTAAAGGGCAATGTGTTGAAACTAATGTATTTATGTATTAAGCTATACACACATGTGGTTTCCATTCATCTTAATTCAACTCTTAGGAATGTCATCTGGGAAGTTATATTTACATTTTTTTACATTGGAAATGTTTGCTTTCCTTTTAAGGTTTACCAAATGTCAAAACAATTTACAATGTAAATACTTTCAAATGTTCGAGCACTTGGGTACTGTATAAATCGGTACGGAGAAGCAGTCCAGAAGAAAATTAGATTTAGCATAGATTATTTTGTAAACAGGGCCATGCCAAGAGCATAAATGTTCTTTTCCAGTTAAACCTAATAAAGATCAACAAAAGCATCTATTAGTGCAACGTCTAACCAATCATATGCGCTATTAAGAGGTGTGTCTTAGAAAAACAATGTGTAAAGTATTAGTGTAACAGGGAAGCTATAAAGGAAACTATGAATGCTAAGAAAGAGCCACTATGATTGCCTTTCATGCTATTTAATGAAGGGTGAAGACTTTCAATAAGGTACTGCTAGCCCTATTAGAATGCTTTTTCCCAGAATGCTTGTAATAATGTCCTAACATTTATTCATTACATTTATGTGTATGCAAAGTGACTAAAGTGTACAGACTGTAATATAGGAGTGGCAGATACATTTGTGCCCTATATCCTGAATCCAAAGTGGATTTAAAGTGAATTTAAAGTAAAAAAAACACTAAAAAGGACCTTAGCTCCATTTACACACCAACCCCTTTAAATATAATTATCTAGATAGGATTCAATTCATGACTTCAAATTGTGCAATCCTCCCTATCAAATAACTCAACACAAATCTTAAAGAATAATGAGAATAATGTTCTTTAACATAAACTTGATCAATACCCTTAAAACCTTAGGTGTGAAATAGTCACATTTATATTTACAGTTATGCTTTAAATTGGACCAAAACGCATGCCAATCGATTCCCTCTCCCCCGGGGCATCCAAAATCGGGATGCCCAGCTGTGTATACCCCCTAGGTCGCCCCATTCACTTACCTTGTTGCCCTGTCCAACGGCGCATGTGCGAGCCGCGGCCACACAAAGATAAATCCTCCACCAGAATGTCAAGCCTCTTGCCAGATTTTCAGAAATTTAAAAGATTTAAAAGGTTATTGAGGTAGGCCACTAGATGCCCCGATAGGATGAGAAATAAAATAATAGTGTTACAGTTATCTAGTTTTGCCATGAGAGGACAGGAGAGGGATAGGTTATTAAAGAAAATGCTGATGGGAGGTTCTGATGAGTTCCATTTGGCATGAGTATAGATTCCTGAGAAGAGGTCCCCATGTAGAGCTAAATCCCTGAAACATGGCGTGCCAAGGTCCTGCTGGACCTGCAAGAGAGTGAAGTCCTCAAGTTACAGAGTGCCTAGGTCTGTTGGGACATATGTCAAGGTGAGGGGATCCTGTGGAGAGGATGCTCGGCAAGATAGGTCCTTGTGTCTGAGACCCCTGTGGAGTCACAGGAGAGGAAGAGAAATAGGATGGCCCTGGAGTGCATATTAGCGAGATCCCTGAGAGTGGGATGGATGAGGACATAGGCCCTAGTGTCTGGTGCCCCTTGAGTCTTCAAAGGAGAGGCGAGGAAGCCAGCTTGGGACCTGGAAGTTTGATGTGGTGGAAAGGTACTCCTCGAACAAGGCTTGTTGGCATCCCAGTAGGGCATGTCCAGAAAGGAAGATATCCCTTAGGCCGTGTTGGAGAGGTAACTGTGGTTTCTGCAGAACCATGTTTGATAAG
The DNA here is from genome assembly GCA_027917425.1 of Gastrophryne carolinensis. Lineage (NCBI taxonomy): Eukaryota > Metazoa > Chordata > Amphibia > Anura > Microhylidae > Gastrophryne > Gastrophryne carolinensis. The sequence goes on along the minus strand of CM051237.1, from coordinate 157,987,654 downwards.
TTTGTGCTGGAGTGTGGACTGTGCTTAATAAAGAAGGGGCATCCCAAAAAGAAGAGCAGGTGCTTTACTGTCTTGTCTGTGCTTTGAACGATCGTGGTGATTGCTATTTCATGGACTCTGTGAGTACATTGCCCTATCCCTGGCCAACCCCCTGAACCCAATTTGGAGTTCTTTAACCTTCTTCAGTGAGGCATCTCCAAGTGCATGCACCATCGTCCACATGTTGTCTACACTGGTTGTAAGGGTACTTTTAGGGGAGTACCTGGACAGATGTTATAAGGCACTCTATAGATACTCAGTGTCACTGCTCTTTGTAATCCAAAGACCAGGCACGGTCACAGCAACTGTAATCCACAGATAAAAGTCATGGTCATAGTACTTGTAATCCAACATGTAAATGTCAAAGTTGGCCGATAAACAGACGCACAACTTTGCTCTATCTTAACCAGTCTAGCTCCTCTTTATTGAACTTTCATAACAGTGCAACTTATAGCATATTTCATAGATCCAGACTGTGGCTTTACACAAGTCAATCTCCAACAGTAGCGCATCACAGCACAACACAGTTCAAGCAATAACTTCCAAAGGCAAAGTCACAGTATCAACTTTCTCAGGTACAGTTTACAGTTAATCACGGTAGCATAGGCCCTACTCCACCCCACTTTTATGTGAGCACTAGCTCTTAGTAAATTGGGCAGGCAATAACACAGGGCAATGGATGTGTCTTGCTTGGGTGTAATTTATTTAAAATTGTACAAGTATATTTTTCGCCCTCAAATATATAAGGAGACTTAAGAGCTCAAATACACGTATATATCTCTAAAATTACACCTCGTTTGTCTAATAAGTTCATTTGCTAGTAATCTACAAGGAAAGTGATGCACTTTGAAGTTATTTTATATACCTTGCAAAAATGTACAAAAATGTACAAAAGTACAAAACAAAAATATTTCTTAAAACATAGAAAGCCTAACAGGGCAAAAGCATATATATATTAAAATGGATTACGCATCTGTTTTAATCTGTCCAAGCAGAAATCAGCAGACAACGTCCAATCCTCTACACCTTAAGGATATTGGTCACAACTTGAATTCAAGGCTTCCAGTGGTCCCACTGGTCTAAGCACCAAATCAGCAAATGTCCAGGAACAACACTCCCAACCGAGTTTAATACTTCCCAGCTTAAGGGATTCCAACAGGAACAGGTGCACCTGTCCAGAGGCCAGGCTCATCTGTCAGCCTTCCATACTCTTCCACAGATGGTTCCTTCTCTGTTAGTTCCAAAAGCACCTCCATGGGTTCTCTCTCTCCTGACAGCGTCCACCGCAGGCATCCCGAAAGCCTTGCATGCCAAAGTAGAATATCCTCCGGCATTGCGCTTGCTGTTCCCACCACTCCTCTGATTCCTACCCCAGCTGTCTTACATAGGGTGTTGGCTATGGACAATCCCCCAATCTGCCCCTATGTCTTCCCCTTATGAAACCTCTGCCCAATACAATGTTGCCTGAGGTTTTTCCTCCCAAAAGCTCCTAACCAATTTCAGCAGTTACCCAAATCTTATGCCTCCTGACTCATCCTAAAGGGGAACTCTGAGCTATAATTTTGAGCTTGAATACAATTCTGATTCTCTCATTTGTGGTCTTATACTACTACCATCTAGTGACCAAAGTGGGAATAGTGACACATTTTATATTTTACCGGACAATTCCCAAATAAATCTCTTTTTTTAACTCGCAGATGTGTGAGTGTTTTTTTTTTTTTATACTACCACAAGTTCAGTGCCATGTTTCCCTCAGAGTGAATTGATTTATATTTTAGAGGGATCCATTTGTACGCTGCATATAAATTACTGGGTCTGGAGAGGGACTGTTGGCACTCTTCTAGGGAATTATTGGGTTTGTGGAACTCACCTGAGTACTTTTTAGCCTAGAACCTGCCCTCTACCTGCCACTTGTGATGGGCAGGCTGATTCATCACTAACGCCAGGTAGCAACAGATGAGCATCTGTAGCAGGTGTTTCAGAGCGCCTGCTAGTAGACGCTGTGCTCGGCCGCGGGTCGCTAGTTCATAGCGACTCAGATGCTGTGCAGCATTGATGAATACATTGTGAGGAGTCGCTATATACAGCGCTGTATTGGAGCGCATGTTAGTGACTGGTCAGTGCGACCGACTCACAGCATATTCATCAAAAAAACAGCCTCACACACCGCCGCGTTAAATAATGCTTTTCTGAAGCCCAAAGCGCCGGAGGCTGTGTGATTAAAGTTTTTTAACATGTATCCACCAGTAACAAAGAGAAAACATATGGAATTACATTGTTATAACATTGTGACATGAACACTTTAATGCCAGACCTGTAATATCAATTCTGCATAAATATAGAAAATGTTAAAAAAAAAATTAAAAAAGGCTTTTTCAAGGCTAGGAAAGATCCCAACATTATTTGAGAATAAAAAAAAAGAAAAAAAGAAAACAAAAACCCTGTTTAAAGAGAAATAAAAGAATGTCCATTGAAATGTATGGGAGAGCGACAGGTAGCGATAGGTGGCGCTCTGCAAGGCTGAACGCCGGCGCTGTACGCTGAGGCTGGGATAATGGTGAATCGTACGCTACATGGCGTTATCCCAGTCGCCCAACAGACTCTGCTTGATAAATGTGTAATTGCGTGCCGTATCCGGCGTTCACCTGTCGCTAGCTGTTGCTACCTGTCATTTACAAGGCCCTACCTGACGCTATCCCTTCATGAATAAGGCCCTGTCTGATTTTTGCATGTGATAAAGAACCAAAGATTTGTCATTCAAATATATTTTCGAAATGTGATGAAAATACATTATTCTTAGATGATTAGTTATTATGACTACACAATTTCATTAGACACTGTCAATATACAATGAAGTAGCCCATAAGCTATATTAAAGTGATTATTCAATTAATATTCTGTATTTAAATCATTTTTTGAACATGGTAACATCCTGCCTCATCATCTATTATGCATCAATTTATTCCTCCTGACCTAAACTTAACCTTATTAAGGTAACCTGCATTAAATGTATAAGATGCAATGGAAATGATCCTGTATTTATAACCTTTGACCCAATCCAATTGCCCCTCTGACCTATAACCTCCCAGTAAAAATGAGAGCATTATCCCTCTGCTATTTCCATGGGGTGGGCTTATGGCTATGCTAACTGCTCTGCTTTGTGAGCCTGTAAACGCTTCCATTCATGCAGGTTCTGATATAGCTGTGACAATAAGCTAAATCAACTGATTTTTTTTTTTCCTAAAACCATTTACTACTCATCTAAAAACAAATTTTAGCAACTGACTAGCAAAAAAAGTACACATGGAAATACCACAGATACCTTTCTACGTAAGGTTTCATCATTACTAGGATTTGACTGCCTTTTTTATCTTTCAATTATTTTATTGCCATTTTAGAAAAAGGTACATACAATAACAATTTGGTTATTTGTTATTATTTGTGTTACATCCATTTTGATACTCAGCTGAATAGTCATCAAACATTAAAGTGATTGGCAAGTCAAAAGTAAAAACATAAATATCTGTAGCTTACATTTCATTCAATGACTTTGGTGCTGTGCTTTTTCCTTTGTCTGTCTCCTAAGTGAGAAAAATCACTTCCTCATTCAGCTTTCAGATGTATAGGTGGCACTAACCCTACATATGGGATAAGATAGCTATATTGCAAAGATTTGTCATTATTTGTTTTATATTGTTTTTACAATTGTCTAATGTGTGTGGGTACATGTTTATATGGGATGGTTTCAGTGTATTAATTTTCTCAAATAAATGTTTAGTTTCTTCTTAATTTGGGTGTGCAGCACAATTTATAGGGGATATTTTGGGGCCATCTGAGGCCCTGAGCATTGTTACATATAGAGGCCGATTCATTAATAGCGCCAGGTAGCGACAGATGAGCTACAGTAGCGGTATTTTCACAGCGCACGCTAGTATTCGCTGTGCTTGGCCGTTGTTCGGCTGTTGACAGCGACTCGGTGTGCGGTAATGTTGAATACGGGGTTAGTTAGCTGTTTGACAGGTTCCGCGCTGTATGGGAGCGCATGACAGCGAATGGCCATAGCGAACGGCTCCCAGCATATTCATTAACAAATCACACTCAAAATATTCTCGCGCTGTGATATGCTTGTTTAAACCCCAGAGCGCTGTCGGCGATGGGTTAAAAGTAGTTTTTTAACCCGCAAACAACCATATTTTTGGAAAAAAAAAAAAGTTTTTCAAAACATTTGGTAATATGAATACATTAATATCAGACCTGTAATATCAATTCTGCACAAATTTTTTTTTTTTACCTTAAAAAAAATATCTAACATTGCAGAAGTGGTCACAAAAATTTTTGACATTTAAAAAAAAAAAAAAATAGCAATTAATTAAGAATATTTAAAGATTGCTCCATTGAAATGCATTGGAGAGCGCCAGGTAGTGAGAGGTCATACCTGTCGCTGTTCAAGGTCGCTCGCTGGCGCTGTGGGGTGAGGCTGGAATAATGATGAATGATTCGCTATCTGGCGCTCTGTCAGTCGCTAAGCAGGATCGGCTTGATAAATGTGTGATTGCGGAGGGGAGCCGGCGTTCTCGTGGCGGTGACCGTCATTACCGTTCGCTCACCATTCGCTACCTGGCGCTAACCCTTGTTAAATAAGGGCCTTAGTCTTGAAAATCCCTTTGGTTGCCGGCACCTCCTCTGTAGCTGTGCACTGGCACAGTATAATAGACTGTTAAAGACAACTTAGGAACTACGGGGTCTATTTGAAAACAGATTGAAGTTTAGGACAGTGCAATGTGTAGCCCAAGACAATGGTACAACAACCGGGCTTGCCCTTAGTATAACTTTAATCAAATTATGATTAACTGGATGTGGGCTTCAAATATGCAGTTTGAATGCATGAGCATACCAGGAACGTTGTGAAGGATGGGGTGAAAGGGAGGGGAAAAATAAAAAAATACAGATGGGGAATACAAGACAAGTCCAAACAAGGTAACCCCAGACGTACTGAATACTGTTATAAAGTTGCTAATTATTAAATCTGGGCCACCTAGGCCAGGTACTGAGAAGTTGGGGATAGGGAAGGGATTTCCCCAGAGTAGAAGAAGAAAAGGCCCTGACTGACCAGACTAAGGCAATATCACTGCATCCACATTGGGGTGTGCATAATCAGTCCATGGCTACCACATACCAAGGGATTGCTAGTGTGTATCTGAAAGTATGCTGGTAAGTTTCTCATTGATAAAGAACCCTTCCATCCTGGTCTTGACTTCCAGGAATGAGATATTTCTTTGTTTTGACTCTTTTTTTAACAATTTATGAATGCATTTAGTTCTTAAAGTGGACCAAAACCCAGGATTTTGACTATACTGTGTTTTGGTCCTTCTTCAGAGACACACCAATCCGGGATGCCCCACTATGTGAAACCCCCCAGGTCGCTCAATCTAACTCACCTTTCCCCGGTCCTACGGCGCATGCACAGCCTCTCGCCCCCTCGGATCTTCTCCCGCCCACTCATCTAAGAATCTAGTAAAAAACAGCCCCTTAAAGTGGACCAAAAGCAGCCATGGGGTCTATAAGACCACAGGGCCGGGGCGCTCAGCTCTTGTGGAGTCTTGGACTATTTGACGTGAGCACAGCTGAGCTTCGGGCAGGCTGATTCATTAATAGCGACAGATAGCGACAGATGAGCGACAGTAGCGTTATTTTCACAGCGCACGCTAGTATTCGCTGTGCTTGGCCGTTGTTCGGCTGTTGACAGCGACTCAGTCGGTGTGTGGTAATGTTGAATATGGGGTTATGAGTCACTGTTTGACAGGTTCCGCGCTGTATGGGAGCGCATGACAGCGAACGGCCATAGCGAACGGCTCCCAGCATATTCATTAACAAATCACGCTCCAAAAATTCTCGCGCTGTGAAATGCTTGTTTAAACCCCAGAGCACTGGCGGCGATGGGTTAAAAGTAGTTTTTTAACCCCCAAAAACCATATTTTTAGAAAAATAACATTTTGTAATATGAATACATTAATATCAGACCTGTAATATCAATTCTGCACAATTTTTTTTTTTTTCTTAGCTTAAAAAAAAAATCTAACATTGCAGAAGTGGTCACAGAATTTTTGACATTAAAAAAAAAAAAAAAAAAAATTAATAGCAATTAATTATGAATATTTAATGTTAGCTCCAGGTAGCGAGAGGTCATACCTGTCGCTGTTCAAGGTCGCTCGCTGGCGCTGTGGGGTGAGGCTGGAATAATGATGAATGATTCGCTATCTGGCGCTCTGTCAGTCACTAAGCAGGATCGGCTTGATAAATGTGTGATTGCGGAGGGGAGCCGGCGTTCTCGTGGCGGTGAGCATCATTACCGTTTGCTCACCATTCGCTACCTGGCGCTATCCCTTGTTAAATAAGGGCCTAAGTTCCTGGGTGACCTAGGGCGTTTCACACAGCAAGGCATCCAGAATCAGGGTGCCCTGGGGCCAGGGACCAAAACCCGGGATAGTCAAAATCCCGGGTTTTGGTCCACTTTAATGTGCAAAGTGCAAAGAACTCTTTATTTTTATAATATGGGACATCTTTAACCCTAGACCTTCCTTGCAAGAAAATTAACCCTTGAGCTTTTCCCTACCATCCCAGCCTCTCCATCATTGGTTTAGATTAAAATTTAGCAACTAAATCAGGGCAAGCTACTATACTAATACCAAAAAGGGGATCCATTTGCTTTCTGGTGCAAGATTCTGAGTACAACAGAAGCTGTGTCTGGGTTGGTACCTTTAGACTAGTGTCTTTATCAGCATGGTAAAAGTGGCCCTAAAATAAAAGTGTGCAATTGTCTACATAGGCTTGATTCAGAGCCAGGTGAGAAAACTTGCTTATCTTTTAAGGGAAAAAACTGCCATTAACTGGCCTGTCCAAATGCATCAATCACTGTGCTTTGTTTACAGTCAGATATTTTATTTACAGAAGAGTTCCCCAACCCACTCCTCAAAAGCCACCAACAGGTCATGTTTTGTGGATCTCCACATAGCCAACTCTATAGGTCTGCTGCTGCACTAATTACATGTGTGGAGATCTGGAAAGCCTGTCCTGCTGGTGACTCACAAGGAGAGAGTTGGGGGACACTGCAATTTCTGTGTACTTTGCATAAGTAAAATGTGTCACCCAATACCATCACCAATACCAATACCTCGACCATCATCAATCAGTAGGAATCCCTGGATACGCCAACAATGTCTGCCCCCCCCCCCCCCCCCAGTAACCTTTATTTGATGTCTAAGCCCCTAGTCTGAACTGGCCCAGGATCCCAAGGCAGCCAGGCTTACCACAATAATTAGACTATATAGTGAACTAAATGTTACACAAGGAGCACAGCAGTGACAATATAGATTATGCAGGGCCAAGACACAATACAGGCTGTATAGAATCTGGGGACCTCTGTAATCTATATAAGGGCTTATCTGTCCTTACATTATAGTTTATGGGGGTTTAAACACAATGCAGTCTGTATAGAGTTTGGGCCTTCTGTAATCTATATTAGCCCCTATCTGTCCATACATTATAGGTTATGAGGGTGTTTAGGCACAGCCCTTACATGATAGGTTGGGAGGGGGCTCAGACACACACAGGCTGTATAGTCTGGGCTTCTCTGTGGTTGCTAGGTCCCTAGTTGGAACTCGGCTCCAGTATTCTGAATATATAGTAGACTAATGTTTAAACAAGGGGCCCGCCATATAGGTTATGGGTGCTCAGACACAGGCTGGCTGTATAGAGTGTGGAGTATAGATAGGGTTGCCACCTGGTCGTTTTTTTTTTTTTTACTTTACTGGCCACTGGCCTGGCGGGGCCGGTATTTGTTTTTTTACTAGTTAATGAGGATGAAAAAGGTATATCTGACCAGGTGGCAACCCTATTGTGGGCCTCGCTGTAATGTGATGGCTCGGCCCCTAGTTTGAGCAGATAAACAATCCAGGAGAAATAGTGTGGCGGCCAGCAGGTCAGGTCAGGGGCCCCATCCTAGAGTCTTGCCTGTCCTGTCAATCGGTAAGCACTTATTTCATTTACTTTTGCATTTACTTTGTTTACTCGCTACTCCATAAATACCAAACACACTTCTCTATCTAATACTGTATATGTAACACTTTAAAAGCCAATGAGAGCAAAGTGCCATCCAGCCATCTGCAGCAGCCACGCCGCGGTGAGCCTAGGCCGGTCTGGTAAAGTATGAGTTATACACTAGCTCAGAACAGTGTTCATACAAATGGGAAAACAGTAGCAATATGAAGGCAATAAAGGTGCCAAACTTAATAAATATAACTATGTTTTCTCGCTATCTTTTTTTCCGACAATAGCCATTTAAACTGAGCCTGACAGTTTGGAAAAGTAATATCAGATTCATGTACACTGAATCATTTCCACGTCAGGAAGTGGCCAGTTCTGCCAGGAGAGAGCATTGGTAAAGATTTGTCAGTTAGTAAAAAACCGTACTGGGATGTGTTATTAGCTCTGCAAGGCTTCTTATTTCCCTCGGCTCTCCCTGACCTCAGCTTGAGATATGGTGAAAATGAGTAACTTGGATATTTGGGATCCAGACCTGTATCACTGCTAACTCTTCTTTTTCTTTTTCTCCAGCATTCTTTACAAGTAGTATTCCATTTCAGGTCATGCTTAGACATTATTAAAATGATCGAGGCAGATTCAACGTTTTGGTGTGCTGTACACGTCAATTTATATATTGGAACTATTGTGTTCAATAACAGAGGATCTGTCCATATTTCCTGACATTTGGTGTAATATTGTCATGGGTCTGGTGTCTCAAAGTTCGACAAGCCAGAATAAGTGAATTTAGATGAGTGAACGTTAAGCCTTTTCTTTTTTAAATCTTCATTACACACCTAGTCCTAATAAAGCGCAACAGCTAAGACCCAGGGCCCTACAATAAAATCTATGCAGTGCAGTAGAGGTCACCACACAACTGGGGAAATACATTGTATTAAATTGAAACTGGAATCACCTCCTTAGGGAGTGATGCACTAAAATGTATTAAGCTCTTCACCTTGTGTCGTAGAAATAGTCACATTTTTTGGCAAGCTTTTGTCTTATATGACTTTCTTTCTTAGCTGGCTGATATAAAGCTACTTCTTCTTTTTAGTTTGGTGGGGGCTACCAAGAAAGACAAATCCAGACTTCCAACCAGCCCAGGAGTTTACAGGTGCGGCACATACTTTTTTCCAATGAGGTAAGGGTCACTTTTGAAAAGTTTGGAAACAACAGCACCTTATGGGGTATGCAAATGAAAATGGCAAATTCTTTAGCATAGCCTATGCTGATATCTCCAAACCTCCAAAAATGAATCCTTACCTTTTTGGAAAAATGATGTACCTGACCTGTAAAAACGCCCGTCACAGGTAGAGGTGATTTTTTGGGAAAAAAAACATTTTTATTGCACTTTTTTGTAAGTCTCACTGAGATGTATGTTTCAGTTTACAGCCGAATGTGCAACCAGAGTTAAAACTACTTCACTAAATCAGTAGTATGACCCTGTAAGTGGAGAGATGTGATTTATCAATATTTGCTGCACATTAATCTCACAATATTTCAATAGAGATTAATATGATTAATATCACAAATACCAAAAAATATATCAACTCAATGGCTATCAATCTGATACAAACCAATATGGTCGCTGAGGCTCTCCTCACACATCCAGCAAAGTGTCCCACAAAGCAATATATTCCCTCAAATGCTTTGTACATACAATATATTGTATGTGAAACTAGCCAACACACAGTAAGATGTATAAATGAAAACGGGTTTATTTGACTAGCACAGTAAATATACTTCACTAATCCAATATATTCCCTAAGTTTCTCTAAGTTTTCTTAAATGTAACAGGCAGTTGTTACATTTGCAGTGTATACGCTATGATAAGTTATAAGCTAGTTACAGTACTATAAATGTTATAATGGCGAGAGAGAGATCACAGGTAGGTACTTAGCCATTATGCTTCAGATAGGGGGCCCTGTCCATTGACTAACTTGCTCTGTACCCATCCTCCTAATAAGCTAAAACCTAGGGGGTGTAGCCAGCATTCCCAACCTCCTAGGTGTGTCTAAATGATCTGCATTATGCCGCCTACAACTTGCCTCTATAAGATAACGATTAGATAAATATTCTATAAAGTAATATAATTCCCACAATATGAATGTTATCAAGAAATCCATGATCCCCATTCATTTCTTAGTTAAATGAACCCAAACACTAGATCATTATCTTTCAGAGTTTGATAATATGCAGATTATAAGTCTCTGGCTAATACATACATGCTATGTTTAATATCATATGGAAGGATTTATAATCCTGTATAGGACTCTCTCATTAATATAGTCATAACTGACATATTTCAAGAGTTACATCACTCTCTATAAATATTATCTAATGCGTGTGTATAGGTTAGGGGATACTGTGAATTCAATGGGTTAAAGTCTGGGTTAAACCTGATTAGAAATTCAAGGATGCCGTTTCAAGAGGAAATGACATCAGCTATTGAGGTACCTTGTTGCCAGCTAGGAGTAAATATAGTCTTGTATTCATGGGGCATGTTCTGTTTACTAAAGACAAATGGCAGGATCTCAGGCTCACATCCTATGTGGGTGCTATTAATAATTTCGGAGTATGATTTGGGGAATATCATATAAAGTATAATAAATATGCCTATGATTATTACATTTCCTTTCCCTCGTAACTGATCCCCATTGGTACTGAAGCTTTAGGTTTATATGGGCTAATACTGTGGCAGGGTTTTACCCCCAAAGCCACAATGCTGAGACTATCGCAGTGCAGAAGTGTCTTGGCTGGGATAAGGGGTTGGAAGACAAATGAGTGAATACCAGCACAAGCTCCAGGTGAAGTTGGCTTTGTGCTGAGGGCTAAGTCCAGCCCAGGTGGTCCCAAAGCAGTGCAGCCCACTAGACATTTTCCCTGTGTTCTCTATGACTATTCAGCCCCTTTGTGCACCACACTTTTATTCTCATCTGAGGTATAAGTGTGAGAAAAAGGTAATGGCCTCTACAGCAGAGATCACCGGGATAGGGTGAGCAAAGGTCCCTGTGGCACAAAGTTGCCTGGAGGGTTTAGTTCATTTTTTAGATAGACAGAGAAAATAACTTTAACATATATTCCAGACACCCAAAATACATAGGTTTGAGGCAGAGGAGTAGCTAGGCTCTCTGGCACCCAGGGCAAAAATTCAAAATGTCGCCCCCCCCCCCCACCTGTGCTCAGGCCTCCCTGTGAGCCTGCTGCACCCAGGGCAAGTACCCCCCCCCCCCCCGCCTCCCCCTAGCTATGCCCCTGGTTTGAGGTTAGGTGTGCCTAATATAAGTCTTACTACCACACTTAGAAGTTTCTAATCTCATGTATAAGTAGCTATCTATTAACTTATAACACCAGTAAGTTTTGGATGGTAGGGGCCCATATCATACCTGCATTGTGCTGCATGTTTCTCTTAAAGTGAATGAAACCCCGGTCTATTAGACTCTAGGGCCAATGTGTGAAAATGTGGTATCGCCATATGCTATTTTGAGGCATTGATCTCACAGCATATGTATGTCTCATCCCTGGTACCCCCACTCTGCTTGCACTGTACCGGATATCTGGGAGTGCGTGTAGTCTTGGGCAAACTGAACCTCAAAATTCGGGTTTTTGGGTTTGTACCAAAATTTGTGAAAATTTGTGAATTCGGGTTCCCTAACCCAAACATGGACTTTATTCAGAGTGTGCATAGGGAGCACTGCTGAGCCCCTATCCTGGTCCCTGGAGCTGGCACTAGGGGTGTCCTCACTTTTGGGTGCTGCGGCCATCTTTCTGTGACCTTGGTCGTATCCCATTTCACAGAAACGCCGACCAGGGACAAGATTGGGGGGGCTCAGGTGAATTACAGCAGTGCTTTCTGTTACACACTCTGTGCCCCCCCCCCCATCCAACCAGATACAGCTTAAACAGATCTGCTGTTTCTGCTAACAAAACCTAACAAAATGAGGCTTAGCAGAGAGCAGAATATAGAGAGCATATAAATCACACAACTCAGATCAGTTGGTGAGAATATAACAGACAGTCACGCCTCTGCCATGTTGTTGTGCAGCTTACCAAATACAAAAACTGCACTGATTAATGCACTGGAAACAATGCCTGAGACAGATCTGACACTAGCATTTGTAAAGACCAGGCTCATAGATGAGTATCAGAGAAGTAAGGAGCTTGCGCATGACTCAACAGAAACTGACAACAAAATGGCTCTGAAAGCTACAGACATGAAGAAACAAAGGAAGGAAACCAGGGTGTGCTTTAGATGCAACAAACAGGGACACATAACGAGAGACTGTACTATATGGAACGCAGAGCAAGTGAGACAGCACCCCTTATATATTAAACAAAGCCACAATCTCTGATCCATGTGAAGGGAACTGGGATGACACATTTAAAGTGATAGACAACAATACATTTCATGGCTGGTGCATTGACTGAAGACACATGACAAGTGATTTTTCACAGAACTTGATCTGAATAACAAAGAGACTATTTACCTTGTAGATGGAAGTAAAATATATGCAGAGGAATATGGGCATGGAACGGTGGGGGACACAATTTAGCCATACCAGTGAAGGATGTGCCTAATGTTCCTGATCTGGAAGGAGGACTCTAATCTGTGAAGTGTCTGACAGCCAATGGATTACCTGTAAAATTGGAAGGTGACAAGTGTTCTATTCTGGGCGACAAGCAGACCATAACAAGAGCCAAGCTGGATGACCATCTATATCACCTGAGCACAGTGAAGTAAAGGTGAAACTATGCACCCATAGACACAAGGACTTTATAACATATGGCGCAGGCGTTTGGGTCACAGACACCCATGCAGGAACAACAAAAGAGGAATCTGACAGTATCCCCTTGTCCAGTTACGGTTTAGTCTGAATGTTGCATAACATCCAAAGCTACAAGAGCAACACTTCCTAAAGTCAGTCAGAATAGAGCTTCAAGACCACAGTAATGTTTGTGGTCCACTGAACCCACCTACACATGGAGGTAACAGGTACATAGTGATTTAAGATACACACTTACCTAATGCAACACAAGACAAATTACAGGACTGTGTAGTAAAGACAAGTAAAACGTTTCAGAGGAAACGTCTTATACTTCGATAATGGAGGTGAATTCACAGGACACAAGTACTTAAGTACTTAAAGCAGAATGGACTAGAGCATCAGAAGGCAGTCCCATAAAGACCAGAGCAAAATGGTGTAGCTGAAAGGGAGAACAGAATTGTGACTGAAATTATCAGACATATGCTGACAAACCACGAAAATACTGGGGTGAGGCAGCAATGACAGACACTTATTTGCAGAACAGACTTTTTTATAGAACAGTGGAGAAAGCTCCATATGAACTGTGGCACAATGGGAAGCCAAGTGTTAAACACTTAAAACAGACCAAAACCCACTGAACACTGGAACACTTTATTTTTTGGTGTCCATCTCTGTAAGATGGCAGGCGATCAGTCATTGCATAGTTGTGGCAATGACATCATCATTGACATCAGCAGTGGCAATGAATGCAGAAGGCGGAACTTCTACAGCTAAAACAGGTGGCTATATCTGGAATCGTCAAAACATGCTCTTCATGGGGGGGAGCAAATAAGGGGATTCTAGTTAAAAATGTGGGTTTAGGTCCACTTTTTGGATGCAAAGCATTCATCTACATTCCAGAGGATAAATGCACCAAACTCCAAAACAGAGCATTTGATGGAATCTTTGTTGGATACAGTGAAAATGTTAAGGGAATCCTAAATACCAAAACAGACAAGGTTACCATTAGCAACAGCATAACTTTTGTGGAAGATTTGAGAGACAATAGGGTAGATTCATGGTCGGTGCTCAAAAACGCTCAGGTGGAGCGGAAACGATTCCGCATGCATCTAGATTCATGCCTGTGTGCGCATCCCGGGAGCACACTAAATGGCAAGTGCACGGGAGAAGTACAGTTTGTATCTGCTGTTTTGAAGTGCAAATGGCCCTGCCCCATGTGCATTTGGATGGCTAAGCGTTTAACTGCTCACAATGGCCCACCATGTGTTCTGTGAAAATCTATTTGCCATTTCGAACCTGTGTTGGAAGACATTCTGATTCCAGTTTTTTGCCCAAAGTTTTATTCCAGGTGTTCTCTTTAACCCTCCCCTATTTGGTTTGCATATTAATGCTTTATAATTTAACTATAATTTTTTTATTGTTTTTGCCAAACTTTGGGGCACAATGTGCACATTTTTGTTGTTTAGACCTTAAAGAGAACCAAAACCCACCCTGAAGTTTATGAGACTCCTGGGCAGGCATACTCGCTCCACACGCGACACCCTGAAAGGAGGTGCCCCGCTGTGTCAAACCCCCCAGGTCGCCCAAAACCCAAGGCCAAAAAGATATTCAAAATCATGGAATACAGCACCCCAATTGGCCGCCGGTGCTTAAGTTGGAGGGGCTTTCCAGCAGCCAGAACATCATTATCCAATCGCAGCGGCGTATTCCCAGCAAAAATCAAGGCTTAGGTAAGAATATTGGGCGTTCCGGGGGATTATGTGCGGTGGGGTTCCAGCATTTCGGATGTCCCCCCAGCCTCTCTTATTGCGATGGGGACCAACACCCGCACATCCGTCCGCTTTAATCTCAAAAGTGGCTCCCAATCATCTTTCACTTTTAAAAGTGGCTCTCATAGCATAAAAGGTTGGTGATCCTGATTTAAGACATTACACAAAGAGTACAGAAAGCAACATTTTGTAGCATGTTTATATTGTTTATCTTGTGGAGAGCATTATTATGCAATATGCCTAAATGTAGACATGAATTACTATCTACTACTGTGCATTCTCAGAACAAACTCAAATATTTAATCTTGTGATAAAATTACATGTGCACTAAGCCTGCACATTTCATTATTACAATAGGACAATAAAATAATTACAAATAATATTCAAGGTATGCATATGGTGAGGTATGTCGTGTGTTGCCAAGGTTACCTATGTAAATAACAAGGGTTGCCATTGCAAGTGAACCTGGAGGAGTCAGCATATTAACAGTGCCTTAAAATCCTTCTGTATATATGCTAAGGTATGACATCTAACCTTTCATGTACACCACCACATCTGACCTTCCAAAAAAAGCACACACAGGGACTTTCTAATGCATAGGTACTGGTAATATTTCTGTATGTCTTGATTTCCAATTAAAATCTACATAAATGTCCACATTTATCTGGAAAAGACATTCCGGCCTTTTGATTGTAGTAGGGGCCTACCTTGCCTACCTTGCCACATCCACTGAAGCCTCCAACTTCCACCCTGAGACTGTTAACAGATTTATTTTTAAGAGGGCTTTCAAGCATTTGTTATCCTCCACCACCTCTGCCACCTCAGAACTAAGCCTGAGTACGTAGTACAAAAAAAATCACTGACCCAGACTCCTGGGTAACAGGGGCAGAAGACAGTGCTCCATACCTGGCCCAATCGGTGGTAGAATGCTGCAGGCAGATGAGGTCCTTTTTTTATATAATATGCGTTTATTAATAAAAACAGAACCAAGCAGGGAGACAATAAGAAAAGTAGAAAACAGTTATATCAAGTAAAGAAAGACATAGCTTTTCTCCAAGAATAAGCAAATATCTAATTGGGTCCATTTGTATTACATGGTAATCTAGAACGACAATTTACTAACCACACTGTTGATGGCTGCATCACAGTATTACTCATTGCTCGGCTGGGGGAGGGGGAACAAAGTCTGCTGTGAGCAAAGACTCTACTAGGTAAACCTACCCTGTTTCCCCGAAAATAAGACATCCTCCGAAAATAAGGCCTAGTGCCTGCTTTCGGAGGATATCGTTATACAAGTCATCCCCCGAAAATAATTCCTACCCGAAAATAAATCCTCCCCCAAAAATAGGGCCTCACCGTTGGTACAGTTCCGTCCACGAAATGTTGCAGAAGGATCCGGAGCTTCTACTGTAGAAACCGTTGGGGCGGTGGCGCCTCGCAGCTCACTGATTGGCTGCAGCGCTGTGGAGCAACGCGAGATTCGGCCGGGTATTTGCTGAGGGACGGTGCGCAGGGGTATGTCAGAGAGCCTGCGCGAACCTGAGGAAAAGCTGCCGCCGCCTGCTCCCTGTGACCGCCGCTGCCGGGTGTGCCCCAGCGAGCCCTGGACCGAGACAATACGGTACCGGTAAGCAGGCCCGGACGGAGCTGCCGCTCCAGGCCCCTATGTTAAAACAGGCCCAGCAGCCTGCAAACACGGCCCGCATAGGCCGCCCGGCGGCTGCCGTGCGGGTCCCGTGAGACTCTCACAGGCTAAAGCAGGCATACTCAACTAGCACAGCTGAGCAGCCTGATGCTCTGTGCAGCCTGGTATTGTAACCACTAGGGGGCGTAATGACAGGGCACGTAAGGGGGGGGGGCTCCAGGGAGGTGGAGGAGACGCACGCTGCCTGTCTTCTGTCAAGACATCCCCCGAAAATAAGGCCAAGTGCCATTTTCCGGGGAAAAATTAATATAAGACAGCGTCTTATTTTCGGGGAAACAGGGTATACTGCATGGGAGACCAGGGTGGTGACAGATCTTTACTTTCTGCTTCTTTAAAGCAGGCCTCAAAAATGAATTTTGGTCCCTTTTAACTTGGGATGCCCCTACAGTTAAAGGTCCTTAGGAAGCCAAAATCAAGCACGAAATGCTGTATGATGGGGACCAAAAAATGGACATTGCAATAAATAATGTCTCCTGATGGAGGAATTGTGACTGCAGCATGAGTGCACAGCTGTTTCCCATTCCCTGTCAGATGGAGCTCTTTCTAATGCAGGGCTTGTTGATGGTAAGTAACGGGGTGGTTTAGGTTAGATTAGTGTTCCTGTAAACCACCTCTCTGGCACAGAGTTGTGGGTCCACTTTAAGCCTTCCTCTTACTCCAGATTGGCAATCCTGCCTAAATATTTGTTCAGTTACACTTGGCCAGTTGGTATAAGCGTTGCTGTCAGCAAGTGGATGTGTTTGGCCATAATCATGCAGCCGCAGCATCTTAGCATTCCAGCTGGCAGAGCAGATTGCACTGTTGTACATACAAAGCAGATCTACTCCTTCCTGGGGAAGACTATCGTGTTCTACTGAGATCTTTAGAAAGTGGTTAAAGATTGAGAAATCCTGATATCAAGGGGCTGGAATTGGTGGCTGGATAGCAACAGAACATTCAACTTTTAGCAGATGACTTTTTTTAAAAAAGAGCCCAACCTGATAAAGAGGGTGACCCGACCCTTCCCGCCAACACCAGATAGAGTGTGGTGGAGTCCCCTGGGCAGAAAGTGTAGTGGAGGCCCCATAAATGACTATAGATCAATCACTACTCCTGTTAACAAGTGGCCAAGGCCTTGGGACATATGCTCTGGTTTACCCTTGCTTTAATCCAGGCCTGCTCCTCACACTACGTCCTGGTTTGTTTATATATATATATATATATATATATATATATATATTATGTTGCTCTCAACATGGAATGCATTTCAGGCAGAATAATTGCTGCTGCCACTGTTTGCAGATTCCTAAATAAATGACTTTGTGCTCAAGCAATAATCACTGCACTTTCTTAATAGTTTTCCCACCGTCCTTTACATTTGGATTATTATAGATTTATCATCAATGGAAAGACCATGTCAAGCTCAGTGGCGCACAATAAAATTAGAAAGTGGAACGCATAATTGCTATACATAACACCATCTGCAGAGAGGGGTAGAATGTTATCAGCTCAGAAATCCATATTAATATCTAAAGTGTTCCATTCATACTGCTGCCTGACAGTCAGAAGAATTGCTTTCATTAGGTTTTTCATAGCGAGATCTTAGAATTGATCACTTTACATAATGCCTGAGATGCCGCGCAGCCAGTTATTTATAACACGGCAACATGGCATAACCCCTTCAGTGCCAAGGAAGATTTACAAACCTTACTGCCAATGTACAGTTCCATTCATCAAATTTTTTATTTTACATACACCTGTCACAATATCTGATATTCTGATACAGCAACACATACATAAACATTCTAGTTGCTCCATATTGATTTCTGCTTTACCTTTTTCCAAATGAGGCTCCACTAGCTGTCCAGGCTTCTATAAATGTCTATGAACACCTATTATTTCTAACTAGAGCCTAATGGATGATCCATGTACAGAAGCCTGTCACTGTCACCCAGAGCCCTGCTGAATACAGGCATACTTTAAAGTGAAACAAAACCAGGGATTTTCGATGTCCTAAGTTTTGGTCCTTCCCACAAGAGCATCCCAATTTGGGATTCCCCACTATGTGAAACCCTCCGAATCACCTCTAAAAACGTGGTCCCATGGAGCATTTGCAGGCTCTCATCCAATCAACTCAGCATTCCATGCATATTAATATCCGGCATGTAGCTCCTTCTAGAAACAGAGCCCAGCAATATGGAGTGGGAGTGCACTCCCCCAGTTTCCCTTTAGACTGGGGAGCATTCGCGCCCCCAACCTATCTGAATGTGCGAGCGCGAGCACTGTGCAAGCAAAGACAAAACTGAGTTTTGCGGTGGAGGGTTACATACAGCAGGGCATTCTGATTTGGAAGTTTCTGCAGTACGGAGTTGCCCACTCAACAGCTGGATCCCGGAAGCACAACTCCCATCTTCACAAAACGGGGATGCGGGAGACCAATCGGTGGCATGGCAGTGGCAGTAAGGTAAGTGGATCTCCTAGTTCCAAGTTTATAATCATCTTTTCCCTGCAGTAGCTTTCTCGATGTTTAGTTTAGTCGTTTTGGAGTTTGGGTTGAGCAATGTGTGTGCACGCCCCTGCTGATAGTTCTTCAAGCAGTGCCTTGGCAGAATCTCATCCCCTGGTTTTCTGCCAAACAGTTAAGAATTGTCATGCATGTGCACATTGCAGAATCCCGTCTCTAGGAGGAAGTTGCTGAAGGTGACCCCTACAGAAGCTTTTTCATAATACTCTTGTGATGCAGAACTTACCGGCCTTGCAGATCTGGATCTTGCGTTGCAAGAGCCCACCAGGTTCATCTAACACCTGTCCACCATTTGTCAGCACATTGTCTGGGGTGCGTCACTCTACTGACTGCAACAAAGGGGGCAATGGCTTGGGGCGTTTCCTCTAAAGAAGGCGGCAGGGGTCCTGATCTCAAGGTCTGTTGCGTTTAAATGCATCAGATCCTGAGCAGCAGAAAGTAAGTTTTGTTTTATGTTTCAACAATGTTATTTTTCATTGAGTTTTCAATAAAGCAAAACAGAATTCTGAATATAACATTAGAATTTGCGTTGTACGAATTGCAGAAAAGGTAACTGAAAAAAATGGAAATTCATTATAAGTAAGTATAAGCTTTTCTGATTGACAATCACCAAAATACGATAGTAATAATATTTTTCCCTATAGATTAGCACAGTATTAATCTTAAAATAAAAAGATCAATATCTAGATATCAGCCATTTAAATCAAAATAGAGACCATAATTTATAACAAAAAAAACAATAAATAAATAGTACTAAGAAGAATATGGGGGAATTAAAGAACTCAGAGCCCAGCTCACCCCCCACACAAATCTATAATTCAGACCAAGGACTCCAAATCTCCCTAAATACTGCTACTACTACATACCATTATCCAACTGAATGTATCAAATAGAGTCACAAATTCTGCAATTCTAGACCTTTCTGTGTCCACCATTTTAGATATGTTCATTTCCAGGCTTTAAAGTCAGGAATTTCTCCTAGGAGGGCTACTGGTGTATGTATGATATGGAAATCAGGTTGTGTTTTTTGCTAATAATATCCCACAGAGCTAATGCATTAGACAATACAGGACATAATATATCTAGCGTTTTTACCTTAGCTATCCACATCAGACAATCAATAGAAAACATTGTTTCTATCATTACCCAGCTGAGCATTTCTCCACTAATAAACATCTGTGTAAGTTGGGCAAATTGATCAGCAACAAATTTCTTTAAATCTGCCTTCGGGATAGGAATAGGAAGTTTTCTGAACAAATATAACAGTCTAGGTAACAAAGTCTTTTGAATTGTTCTAATGAGCTCCAACCAAGCCTCAGACCAGATCAGGGGTCCATGTCACCTCCGTATTTATGAAATGTATGAAATAATGAATTGGAATTATTTTTATATAATAAATGAAACTGAGGGGTTAGTTGGACCCCAAGATAATTAATATTATTAATATTTCAAATTAGATTAAAGGATTGTTTTAAATTAGGAACCTCTCAGTCCGTTTGTGTCAAATTCAACGCCTCAGACTTAGGGCCTTATTTAAGAAGGGATAGCATCAGGTAGTGCCTGGTTAATGAGAGGTAGCGACAGGTAGTGACTGGAGAACGCCGGACACGGCACGCAATTACACATTTATCATGCAGAATCTGTTTAGAGACTGGGATAATGCAGCGTCTGATTCATCATTTTCACAGCCTCAGCATACAGCGCCAGCGTTCAGCCTTGTACAGCGCCAGGTATGACCTCTCGCTACCTGTCGCTCTCCCATACATTTCAATGGACGATACTTTTCTTCTCTTTAAACGGGGTTTATGGTTTTTTTTTTTTGGGGGGGGGATCTAAATAATATTGTGACCTCTTCTGGCATTGAAAAAGCAGTTTTTTCACAAATTTGATCCTTTTTTATATATTTCTGCAGAAATGACATTACAGGTCTGGCATTAAAGTGTTCATGTTACAATGTTATTACAATGTAATTCCATATGTTTTCGCTTTGTTACTAGTGGATACATGCTGAAAAACAGAGCACAGTGACTACTAGCGGGTGCTCTGAAAATGCCTGCTATAGACGCTCATCTATCGCTACCTGGCGTTAGTGATGAATCAGCCTGCCCGTACCATTTCATTTTAAGCACGAAATTTTGCTAAATATCTTGAGCATCCGAAATAAATTAGGAAGTAAAGTGTGGGGTGAGGAATGTAGAAAGTAGAATGTAGAATGTAGAAAGGACAGTAGAACATCTTCAGCACATTTATGTTCCCTCTCCCCACTCTCCACCCCCCCCCCCACCAACATCCCTGCTTAATATAACTGTTCTCGCCAATGGTTCCATTGACAACACAAAAACAATAACGTCGACAAAGGACAACCCTGTTGAGTACCCCTGTATGTATGAATAGACTTTGACTCAGATCCCTTTATCCCTATAACTGCATGATGATCCCGGTATCAATTTCTCAAAATATTTTGAACTGTAGTTCCAAAACCTTGTCTACCTAAAACATAAAACTTATAATCCTAAGCCAACACGTCAAACACTTTATGTAAATCTAATGAGAGAAGCATAGCCCTTCTTGCTTCTCCTTTATCCCAATTAGTTTGAATTGCAGAAATTAAATCAGTTACTCTTCTGGTCTGAACCGAGACCTGCCTGGGATACAACTCACCTGATCAAAATGAATATACTGAGCTAGAAAGGAGTTTAGCCTTAATGCCAGTATTGTAGTAAGAGTCAGTATTTATCAGGGGAATGGGTCTATAATTATTACACTCTCCTGGATCTTTTCCTGGCCTTTTGAGAACACTAATGTGTACTTAATTTTAATCTCCTAATCTCACTTGACAAGTCCTCAAGCTATTAAACCAAGCAAAATGAGGTCATGTTTTGTAAAAAATTTTTAGTAAAACCATGAAGTCCAGGAGCCTTAGAGACCTTCAGTTGCTTTATTGCCACCTTGATATCCTCTTTCTCTATAGCTATTTCTAAAATATCCTTATGAATTTAAGATAATTGAGGAATGGGATATCTTCAAAAAATAATTTGCTTTATCAAAAAGAGTAGGAACAGCATCAAAAGTGTTATAACATTTGATCATCTAGGATCCTTACTGGATTACTTGTATAATTCCCTGAATATAATCTCAATTTAGGAAAGGATTTAACTTGCCTCCTGGGGGTTAATCTCCTTGCCAAAAGTGACCTTATTTTATCTCCTTGGTAATAAAACATATATTTAGTTTACCTTAAAGTTTCTTCAGCCTTGGTAGTAAGAATCAGGTTTAACGCCAGTCTAGTCTGGTTAATTTTATATAAAAGATGCTTGTGTGGATTTGATTTAGATGTTTTACATAGCTTATTCAATAATGTTGCCTTTTATTTAAGTGCTTCAGATTTTTTCCTTTTCTTTCTGTTTGCCAATTTGAACAGAACCCCTCTGATATATAGCTTATGGGCTGCCAAGTTTAATGAAGGAGAGGTATCAGAAGTCTTGTTTTGATCAAAGAAAAGAGCTAATTCTTTTTCCAGTTCAGTAACTATTTCAGGATCACTTAATAAGGATTTATTTAGTCTCCATCTCAAAGAGCAAGTCCTATATGATTAAAGTCCATAACCACCGTGGAAAGTTCAGCCCAAGAGACTTCCTTTTTTAGAACAAGACAACACATTGGGAGTTCTAGATCATATAAAAATATGGTCACTCCTAGAAAAGTATGGTGAGGCTGTGAAAAAATGATATAGTCTTTCAAGCTAGGGTTCAGCTCTCACCAAGTATCTATAAGATCATGAGAGTGTATGAGCATAGCAAATGTGATACTGGCGTTAGATATGGAACGCTGTGGGGACAAACTTTTATATGTTTTGTCTCTTACTACATCAAAAGCAAGATTGGAATCCCCTTATAAAATCATTTGTCCTTTTTCCTTACTTATAACACCCTCAAAAAGTTGTTAGATCTGACCTCTGTTAGTAGCTTAATAAGAGAAAAAAGAGACTAGCGGGTCTCCAATCCTTCCCTTAACCAAAAAGCATCTACCATCGAAATCTCCAACTGTGTCCATGTGCAGGGGCGGACTGGTCATGGGGAGACTCGGGATAATGCCTGGTCGGTCAAACTGTTTTGGACCCAGTTGGGCTGCTGCTTTTAACACCCACATTCAATCTCTGCCCCCTTAGTCTCCCTCACAGCCCACTGTACCCAAAAGCCATTAAACCACAGCCCCCAATGCTATAGCCCTGGAGTCATGGTTGGAGGGGCTCAAAAAGGATGTCTCGGGCTCGTAAAATCCAGGGCTGATTTTTGGCTACGGTCCACAGCTGTCCATGTGTATAAATGGAATTCTGTTGGCTATAAAAATAGCCACCCCTCTCTTCTTTACGCTGCTGTTAGCCATGAAAAGGTTCGAGACCTTTGATTTGAACATTTTGCTGGAGAAAAACTATTGCCCTTATTCATCAAGCGATAGCGCCAGGTAGTGTCTGACGAGCGCCAGGTAGCGGCAGCTAACGGCGACTACCGACTCAAGTACGCCCGCGGCAGTCACAATGACGCATTTATCAAGCAAAATGAGGCTAGCGCCGGCGAGAGCGACGGCTAGCGCGGCATTCATCATGAAGCCGCCTGGACCGAACAGCGCCGCTGCAAATTCCCTCACAGCGCCAGGTATGAGCTGTCGCTCCCTGGCGATGTCCAATGCATTTCAATGGAGCAATCTATAATAATTCATGATTAATTGGTAATATTTTTTTTTTTGATTTTTTTAATGTCAAAAATTCGGAGACCATTTCTGCAATGTTAGGATTTATTTTTAAGTAAAAAAAAAAAAAAAAAAAAATATGTGCAGAATTGATCTAACAGGTCTGAGATTAATGTATTCATATAACGGGATGATTCTAAAAACATGTATAATGTTACATTCAAAAAATATGGTTGTTTAGGGGTTAAAAACTAGTTAATACAGATCGCCGCCAGCGCTCTGGGGTTTAAACAAGGAATTGACAGCGACAGCACATTCGGAGCGTGATTTTTTGATGAATATGAAGCTAGCCGTTCGCTCTGGCCATTCGTTGTCAGGCGCTCACATACAACGCTGAACCTGTGAAACAGCGACCCCCCAGCCCGTATTCAACATTACCGCACACCGACTGAGTCGCTGTCATCAAGCTAATGCCGGCCAAGCACAGCGAATACTGGCTGGCGCTGAAAAAATCACGCTACAGTCGCTCATCTGTCGCTACCTGGCGCTATTGATGAATCGGCCTCCCCGTCATCCCCAAGAGAACCATAATGCCATAAACTAAAATGCATTATCTCTTAGAACCAAAACAAATGCCCAATACGGGTATTACTAATGCCAAAGTGTTCCAGGAAAGGAGTTGAGTCACAAGTCCCCCCCCCCAAAAAAAATAGAGGGTTAATTTGTGAATCAAGCTTTCCCCCGGGCGCATGTCCACCCCACAGGCATATCTGAAAAAATATTGACAAATAAAGTATATTCATTTAATGAAGTATTTCCTTAAATATATATAACACTAATTTCTACAGTAGTTAACCATAAACCATCAGGCTAAATTCACACCTCTCCATTGCGTTAAGAGCAAGTGTTTGGTAAATATGCCATAGGGACATTGTATCAAAACAAACTCTGCACTTCTGATGCGTTAGAAATGCGTTTGCATTGTTTGCTTGCGTTGTGCCACTTAGAAGAATTTTTTTTTGCTTAATAAGTAAATAGTAAATTCTATGATGATGCAAGTGCAAAGCAGGCACACTGCGTTACATATGCGCTGCATCTGCGCTGTCACAGACCCCACTGACCTGCGCTGTTACAACGTTGCACTGAAAAAGATGTCTGCAATGCTTTTTTAATGCATTGCACAACACAGCGCTGATGTGTGAACTATCCCATCTAAAATAATGTGCAGTGTTTTCACTGCATTGTAACTGTGCTGTAGTCCAGCAATGTAGAGAAAGAGCAGAGGTGTGAACAGAGCCCAAATTAACCCAAAAATGTAAAAACTATATAAACATAGTAAATAGCTATATTTTCAAAACATCTCTAACCCTCAAATTCTGGTTTACATAAGTGCTTATATTAACATTAACAATACCAAAGTATTCAAGAATGTAACTTAGTTTTACTATGAGTATTTATTCTCTTCTCATAATCCCCCTTTGATTAGGATCAAAGTGTTAAAGGACATCAACCTAGATGTTTAAAAAACAAGTAGAAGGTGATAGAATCTTCTTCAACTCAGGTATCCACTCTGGAACACGTAGGAGATCTCCCAAATGTATTTTTCTTCCATAAAGGAGAAAGAGGTTGAAGTTCAGCCCCCCTTCTAGAAGTTATCTCCAGGCTAAATTATATTATGCCAAGATCAAGGAGTAAATCTTCTCCCTCAGAAAAAGTTGCAAAGGAATAATTCTTGCCTTTCAAAGTAAAGTTCAAATGAAAGGGGAAAGCCCACCTGTATTTGATGTTCTTCTGAATCAACTTATTCAAGACATGTTTCATTTCTCTTCTTTTTTGGATTGTTAATGGAGCAATTACAGCAAAAATATTAATCGTATTAGCTCTTAATATTATATTAGGGTGTCCTCTTACAGCGCCATAAATTGTTGCTTAATTTGATAGTATTGTGGTTTTACTATTATGTCTCTCGGTGCCCTGTCTTGTCTAGGTGCTGTGAGTTCCCTTTGCACCCTATCAAGGAGTAACTGACCTTCATCAGCGTGAGTTGAAAAAGCTTTTTTATGGGCGATTCTAGAAACATAATAAATTCAGGAACACCTTGCACCCAAAATGTATATCTTCTAGACCTATTTTCTTGGTCTTTCATTTTAGATTGATATTGGTCTATCTGATGCTGCATTGATCCCATTATCTGCTCAAATTTATTGATTCTAGACAACATGTGAAGGGCATTGTACTCACAAAGTCCATGGAATGATGATCAACCCAATTCTCCTGAACACAACAGAGACTGTAAAGCACACAGTGTTCTTTATCGGATGCCCCTTCTTTATTAAACACTTCGCTCTCCAGCACATTCTTATTTCACACAGTTCAACACAAAAGTTTCTTCCCCAGTACCTTTCAATGGGGCCTCCTATTCTTCTCTTTCCTTCTACATGGATCCCAATGAGCCTCACTCCAGGAGCATCTTCTCGTGACCCCTTCCTTGCCTCTCCTGGGCACTAGACACTAGGGCTTACGTCCTCTTCCATCCCATTCCCAGGGATCCTAATGAGCAGTGTTCTGACCCCCCCCCCCCCCATTTTCAGAGTCCCAGGGTCTGTACCTTTCTGCAGGGGCCCTGGACACTAGGACCTTTCTCACTGAGCATCCACCCCACAGGATCTCCAACAGCTACATTTCAGGAGTGCATTCCATCTGCCCCTCATCTTCTCACAGGTCCAGCCAGACCTTGGCACACCATGGATCAAGAACTTTTTTTTTTTCATGGTAGCTTCTCAGGGCTCTATTTCCATGCCCTTTGGAACTGGAACTCTCTAGAATCTCCTCAGCTCTTTCTTTTATAGTCTACCCCTCTTTACATCTAAACTTTACACATTCCCATTCTGCACACTCCATCAAAGTAGAGTGGGAAGAATCACCTCCTGTGATTGTCTGAGTGAAAAAACTGCTTAATCTCTGTCACTAGAAGAATCTCTGGAAACTGCTGACATTGAAGCTTCTGAGTCAGATTTTTTTCTCTGGTAAAATATTCCTTGGTTTTTGTTTCTCTGCTGTGGGCTGTTGTCTTTGCTGAGTAACTGTGCTGCAGCTTTCTCTCACAGGCGGTGCCCCCACCATTACAGTCGTCACTGCGGTACCTTAGTTTACCTCGGAAAAGAAAGCTAAATGTCCTTATGCTGCTGTGCAAGGCTTTATAAATTAGTTTCAGGTCGCATTATAATGTTTTTATGCCCACCGGGTGCAGAGCTCCCGAATCATGCAACCACCATGTTCAGGCTCACACATGCGCCTCCCTGGTAAGTTTAGTTTTAGACCAGGCAGGGCATTTTATTGCTTGTTGAGATGCAGTCTCCAAACTCTCTATACCCTATCAAGGTGATTTATTTGTCCAATATGTTTAAAGGAAAACTCCCTTTTTGTCAAGTGTTTGGTGTTTTCCTCCTCTGGGACTTAAAATAAACATATGTGTTAGGATTGTGCCCCCATACCTGTGATTTACTTATCAGTATGCTGTTTCTCAGTTTCCTAAATTCCTTTGTGTCTGAGATCCTAAGAGGGGAGTGTTTTTTCTGGCCTTGAGTAAAAGCTACTGACTACATATCCCAGAATGCTTCCAAGGTAACAGGTGAAATCTTTAGCAACTTTGGCTTAGTCAAATAGCAGTAATGATGCTTCCAGCTGAGAACACTGCCTGTAACATTTTAGCTACTGAACATAACTGCACTGTGATCCTGCCTATCTGAATAAGTTGAATTACAGCAAAAACACGTTACCTCTTCATTAGCCAATCAAATGATGAGCTAGCCAGAGTTTTGGGATCTGTACTTTTAACATGCGAGTTGATGTACTTTGCTAAGGTAAACACATTGTTGCTAATGAAGACTGTTTTCTTTTATAACACAGAATTGCCAAAAAAAAAATAGAAAAGAAAAGAAATAACCAATAAGCTTAGCACATTGATTACATCATTCTGGCACACAATGAAAGACACTTTAAAAAATGTCATCAAAAGTTAAGTTACCCTTTAGGGGTGGAGTGAGGGCTCTGTTCAGCTAAGGCTCCCAACATTGTAATAAATAAACCCCTAAGTTACTTTATATGAGTTCCCTGCTTTGCTTTCCACTCCACCATAAACAGCTGTCTGATTGTACATAAAGCTCTGTAGTATTCGATAGAGCTTGATTGGCTAACAGTGCTGTCCCATTCTCCCACCTCTCATGTGACTACTACTACCTGCAGTAAGTACACAAAATAGGTGCTAAATGACTGCTTCCAGACAGATCCCCCAAGCTCTCGAGCTAATGATACATCATTTTCTTAATGAATATGATTTGTATGCCTATATGTGTCTCATTTCTGGATCATTTTTCATTGTATAGGCATCCCAGATGTATTTAGTGTTTTATTTGATAGAAATAATAAAGAAGGATTCTTCCCGCTATGTGAACAAATAATGTAATAGCGTTTAATGTATCTCACATATATTAGCCTTTATTTCTCTAATTACAATGCAAATACATACAGTGATAACAAATGTGCTTTACTACTGACATCCAGGGGAAACTAAAGAGCTAGAGCCTCTGTTTTTATTTTTTCATGTTGGGTTTGTACCCTTTGTGCCAGTCTTTTTAGACTCTCATGGTGTCTCTCATGGATATCCTATTGGCTCGGTTGCCAGGAAAGCACTTACCAGTAATAACTATAGAAGATGCAGAGGTAGCGGCTACACCAAGATCCCTGCTGCTTGGGGTATTGTGTGCCCGTGTGACTAGACTGTCACTAAAGTGAAACTGTCAATCAGGTCCACGGCATACCGAGGAGGAGGATTTTTTTTTTTATTTTAATGTCTAAACCTGGCTTAGCACAGGAGTAGGGTAGCCTTAGGGGGTAATATTTAAATAGTTGGACTTAGCAGATCTATACCCTGAAACAAACGTCATGACCACCACATCCCCCAACCCCTGGACACCTGTATTTGACCGGAATCAGGCAATTTACTTAACTATGCATCTTTCACCAGTCATTTGACCTGCCAGAACCAATACGGTTTACCAATAAGCCTCTTCAGGTTAGCACTGGGTGTCGGTCTGCTTGGGTGTCTGGGGCACACCAGCAGAACTGACTTTGGTGGCCCACCCCACAATTAAATGCATATTTTACTGTTTATTTTTAGGGCTCATGTCACTATTACAGTAACTGGCAGACCACCAAGAGTGGATAACTTGTGCTCTCTTGCTGTATAACAGGAACATCCAGCATTACCTGCAGCTCCTATCATGTTCCAGCATAATCAGGAGGAGGATTGTACAGCACTGTGTACAAGCCCAGCCCCTGAACCTAGTTAGATAACAATAATTCTGCCAAGTCTCAGACACCCTGTTACTGTCACCATATAGGAGTATCCAAAACTGGAATGCCCACTGCTGGGGGAGGAATTGGCCCACCAGTCAAAAGATACTGGGGTTCCTCTTTAAAGAGGAATAAAACCCGGGATTTTGACTTTCCTGGGTTTTGTCCTGGCCCCCCCGGCATCCCGAACTGGGATGCCCCACTGTGTGAAACCCTCCAGTTCGCCCTCCAGAACAATTCAGCTCTTTCCGGTCCTACAGTGCTCATCCTGGGATGCCACAGAGGAAGGCCAATAGCCAGCCCTGGAATCTAAAAGAGTGCGTGTTTTGTTCTGCTTTAAGTATATTTCTAGGGATGAGCGAATCGATCCGGACGAACCCGGATTCGTTCCGAATTTCATGGAAAATCGATCTATCTAAGTTTTCCTTTAAACTCCATTTATTTCAATTACAGGCATTCTAAAATGGTGGATGAACATGTCCAGACATACCCCCTGGGGCAAGGTATCATGGGTAAGTCACATGCAGCCTATCAGCAGCCAGGAAGCCCGGTGACGTCACCGTGCTATATAAAGCGGCGGCCATCTTGCTTGTGCGCATTTCAGCCTTGCATTCCGGCCAGAGCACAGCTAGTTAGAGACAGGGACAGAGAGTTAGAGATAGGTAGGGAGAGTCAGAGAGGCAGACAGAGAGGTAGACAGAGCCAGGGAAAGATAGGGAAAGATAGGGAAAAACCGGAACCATCCGCCAGGGACAGCTTAGAAGTGACAGTGAAAATTTTTTTTTTTCATTAGCCAGATCAGTTTTCAATTTGATTTCAGTTCTTTGTGCTGTAAATCTGCCTTGCCACTGTGCATGCCATCTATGCAGTGGCTTATTTAACCACAAGCATTTATCATAATATATACCGGGATTAGTTTAAATATTTTTTGGTCTGCCTTTAACCAAAAAAACACCAGCCCACCTGGTATCCCAAACCTGCACTTAGCAGCCTATCTGTTATGCTAAATACACTTGTTGATCCTTCCTCAGCTGAATCAAAGTATTGCATTTTGAATTGGTTTTTGGTCTACCTTTAACAAAAAAAACACCAGGCCGCAGGGCATCCCAAACCTGCATTAGGCAGCCTATCTGTTATACTAAATACGCTTGTTGATCCTTCCTCAGCTGAATCTAAGTATTGCATTTTGAATTGGTTTTTGGTCTGCCTTTAACAAAAAAACACCAGGCCGCAGGGCATCCCAAACCTGCACTAGGCAGCCTATCTGTTATACTAAATACGCTTGTTGATCCTTCCTCAGCTGAATCAAAGTATTGCATTTTGAATTGGTTTTTGGTCTGCCTTTAACAAAAAAACACCAGGCCGCAGGGCATCCCAAACCTGCATTAGGCAGCCTATCTGCTATACTAAATACGCTTGTTGATCCTTCCTCAGCTGAATCAAATGATTGCATTTTGAATTGGTTTTTGGTCTGCCTTTAACAAAAAAAACACCAGGCCCCAGGGCATCCCAAACCTGTATTAGGCAGCCTATCTGTTATACTAAATACGCTTGTTGATCCTTCCTCAGCTGAATCAAAGTATTGCATTTTGAATTGGTTTTTGGTCTGCCTTTAACATAAAAAACACCAGGCCGCAGGGCATCCCAAACCTGCATTAGGCAGCCTATCTGTTATACTAAATACGCTTGTTGATCCTTCCTCAGCTGAATCTAAGTATTGCATTTTGAATTGGTTTTTGGTCTGCCTTTAACAAAAAAAACACCAGGCCGCAGGGCATCCCAAACCTGCACTAGGCAGCCTATCTGTTATACTAAATACGCTTGTTGATCCTTCCTCAGCTGAATCAAAGTATTGCATTTTGAATTGGTTTTTGGTCTGCCTTTAACAAAAAAAACACCAGGCTGCAGGGCATCCCGAACCTGCATTAGGCAGCCTATCTGCTATACTAAATACGCTTGTTGATCCTTCCTCAGCTGAATCAAATGATTGCATTTTGAATTGGTTTTTGGTCTGCCTTTAACAAAAAAAACACCAGGCCGCAGGGCATCCCAAACCTGTATTAGGCAGCCTATCTGTTATACTAAATACGCTTGTTGATCCTTCCTCAGCTGAATCAAAGTATTGCATTTTGAATTGGTTTTTGGTCTGCCTTCAACATAAAAAACACCAGGCCGCAGAGCATCCCAAACCTGCATTAGGCAGCCTATCTGTTATACTAAATACGCTTCTTGATCCTTCCTCAGCTGAATCAAAGTATTGCATTTTGAACTGGTTTTTGGTCTGCTTTTAACAAAAAAAACAGGCCGCAGGGCATACCTGCACTTGGCAGCCTATCTGTTATATTAAATACGCTTCCTGATCCTTCCTCAGCTGAATCAAAGTATTGCATTTTGAATTGGTTTTTGGTCTGCCTTTAACAAAAAAAAACACCAGGCCACAGGGCATCCCAAACCTGCATTAGGCAGTCTATCTGTTATACTAAATACGCTTGTTGATTCTTCCTCAGCTTAATCAAAGTATTGGATTTTGAATTGTTTTTGGTCTGCCTTTAACAAAAAAAACACCAGGCCGCAGGGCATCCCAAACCTGCATTAGGCAGCCTATCTGTTATACTAAATACGCTTGTTGACTCTTCCTCAGCTTAATCAAAGTATTGCATTTTGAATTGGTTTTTGGTCTGCCTTTAACAAAAAAAACACCAGGCCGCAGGGCATCCCAAACCTGCATTAGGCAGCCTGTTATACTAAATACACTTGTTGATCCTTCCTCAGCTGAATCAAAGTATTGCATTTTGAATTGGTATTTGGTCTGCCTTTAACAAAAAAAACACCAGGCCGCAGGGCATCCCAAGCCTGCATTAGGCAGCCTATCTGTTATACTAAATACGCTTGTTCATCCTTCCTCAGCTGAATCTAAGTATTGCATTTTGAATTGGTTTTTCGTCTGCCTTTAACAAAAAATACACCAGGCCGCAGGGCATCACAAACCTGCATTAGGCAGCCTATCTGTTATACTAAATACGCTTGTTGATCCTTCCTCAGCTGAATCAAAGTATTGCATTTTGAATTGGTTTTTGGTCTGCCTTTAACAAAAAAAACACCAGGCCGCAGGGCATACCTGCACTTGGCAGCCTATATGTTATACTAAATACGCTTCCTGATCCTTCCTCAGCTGAATCAAAGTATTGCATTTTGAATTGGTTTTTGGTCTGCCTTTAACCCTTTCGCTGCCAGCCTACCTGCAGCATTTGCCACTCCCTGTTGCCAGACGATGTTTCACTATTTTGCGCTACACATGTTCAACTGTCATTTTTGAAAGGATTTCCAGGGATTTCCCAGGAAAATTATATATTGTTTTTTTCAAGTCTGGGCTTTAACATGAAATGTCTTGTTTGTATTTTTTAGGTGTATTCTCAATATTTTTGGGTGAAATGTGTGAAAAAAAATAAAAAATAAATATTTTTTTACAATTTGTAGAGTTTTTTTGTAATAAAAAATGTAAGTTTGTCAATAAAATCTTATTCCGTGAGAAACCCCAATTTCTCCCGGTTACAGCGATACCACATATGTATAGGTAGACACCCTTTCCTTCCCAGAAGCCTTTTATAGCTGCTGGATGACACAAAGGGTTAATTAAAAAAAAAATGACATAGGGTCCCCCTTCCCGGGGTTAAAAACCCTTAAAAATCAAAAAAAAAAAATGACGTGGGGTCCCCCTTACCCAAAGTAACCAGCCCGGGACCAGCTATGGGGGCTTGTAGGCACAGAGTGGGGGGGCCAGCTTTGGTGGCCCCCCCACCCTGCAGCCTACGAGCCCACATAGCCTATGTGGGCCCGGGCTCTTCTGCCCCCCCCCGGCCTTTGGGGAGGCAGGTAATGGGGGTGCGGGGGTTAATGGCAAGTCACCCTCTAGTGCAGGTGACTTGCCACCCCCCCAGCCTTGTGAACTGGTATAAGGGGTCTCATGGACCCCTTACCAGCTCACAAAGGGTTAACTGTTAAAAAAAACCATCACACAATAATAAAAAGTATTTTATTAAAAAAAAAAAATTTTTTTTTTACTGTACTTACCTTCGATTGCAAGCTCTTGTCCCTCGCCGCTCAGCTGACAGATGCCGGTGATCGGCATCCAGAGAAGGAGAAGGCAGGAGATCAGAGGATCTCCTGTCACCTCCTTCCAGGGCACCGATCACCGGCATCTGAGAAACTGAGAAAGCTGAAGCCCGTTCGGGGCCGGGATGACGTCATAAGCCCCGCCTTAGAGGCAAGATGGCGGCCGCCATCGAGAAGAAGAGAGGAGAGAGCCTCCCAGGGGGGGATCGGAGGCCCCCCAGGTGAAGAGAAGGGACAGCGGGAGCCAGCGCACACACAGGTAAGTGAATGTCATTTTTATTTTTTTTTATTTTTTACAGTTAGCAGCTGCTGCTGCAGAAGTGGGGGGGGGGGCGGCCTATTCCGGGGGCTCTCCTGGAGCCATCCGACCCCCCACGGGGGATCGGATGGCACCAAATTAAAGAGGAGACCCGGCCGGATCCAACAAGGGGTCAGGTGAGTATTTTTTATTTTTATTTTTTAAACTAGAAGCGAGGAAAGTCAAGCACGTAACACCTACGGGCTTGGCACTTAAGGCCCAGCCAAGCCAGCACGTAGGTGTTACGGGCTTGGCAACAAAAGGGTTAACAAAAAAAACACCAGGCCACAGGGCATCCCAAACCTGCATTAGGCAGTCTATCTGTTATACTAAATACGCTTGTTGATTCTTCCTCAGCTTAATCAAAGTATTGGATTTTGAATTGGTTTTTGGTCTGCCTTTAACAAAAAAAACACCAGGCTGCAGGGCATCCCAAACCTGCATTAGGCAGCCTATCTGTTATACTAAATACGCTTGTTGATTCTTCCTCAGCTTAATCAAAGTATTGCATTTTGAATTGGTATTTGGTCTGCCTTTAACAAAAAAAACACCAGGCCACAGGGCATCCCAAACCTGCATTAGGCAGCCTATCTGTTATACTAAATACGCTTGTTGATCCTTCCTCAGCTGAATCTAAGTATTGCATTTTGAATTGGTTTTTCGTCTGCCTTTAACAAAAAAAACACCAGGCCGCAGGGCATCCCAAACCTGCATTAGGCAGCCTATCGGTTATAGTAAATACGCTTGTTGATCCTTCCTCACCTGAATCTAAGTATTGCATTTTGAATTGGTTTTTGGTCTGCCTTTAACAAAAAAAACACCAGGCTGCAGGGCATCCCAAACCTGCACTAGGCAGCCTGTTATACTAAATACGCTTGTTGATCCTTCCTCAGCTGAATCTAAGTATTGCATTTTGAATTGGTTTTTGGTCTGCCTTTAACAAAAAAAACACCAGGCCACAGAGCATCCCTAACCTGAATTAGGCAGTCTATCTGTTATACTAAATAAGCTTGTTGATCCTTCCTCATCTGAATCTAAGTATTGCATTTTGAATGGATTTTTGGTCTGCCTTTAACAAAAAAACACCAAGCTGCAGGGCATCCCAAACCTGCATTAGGCAGCCTATCTGTTATACTAAATACGCTTGTTGATTCTTCCTCAGCTGAATCAAAGTATTGCATTTTGAATTGGTTTTTGGTCTGCCTTTAACAAAATAAACACCAGGCCGCAGGGCATCCCAAACCTGCATTAGGCACCCTATCTGTTATACTAAATACGCTTGTTGATCCTTCCTCAGCTGAATCAAAGTATTGCATTTTGAATTGGTTTTTGGTCTGCCTTTAACAAAAAAAACACCAGGCCGCAGGGCCTCCCAAACCTGCACTCAACCCTGTTAGCTTGCAGGCCAGCCTATAATCCGTCTCTAAACTTGGTTAAAAACAGAGGACTCGGTCACACACATCTGTAGAATTATGCTTAAGCTGCACCACTACGCCAAAGTGCCTCTGTGGGGTGCAGTCCTAACTCTAATCTCTGAGAGCCCATTTGGGACATACAGTGCAATAGATAAATTGGGAGCAGGCTTACCTGAGGTTGCCCTAAACCTCTCAAGTGCAAGCCATGGGGTGAAAGGGTCAAAGACCTTGCAATACAGCCTAGACCTCACACACCATGTGCTTGCACAAATTCAAAAGAAACAAAGGGGGGGGGTGGCAGCCGCTCAGACCATTTTATAACTAACCTGGGAGGTGCACGTTAGCAGGTCAATTAGTATACAAAAGTCTTAAAGGAGCCACAGCACTCAACCCTGTTAGCTTGCAGGCCAGCCTATAATCTGTCTCTAAACTTGGTTAAAAACAGAGGACTCGGTCACACACATCTGCAGAAGTATGCTTAAGCTACACCACTACGCCAAAGTGCCTCTGTGGGGTGCAGTCCTAACTCTAATCTCTGAGAGCCCATTTGGGACATACAGTGCAATAGATAAATTGGGAGCAGGCTTACCTGAGGTTGCCCTAAACCTCTCAAGTGCAAGCCATAGGGTGAAAAGGTCAAAGACCTTGCAATACAGCCAAGACCCCACACACCATGTGCTTGCACAAATCCAAAAGAAACAAAGGGGGGGGTGGCAGCCGCTCAGACCATTTTATAACTAACCTGGGAGGTGCACGTTAGCAGGGCAATTAGTATACAAAACTCTTAAAGGAGCCACAGCACTCAACCCTGTTAGCTTGCAGGCCAGCCTATAATCTGTCTCTAAACTTGGTTAAAAACAGAGGACTCGGTCACACACATCTGCAGAAGTATGCTTAAGCTGCACCACTACGCCAAAGTGCCTTTGTGGGGTGGAGTCCTAACTCTAATCTCTGAGAGCCCATTTGGGACATACAGTGCAATAGATAAATTGGGAGCAGGCTTACCTGAGGTTGACCTAAACCTTTCAAGTGCAAGCCATGGGGTGACAGGAGTGACAGTAGCAGTGAATCAGTGCGGCCTGTTGGTGGGAAAAGTAGCTACTCGGCAGTGTGGCAGTTTTTCCTCAAGCATTCGCAGGAGGGTAACATGGCCACATGCAAGATATGTAGGCAGAAGGTGAAGCGTGGCCAGGGCCCAAATGTTGGCACCACGGCCCTGCGTCAACATATGATGCGTCACCATAAAGTGGCCTGGGAGAACCGAGGCTCTGACGAGGTGGTCCAGCCTGCTTCCTCACCAAGTGGCACGCAGCTCCCAATTTCTGCCAGCCAAGGCTCCAGCACCTCAGCCGAAGGCAGCTGTGCGTCATACCCATCCTCTGTCGCTCCTGCTCCTCCTCCTCCAAGTCATGCATCCATTAGCAAAGCCATGTCCAAGAGACAGCAGTATGCGCCCACTCATCCTACTGCACAGAAGCTGAATGTGCTCCTGTCCAAGTTGCTGGTGCTGCAGTCGCTCCCTTTTCAGGTGGTGGACTCTGCACCTTTCAGAGAACTGATGGCTTGTGCCGAGCCGAGGTGGAGAGTCCCAAGCCGTCATTTCTTTGCCAAGAAGGCAGTACCAGCACTGCACACTTTTGTTGAACAGAAGGTGGGCCAGTCCTTGAGGTGCATGGCAGCGCCGACGTCTGGAGCTGTAACTACGGTCAGAGGCAGTACATGTCGTTTACGGCCCACTGGGTGAATGTGGTCCCTTTGCAGCAGCAGCAGCAGCAACTTGGTAAGGTCACGCCGCTTCGGCCTCCGCGCTCCCTGCCCGTTGGGCCTGTGACACCGTGCGACTCGGCCTCCTCATCCTCCGCCATTTCCTCACCCTCCACTGTAGGCTCAAGTCTCAGTGCCCCTCCAGTCTACCATGTGTGCAGGGCACGGAGGTGTCACGCTGTGCTTCACATGGTTTGTCTTGGCGAACGGAGTCACACAGGAGAGGAACTGCTTAAATTTATTAATCAGGAAATCCAAACATGGCTTACTCCAAGAAAACTTAAAATGGGAATCATGGTTACCGACAATGGGAAGAACATTTTGTCTGCGCTGCGCCAGGGAAGCCTGATCCATGCCCCCTGCATGGCTCACGTTTTCAATCTGGTTGTCAAGCGGTTTCTGAAGTCTTCCCCCCATCTGCAAGACATCCTAACAACTTCAAGGAAACTTTGCATGCACTTCAGCCACTCATACACCGCCAAACACACCCTTCTTGAGCTACAGCGTCAGAACGATAGCCCCCAACATAGTCTGATTTGCGATGTTTCCACCCGTTGGAATTCCACCCTTCACATGTTGGACCGATTATATGAACAGAGAAAAGCCATCACGGATTTCCTGATGATCCAAGCGGATAGGGGGACTCCCCTGTGTAACTTCAATGTCAACCAGTGGTAGCTCATACGTGACATCTGCCGTTTGCTCAGGCCCTTTGAGGAAGCCACTTTATTTGTCAGTCGGCAGGATTACGGGTTGAACGACGTGATTCCACTGCTTCATGTACTACAGCACATGTTGGAAACCATGGCTGATCAGGGCACTGGAGACATGGCGTCTACATCTTACGGCCACATGAACCCCGTTGGAGCTGAACTGGAGGAGGAGGAGGAAGAGGAGGAGGAGTTGCCCAGTGAAACACAGTTTAGGCTTGGCGAAATAGCTGGTTTATCTAGTCAGCATACAGGAGAGGAGGAGCAGGAGCAGCCAGAGGAGCTAGAGGGTTTTGAGGAAGGCGAGACAGAGGACCCGGACACACCGTGGCAGTATGCAGTGGAGATGGAGACAGGTAGTCCCTCTGAGTCACTTGCGCAAATGGCAGGAAGCATGCTCACGTGCTTGCGTAGTGACCCCAGAATTGTTTCCATTTGTCGGCGGCTTGACTTCTGGCTGTCCACCTTATTGGACCCTCGCTTCCGGCACAAAATGGGGGCATTTTTTAAACCTGTCGAGAGGGAGGACAAACTGAACTACTACAAAGACATTCTGCGTAGTCAGTTGGCCGATGCCTATCTGCGCCATGGTCCATACTCTCACAGGTCTGACTCGGGGGGAGCTCTGCGCTCACCTTCCACTGCCATGGCTGCTGGGGGGGTTGCCAGGAGCAGCAGCAGCAGCTCTATCAGCAGCAGCCTCAGTCTTTAGTCGCTAATGATTAGCTTTCTACACCCGCATAGTGAGGCTTCTCATGAGCAGCAGGAAGACCTGGAGCAGGACCTCAACCAGCAGGTCATATCATACCTTGACATGACCATGCCAACACACCTTGAGGATCCGCTGGACTTCTGGGCAGCCAAACTTGGCTTGTGGCCGCAACTAGCAGAGTTTGCCCTGGAAAAGCTGTCCTACCCGGCCAGTAGCCATCTGAGCGGGTGTTTAGTGCGGCGGGGGCCATAGTTATGGCGAGGAGAACTCGTCTGTCAACTAAAAATGTGGAGAGACTCACCTTTGTCAAAATGAATCAGGGATGGATCAGCCAGGATTTCCACCCACCAATGGCTGATGCATGCAACTAGATTCAGCATGGTGCCACGTTTTACACTTTCCAAATGGTGCAAAACATATTTATGTCTTTAGGCCAATTTTTGGGCTTCTGCTGATGCCAACTTCAGGGTGTGCCTTCCAGCCAATTTTTGGGCTCCTGCTGATGCCAACTTCAGGGTGTGCCTTTCAGCCAATTTCTGGCCTCCTGCTGCTGCTGCTGCCAACTCCAGGGTGTCTTTCAAGCAATGTTTGGGCTCCTGCTTATGCTGCTGCCAACTCCAGGGTGTGCCTTCCAGCTAATGTTTGTGCTCCTGCTGCTGCCAACTTCAGGGTGCCTTCCAGCCAATTTCTGGGTTCCTGCTGCTGCTGACTCCAGGGTGTGTCAGTCAATTTTTGGGCTCCTGCTGCGGCTGCTGCCAACTCCAGTGTCTCTTTAAAGCAATGTTTGGGCTCCTGATTATGCTGCTGCCAACTCCAGGGTGTGCCTTCCAGCTAATGTTTGGGCTCCTGCTGCTGCCAACTTCAGGGTGCCTTCCAGCGAATTTCTGGGTTCCTGCTGCTGCTGCTGCCAACTCCAGGGTGTGTCAGTCAATTTTTGGGCGGCTGCTGCCAACTCCAGTGTCTCCTTAAAGCAATGTTTGGGCTCCTGCTGCTGCTTGCAACTCCAGGGTGTAATTCAGCTAATTTTTGGGCTCCTGCTGCCAACTCCAGTGTCTCTTTAAAGTAATGTTTGGGCTCCTGCTGCTGCTAGCAACTCCAGGGTGTGATTCATCCAATGTTTGGGCTCCTGCTGCCAACTCCAGTGTCTCTTTCAAGCTATGTTTGGGCTCCTGCTGCTGCTGCTGCTTGCCACTCCAGGGTGTGATTCAGCCAATTTTTGGGCTCCTGCTGCCAACTCCAGTGTCTCTTTCAAGCTATGTTTGGGCTCCTGCTGCTGCTGCTTGCAACTCCAGGGTGTGATTCATCCAATTTTTGGGCTCCTGCTGCCTACTCCAGTGTCTCTTTAAAGCTATGTTTGGGCTTCTGCTGCTGCTGCTTGCAACTCTAGGGTGTGATTCAGCTAATTTTTGGTCTCCTGCTGCCAACTCCAGTGTCTCTTTCAAGCTATGTTTGGGCTCCTGCTGCTGCTTGCAACTCCAGGGTGTGATTCATCCAATTTTTGGGCTCCTGCTGCCAACTCCAGTGTCTCTTTCAAGCTATGTTTGGGCTGCTGCTGCTGCTGCTTGCAACTCCAGGGTGTGATTCAGCCAATTTTTGGGCTACTGCTGCCAACTCCAGTGTCTCTTTCAAGCTATGTTTGCGCTCCTGCTGCTGCTTGCAACTCCAGGGTGTGATTCATCCAATTTTTGGGCTCCTGCAGCCAACTCCAGTGTCTCTTTCAAGCAATGTTTGGGCTCCTGCTGCTGCTTGCAACTCCAGGGTGTCATTCAGCCAATATTTGGGCTCCTGCTGCCAACTCCAGTGTCTCTTTCAAGCTATGTTTGGGCTCCTGCTGCTGCTTGCGACTCCAGGGTGTGATTCATCCAATTTTTGGGCTCCTGCTGCCAACTCCAGTGTCTCTTTCAAGCTATGTTTGGGCTGCTGCTGCTGCCAACTCCAGGGTGTGATTCATCCAATTTTTGGGCTCCTGCTGCCAACTCCAGTGTCTCTTTAAAGCAATGTTGGGCTCCTCCTGCTGCTTGCCACTCCAGGGTGTCATTCAGCCAATTTTTGGGCTCCTGCTGCCAACCCCTGTGTCTCTTTAAAGCAATGTTTGGGCTCCTGCTGCTGCTTGCAACTCCAGGGTGTGATTCATCCAATTTTTGGGCTCCTGCTGCCAACTCCAGTGTCTCTTTAAAGCAATGTTTGGGCTCCTGCTGATGCTTGCAACTCCAGGGTGTGATTCATCCAATTTTTGGGCTCCTGCTGCCAACTCCAGTGTCTCTTTAAAGCAATGTTTGGGCTCCTGCTGCTGCTTGCAACTCCAGGGTGTGATTCATCCAATTTTTGGGCTCCTGCTGCCTACTCCAGTGTCTCTTTCAAGCTATGTTTGTGCTCCTGCTGCTGCTTGCCACTCCAGGGTGTGATTCATCCAATTTTTGGGCTCCTGCTGCCAACTCCAGTGTCTCTTTCAAGCTATGTTTTGGCTCCTGCTGCTGCTTGCAACTCCAGGGTGTGATTCATCCAATTTTGGGCTCCTGCTGCCAACTCCAGTGTCTCTTTAAAGCAATGTTTGGGCTCCTGCTGCTGCTTGCAACTCCTGGGTGTGATTCATCCAATTTTTGGGCTCCTGCTGCCAACTCCAGTGTCTCTTTAAAGCAATGTTTGGGCCCCTGCTGCTGCTTGCAACTCCAGGGTGTGATTCATCCAATTTTGGGCTCCTGCTGCCAACTCCAGTGTCTCTTTCAAGCTATGTGTGGGCTCCTGCTGCTGCTTGCAACTCCAGGGTGTGATACATCCAATTTTTTGGGCTCCTGCTGCCAACTCCAGTGTCTCTTTCAAGCTATGTTTGGGCTGCTGCTGCTGCTGCTGCTGCTGCTGCTTGCAACTCCAGGGTGTGATTCATCCAATTATTGGGCTCCTGCTGCCAACTCCAGTGTCTCTTTCAAGCTATGTTTGGGCTGCTGCTGCTGCTGCTTGCAACTCCAGGGTGTGATTCAGCCAATTTTTGGGCTCCTGCTGCCAACTCCAGTGTCTCTTTCAAGCTATGTTTGCGCTCCTGCTGCTGCTTGCAACTCCAGGGTGTGATTCATCCAATTTTTGGGCTCCTGCAGCCAACTCCAGTGTCTCTTTCAAGCAATGTTTGGGCTCCTGCTGCTGCTTGCAACTCCAGGGTGTCATTCAGCCAATTTTTGGGCTCCTGCTGCCAACTCCAGTGTCTCTTTAAAGCAATGTTGGGCTCCTCCTGCTGCTTGCCACTCCAGGGTGTCATTCAGCCAATTTTTGGGCTCCTGCTGCCAACCCCTGTGTCTCTTTAAAGCAATGTTTGGGCTCCTGCTGATGCTTGCAACTCCAGGGTGTGATTCATCCAATTTTTGGGCTCCTGCTGCCAACTCCAGTGTCTCTTTAAAGCAATGTTTGGGCTCCTGCTGATGCTTGCAACTCCAGGGTGTGATTCATCCAATTTTTGGGCTCCTGCTGCCAACTCCAGTGTCTCTTTAAAGCAATGTTTGGGCTCCTGCTGCTGCTTGCAACTCCAGGGTGTGATTCATCCAATTTTTGGGCTCCTGCTGCCTACTCCAGTGTCTCTTTCAAGCTATGTTTGTGCTCCTGCTGCTGCTTGCCACTCCAGGGTGTGATTCATCCAATTTTTGGGCTCCTGCTGCCAACTCCAGTGTCTCTTTCAAGCTATGTTTTGGCTCCTGCTGCTGCTTGCAACTCCAGGGTGTGATTCATCCAATTTTGGGCTCCTGCTGCCAACTCCAGTGTCTCTTTAAAGCAATGTTTGGCTCCTGCTGCTGCTTGCAACTCCTGGGTGTGATTCATCCAATTTTTGGGCTCCTGCTGCCAACTCCAGTGTCTCTTTAAAGCAATGTTTGGGCCCCTGCTGCTGCTTGCAACTCCAGGGTGTGATTCATCCAATTTTGGGCTCCTGCTGCCAACTCCAGTGTCTCTTTCAAGCTATGTGTGGGCTCCTGCTGCTGCTTGCAACTCCAGGGTGTGATACATCCAATTTTTTGGGCTCCTGCTGCCAACTCCAGTGTCTCTTTCAAGCTATGTTTGGGCTGCTGCTGCTGCTGCTGCTGCTGCTGCTGCTGCTGCTGCTTGAAACTCCAGGGTGTGATTCAGCCAATGTTTGGGCTCCTGCTGCCAACTCCAGTGTCTCTTTCATGCTATGTTTGGGCTCCTGCTGCTGCTTGCAACTCCAGGGTGTGATTCATCCAATTTTTGGGCTCCTGCTGCCAACTCCAGTGTCTCTTTCAAGCTATGTTTGGGCTCCTGCTGCTGCTGCTTGCAACTCCAGGGTGTGATTCATCCAATTTTTGGGTTCCTGCAGCCAACTCCAGTGTCTCTTTCAAGCTATGTTTGGGCTCCTGCTGCTGCTTGCAACTCCAGGGTGTGATTCATCCAACTTTTGGGCTCCTGAAGCCAACTCCAGTGTCTCTTTCAAGCTATGTGCTCCTGCTGCTGCTGCTTGCAACTCCAGGGTGTGAGTCATCCAATTTTTGGGCTCCTGCAGCCAAATCCAGTGTCTCTTTCAAGCTATGTTTGGGCTCCTACTGCTGCTGCTTGCAACTCCAGGGTGTGATTCATCCAATTTTTGGTCTCCTGCTGCCAACTCCAGTGTCTCTTTCAAGCTATGTTTGGGCTCCTGCTGCTGCTGCTGCTTGCAACTCCAGGATGTGTTTCATCCAATTTTTGGGCTCCTGCAGCCAACTCCAGTGTCTCTTTCAAGCTATGTGCTCCTGCTGCTGCTGCTGCTTGCAACTCCAGGGTGTGAGTCATCCAATTTTTGGGCTCCTGCAGCCAAATCCAGTGTCTTTCAAGCTATGTTTGGGCTCCTACTGCTGCTGCTTGCAACTCCAGGGTGTGATTCATCCAATTTTTGGGCTCCTGCTGCCAACTCCAGTGTCTCTTTCAAGCTATGTGTGGGCTCCTGCTGCTGCTGCTGCTTGCAACTCCAGGGTGTGTTTCATCCAATTTTTGGGCTCCTGCTGCCAACTCCAGTGTCTCTTTCAAGCTATGTTTGGGCTCCTGCTGCTGCTGCTTGCAACTCCAGGGTGTGATTCAGCTAATTTTGGGCTCCTGCTGCTGCCAGCTCCAGGGTGTGTTTTTTAGGCACTATAGGGGCCCCTCATAGTGATGCCACCTCAACTCTCTGCAATTGTGCCGCTTTGCGATTCTGTTAGCGATGCCTCCGATCTGCATGTGATAATTATTTACAGTATTATTTCACTAACCCAGCACGCGTCCTATGCGTGTTACAGCAAAGCAGAATGGTTTACAACCCTATTGAGGCTCTAGGAGGCTCAGAAATAGCCGTTTTAAATAGTAATTCGTCGCGAATAAATTCGGCGAATCAGTTGAATCGAATTTTTCAAAAGTTCGCTCATCTCTATATATTTCATATATATAATTGGATATGGGGGTTATTTAGAAAAACGATAAGTAGTGCCACATAGCGGCACATAGCGTCGTGAGAACGCTGGGCACTGTATGTTAAAACCACATTTAAGATAGGGAGTTATTTAAGAAACTATAATGCCAGGTAGTGCCATGTAGCGTCGGGTGAACTCTGGGCACTGTATGTGAAAACCACATTTAAGAAAGGGGGTTATTTAAGAAACTATAACCCCAGGTAGTGCCACGTTGCATCGGTGAACGCTGGCCACTGTATGTGAAAACCACATTTAAGAATGTCAATCTGGTGAGCTCCTCTAATAGCATCATGTAGCGTCACATGTATCACTAGCGGCGGCTCAGTGTACAGCGCCGGTGCTCTAAGTTCAGCAGCGCCATGTAGTACCTGTCGCTCAGTAGCGCTCTCATACATTTCAATGGTGTTTCATTTGGTTGTGAATAAATAGTGTGTTGCTAAGGTAAACTTTAACATTTTTGGCTCAAATCATTGTGTCGCCTCTCTTGCCCAGCACAAACACTTTTATTGTTTTTTTTGTTTTTATTTTTTATGCAGAATTGTATGTGCAGGTCTGACATTGCAGTAACATTGTCACAGTGTTAAAACAATGTAATTTCATATGTTTTCATTCTGGTACTGGTGTATATGTGTTGAAAAA
Organism: Gastrophryne carolinensis; assembly: GCA_027917425.1. Classification (NCBI taxonomy): domain Eukaryota; kingdom Metazoa; phylum Chordata; class Amphibia; order Anura; family Microhylidae; genus Gastrophryne; species Gastrophryne carolinensis. The sequence goes on along the minus strand of CM051237.1, from coordinate 157,943,681 downwards.
CAGACATTTATCACATAACTTCTGTCGCTCAATGCTAGAGCGCCCAGATTTTGAGCACCGGCGCCGGTTGTGTGTAGTTTCTTCTTGAATACGGGCTTCAGCGCAGAGTGCCGGATGCACTAAAAGTGGACCAACACCCGATGCTGATATAATATAGATTATATATATAGAATATAGATTCCCGGGCCGATCAGCTCCCTGCCTGCGGGACACCCCGATCGCCTCTCGCGCATCCCTCTAGCAGGGCGCGCACCCGCGCCGGGCGTTTGTGAATAGCCGGCGCAGGCGCGCTCCCTGTAAGAGGGACACGCGAGAGGCGGTGGCGGGCGCTCTCACCTTGTCCGTCGACGGACCTTGCTTGTCCGTCGACGGACCTCGCTTGTCCGTCGGCGGTGATTGGTGGAGCGAGTCACATTGGAGTGGGGTCAGGTGAGTTTTTTGGGGCTTTCTGGGGTGTTTCACACAGCGGGGCACCCCCCATGGGGGTGCCCCGTGGAAGTGGACCAACACCCAGGATAGTGAAAATCCTGGGTGTTGGACCACTTTAAAGCTATCTATCACTCACTGCAGGGTTGTTCTGTTGTTAGATGTCACATAGTCTTGGGCGCTTTGACCTCGGGACACCACCTAGCGTTCGCGATTGACTCTGCAGTGATTCAGGAAGAGCGCTTCTACAGCACCCTCCAGACATCACATTAATCACTGCTGGACAGGATATTACAGCACCACTTGTCCGCCCCCTAAACTAGGTCACAGCGCCCAACACCCGCTTGCAACGTCTACTAGTGATCGCTGCTACACAGATGCTCACATGGCAATATGTGCCGCTAGTCTTAAATCAGCCTCTATGTCTTGAGTGTGTACCAGCACTTTGAATTTTACAGTGTTAAATTAAAGATACATTAAAGAATGTCCTACCTGCAGGTAGTCTGATTTTGAGAATGATTTTGAGAGTTGTTGGAATTTTTTTATTGTTTCCTTTTCAGGCTACTTCCAAACTGGGCCGCTTGCACCGTGAAACATTCAGCATCGAGATTAACATATCAGCATCGAGATGTCATAGGCTGTGTTTTATATTGGTCATTTGTGACTCTGTTAGCAGTATAACAAATTTCTATCAAAATTATAATATGCTGTCCCTCTTTTAAAGCGGACCAAAACCCATGTTGAAAGGCCCTGGAATCTATTACTGGCTGCATGGCCGTACATGCACAGTAGGACTGGGGAAAGTTTAGCTTTACTGGGTAACCTGGGGGGTTTTACACAGCACGGTATCCCAAATCCAGGGGGCAGGGGAAAATACCAGGTTTGGGTGCACTTTAATTAATTTTTTTGTAATATATTTTGAGATGGTCATTTTTCTGTCTGGTATATTTATGCTGTCATGGAATTGTGTCTTGTTTATATCATTTACATGTGTCTCTGCTGATCCAGTGTCAAGTTGTGCAGTGGCATGCAATGCAGTAACTAACACATTGCACATGTTACTGTCCTCATGTTGTGATTGGCCCATGTGTCTTGCTCATGGTGCGCCGGAAAAGTTCTAACCACTTTGTACTCAGTCATACACAAAGCACATAGAGCCTCGTCCATTTTGTTCCTCACCATGACGTGTCCACTGTCCTGTGTGTGCCACTATGGTTTATTTCATATCAGTTTTATGCTAATATCTGTGGAGACCTATATTAAATATCATTTTACCCAGTTTCATGTTCATATGCCTTCCTATGGTGTACTATGGGCGCTTTTCCAGGCACAAAGGGTATTACTTGTGTGAAACACTTGATCATATGTGGAGCCAATCCATGACACCTGAATTGCTAGAATAATTTCATGCTCAAAAATTCCATATGAATTATTCTCGAAAATGTAATTATTTTTGAGTGCCTTTTCTCACACTCTAATTAAATTAACAAAAACAAAAAAAACAGCTTTTAAGGTTTTTGAAACACGTGTGGAATTTTTGCACATAAAATCGCATCTTTTCATCAAAAAAACACATGAAAATTCAAATTTGACCTTTAATGAATCAAGCCCTATATCTCTCTTTAAAGTGTTTGGCAAGTCAGACGTTAAATAATAAATACCAGTATCTTAGCTAACATTGAGTGGCTGAAGTACTGTGATTCCTCCTCGGTCAATCTCCTTAGTGAGAAAAATTACTTCCTCATTCAGCTTTCAGCCCCCACCCCGCTTATTTGGTCCATCAATCAACCTTCAAGGGATCAAGAACAGAAACCTGCCTCTCTCTGCAGTTTTGAAACCCTGCCCTCCTATCTCCTTTCACACTCGTCACAGTGTGCTTACATCACTTCGCTGTTGCCACACACACTGTTTCTCTTATTTTTTTCTCTGCATTTCCAATGCTCTAATGCTTTTAAAGGTAACTTAGGAATTACAGGGTCTTTTTGAAAACGGATTGCAGTTTAGGACACTACAACTTGTAGCCCAAGACAATGGGACAACAATCTTTAGTATAACTTTAAGGCTCTATTCACACCTATCTGTTGCGTTTTGTATGTATGTCAAAGGTACTTTTTATCAAAACCTATGCTGTGCTTTTGATGCGTTGACAATACATTTGCATTGCACTTGCATTGTATTTTTTAAAAGGAAAACATATTATGGAAACAAAGTAAATAGTAAATTATATGGCAACGCAAACGCAACGCAAGTACACTAAGTTATACATGCGTTGCGCTTGCATTGCCATAGATTTCTATTGACTTGCTCTGTTACAACATTGCACTGAAGAAGGTGTCTGCAACACTTTTTTAATGTGTTGTGCAATGCACCTCAGATGTGTGAACTATCCCATCTAGAATAATGTGCAAAGTTTTCTCTGCATTCTAAGTGCCTTGCAACACAGCATATCAATGCTATGAAAGCCCAGTGGTGTGAACAGCGCCTTATAGGGTGATGCTTATAGCAAAATGTTGCTGTTGACAGCCTGCTTTTGGTGGAGTGAAAATATCACACAGGCACACTGCAGCCCGGCAGCAAACTTTTCATCAATGCAGACAGCTAAATAAATATTTTAATCTCCTTCTAACATTCTGTTTGGAAAGTGATAAACTCTCTCTAACTGTTCTGATCAGCTCAGCTGCAGTGTGTCTGGGCTAGCCGGGGTACTCCCCTATGCCCCTACGTATTCATTTGTGGAAGTAGAACTCTCCAGTGTGTCTTAACATGGCTGCCTCTATGCAGTCCAGGAGTGCAGCATCTGCAATGCTATTTCACAATATCTGCATGGGGTTAGGCCCTCTCAAACAGCATATGTTATTGATTTTAGTCAGGGGTTTAGGAGAGCAATTGACTAAATCTTAGTTTTTTTTACTGTTCCGCTTTCATTGTGCATCACAGGAAAAAACCCTTCTCTCCAGAGAGAAGACACCAAACTCACTGCAAAAGAACATGGAACAGCTCAGTTGTATCGAATAGAATATATTTCTGGACCTACAACAGTTAAATTAATTTACGCGCCCTGTTTTCTAAAGCCAAATTAAAATTCTGCATAGGAAGAAGCTTGCTTTCCTGGTCAAAGAGAAGAGATTCCCTGCACGTGTGGGAAGCTTATGAGCTAATAAAATGACTGTCACTGGTTTCAGGCGCTCTCTCCCCGCATGCTGGGGATCATTCTTTATGTAGGCATTGATGGAAAATGCCTCTAGTAACATGCATGAGACTCTGGCCGGCCTGATTCATCGCAGCACCAGGCATAAATTAATCACTTTAAGCCTTCTAAACAGCTGCATCCACTGATTTTTTTTCTAGCAGGAAGGCAGAAAAAAGTCCAGGATGATTTCATATTCAAAAATAAATCATAAAAAAATAGATTGGCTCGGAATTGATGTTTTTCCCCCAAATGAGATTTAAATATTATGTTAAAATCATATTAAATGAAAAGTAGGTTAACATCAGAAGCAGCCTTCATCCTACCTGCCATGTATAAATCGGAGAGATTTATTGGGGGGTTCTAAGTGGGTTGTTTACAAAAACACAGTACTCTCCTTTTTTTAGAATTACTACACCTGACGGACTGCTTGAAGCATGTCCAATCTTTTACTGAGTTACTCCAGTTTTGTGAGTGCTGCATTTTTAAAGGGGTTGCTCAGGCTAAGTGTAAAAACAAATCATTGTTTGCCTACCTGTTATGCAGGAAATTTATCCTGAAGAGCTGATGAATAAAGTTATTGTTGCTAAAATACAGCCCCTTTCTTTACCCCAGACCCTAGATTTCAATAATTCACGACCACCTTTTTTGGAACTGGACTATGGACCTATACAAGGAAGAATGGAAACGAGAGACAAGCAAAGCAGGGAGTAGATGTCCTCCTGTTAGCATGTCTCTGTGTAAGAGAAACTGGGATTGTCCCATGAAGGCCTCAGAAAGAAGGGGGGAGTTCCAATTTTTTAGCATGTCCGCGTATCTGCATAAAAACATGACTCCTTTCTTTTCTTTTCCTTTTTTCTTTACTCGGAGCATGGAAGAGACACATAAGTAGATTAAAAAGCTAGACCTCACCTGCAGACACAGGACATATGCTGGTGCTAGAGGGGTAAAGATAGGCCCACTTCTCAATGGTGGTCATTATCAACTAAAACCACAGAAAATCTTAATAACCGCTTCATACAGCAGCACACCATGATGAATCATTTGTATGGCAGGTAGGCAAACAATGTTTTGTTATTATACTTAGCCTAGACAATACATTGTAATATCCAGTCGGTTAAAGGACTTTAAAGGGAAAGTCCACTTTCAATGGCATTTTTGAAAGTGTATATTTTGTTGCACCAAGAGGCTGTGCTCAAAGTGCTGAGCCAATTTCTTATGGAAATAGTTTTCACTACCTGCAATCTATTGCTACTGCCAACTGTACATCAAGAAGCAAGAAGAGGGTAAAAACAAATCAATGTTTACTTACCTAGAAGAGAGAAGGGATTGTCTAGGGTAAGTGTAAAAACAAAACAAACAAATGTTTACTTACCTGCCATGCAGCGGATTTATCCTGGTGTGAGCTGAATAAATGTAGCTGGAGCTGATATTTAGGCCCTTATTTAACAAGGGATAGCGACTGGTGAGCGGCCGGTAATGACGGGCCCCGCCACGAGAATGCCAGCTCCCCACCACAATCACACATTTATCAAGCCAATCCTGCTTAGCGACTGAGATAGCGCCAGATAGCCACTCATTCATCATTATTCCAGCCTCAGCCCACAGCGCCAGCATCCGACCTTGAACAGCGTCAGGTATGACCTCTCGCTACCTGGCGCTCTCCAATGCATTTCAATGGAACAATCTTTAAATATTCATAATTAATTGTTATTAATTTTTTTTTTTTTAAATGTGAAAAATTCTGTGACCACTTCTGCCATTTTAAATAATTTTTTAAGGTAAAAAAAATTTTAAAAAAACAATTTACAGAATTGATATTACAGGTCTGATATTAATGTATTCATATTACAAAATGATTTTAAAAACTTGTTTTTTTTGGTTTCCAAAAATATGGTTGTTTGGGGGTTAAAAAACTACTTTTAACCCATCGCCGCCAGCGCTCTGGGGTTTAAACATGCATTTTACAGCGCAAGAATTTTTTGAGCGTCATTTGTTAATGAATATGGTGGGAGCCGGTCGCTATGGCGAGTCGCTAACATGCGCTCCCATACAGCGCGGAACCTGACAAATAGCGACTCCTCACCCAATATTCAACATTACGGCAAACATTCAACATCGCTATCAACTACCGAACAACGGCCAAGCACAGCGACTACTAGCGAGCGCTCTGAAAATGCCGCTACAGTCGCTCAACTGTCGCTACCTGCCGTTGTTAATGAATCGGCCTCTTAGCCTCCTTTCTGTAGCCCAGATACCAGATTTTATTCATGTAGGCCCCCTTTTGAGAGGTGGGCCTATCTCCACCACTCTGGCATGAGACTTAGTGGGACATACAATGTCATGTGCCTGCAGGGGAGGTCTAGCTGATTTATCTGTAGAACAGGATGCACAAAATCATCCCAACAATACTGTTCCGAGAGATAAGACTTGTAGGAATCAACTTTCTCAACTTTATACTGTATTTTATAGTCAGTCTAGATTGTTTCTTTAAAGGACATCTACCATCAAACAATGATGATAAAAATTAAATACAATGATATAATATAGAAAATTAAATATTTTTGACTAAATAATACCATTTCATTTTCACAGGTTTTTAATGATAGTTTAACAGGCATCAAGTACTGTTGGGAAAAGCAGTAAGGGCAAGTGTGCAAATCTATGGTCGACCAACTATACTCAATAGATCAATCTGTAATCAATGTAAAGGTACGGTCAAGTAAACATGTTCCATCCCTCATTTTTTTTAATGAAAACTTTGAGCACTGGTCTTTTTTAAATTAATGCAGGATCCCAGAAAAACATCAAAGAAAGTCTGATTCAGTCATTTTTTGATGAGAAGCTTTTGTTCATATCTTATTAATGAAATCACAGCCACTTTATGCCTAGGATTTCCTGTCTGCAAGTCTGCGTCCTACATGTCCTTGACCGAATACTAACCTCACTGTAGTTGTGGTAATTTTAAATAATTATCTGCAGTGTCTGGTCACAGAGCAGTGTTGAAAGCTACTGAATCTAAAACGCTTTTTGGCCACAGGGAGTACAAAAAGAATTCCCGATGGTCCACATATGGCTTACTGGCATGGGTGTATCTCCCAGCACTTAGCCCACCCCATCTGGAGCATGTTCCAAAATACACTCATACCTCATCTAACATCCCCCTTCAACCCTTTACCCTATAATTGGCCCTACTGTTCACCCTAGCTCAGAACCCCCAGCCCAGGTTCTAATATTGAAATGCAATCATAGCTGGTGAGGGGGCCATATCCACCCCTGACTTAGTATCTGCAATAACCTACAATAATTAAACTTCAGTACAAGTATAGTAGAGCAGCCAAATCGACCCTGCCCACAATCTGTCCCTGCCATGCTATAGTCTCATTGACTGGCTGGGAATCACATTGGAGACAGGGCTCAGAAACTTGTGCACAGGCAAAAGCCAGTAAAATCACAGGCACATTGTGGTCACTGTCTGCCCCTGCAAGAGAGTAGGAGTTGGATGTTGTTTTCATATTACAAATTTTCACAAATTTACCCTTAATATGTTGTACAAACCCAATATTTGCTGTATTTTTGGGCCCCTACTATAGCCCCTACTATAGGCCCCTGTCTCCAACTTTAGAAGGACCCTCTGATGGCTGCTGGTGATCGTCCATTTGGGTGTGACATCTGTTAATGGCTTTGACAGCAAAAGGCAGGAGATACTCCTCAAGCCAGTTCCCATGTGAAGAGGAGATGTGGCTTCAGGATCAGGTAAGTTCCACGCAGGGGGATTAGATAAGAGGGATGTCAGCTGCAAAGGTGAAGCCAGGTTTCCTTTAATCTTCAAAAATATAATACCCAAATAACTAATAATATCTATAGAAACATAGCACACTTTTTCATGGCCTATGAGTGACCCACAGACCCCCAAAAACAAGCAGGGACACATCTAATTAGTGTATCAGTCGAATGACAACTCTTTTCTAAATATTATTTGCAATAGTTATCCTCTAACAAGCAAGACTACTGTTTGTTTTAAATATGAAATGTAAAATATTTCTGTATTTTAAGCAAATCATTGGAACATTTGACAGTAAGAGGCTTTTGTGCATGTGGCAGAAGTTAGAATCAGTAACCTGCTCTGACTTTTTTCCAGTAGTCAGGACTTATTTATGCAAACTTACAGGGTGTGGGGCCCTGTAAGCAGAACAATAAAATGTGCATTAGGCCAATTAGATCCGGGCTGTTTTTTGGAGAGTTACATTTTGTGTTCTGTAAGAAAGATCATCACGCTGTAGAATGAGCTGAAACAACCTAGGAATTTCTGGAAAATCAGTAATTTTGGCACATGGTATGCACATCTCTAATCCATTCTGGAAAACTCTTATGGCAACAACATACTTAGAGAAGGGTGCGGAAGGAGCAGCTACACTGGGGCCTCTTTGTGCTTCTCTTGTGGGTTCATATTAAAATTAAAACCTTATCTCAAGGATAAGTAATCCTTTAGGATCTGCTGCAAGGATAGTACTTAGATTACATATGTGAATGCCATAGTCTAAGTCTATCAGAGTGGAGACATGTGGCCTTGGTCAGGGGTTCTCAACCTGCGGTACGTGTACCCCAGGGGGTACTTGGCAATGTCCAAAGGTGCGCCAACAAGGGGGTTTAATAGGTCTGGTATATTATTTTAGCAGTAAACCATTATTCTTTCCTGTGTAAAAGATGTTACAAGGCCCATGAGCTACTTGGTTGATAACCATTGGCCACTTTTTCTGCAGCTGACCTGACCCTGAGGGTTGTGCAGGAGTTAAGGTAAATATGATTAATTTTAAACAAGAGCCCACAAATGTCCTTTAACCCTTTAGAAAAGGAGTTCCCAATGTCTTTACAATCAATTACTACTGTCCATTTTCAATTGATATCAAGTACAACCTGGCAGGGGATACATGGGATGCCTGTCACCTAAAACTGCCATATAAAGTGCATACAACATACACATATACAAATAAATATTTTGTATATCCTTTTAGAGCTGTTTTGAAGTAATAGTAGCATATTGTAGATGGCAGAAGAACAGGTTAGGGTAAAGGTCAGTCTTTAGCCTCGTTGAGTACCAGGGCCGGATTAAGTGTGCTGGAGGCCCCTGGGCACAAAATCTGGTGGAGGCCCCAGTATTTTTCCCTTTAAAATAATAGCCCAGCCAAGTAACTGATTGGTGGTTGTCTGACACCCACCCACTTACTGGAAAATCAGATCGAGTCCCTTGTGCCACCCTTGTGTGGGTGCGTGCTGCTCGGGAACTCCTGCTTTGCCATTCTGGGTGGGGGGTGTAGTGGCCCAGCTGGTCCAGAAGAAAACAGTTCCCTGCATTGAGCTGCCAGTGACTGTGCTTGGTGGCTTATGTGCAGTGAGTAGCTGCTGATTGAAAGCTCTGCACGCACCCATCACTGTAGCTTTGCTGCTCTAGACTCTCCCTCCTACCTGTGGTGGTTTTGGCTTCAGATTTGCAAAAACAAAAAAAAAGGCTTGCCCAGGCACGGGGGGGGGGGGGACGATAGCTTTGTTGCTGGACCAAGAAAAGCCTCCTGGACCAGGAGAAAGCCAAAGGTTGGTGGAGGCCCCGGGGCTAGAGCCCCTTGCGCCCCCCTCATAATCCGGTCCTGTTGAGTACCAGATTATAAGATCTTGAGTACCACCATTGGTAATAGTACCAATGGTTGGGGACCCCTGCTTTAGAACAGGATGAAACACCAAAAGAAGACCAAATGGAATGACCAACGTTTTTATGGGATGATCTAAAATAGGGCCCAGTTTTATACTTGTACTCAGACTTCACAGCCTTAGGTTGTAAAAATAGGTAAAAATGAATACAAATCATATATACTCAACTTACCTTTGACATCCTTGATCCAACACATGGGTGGGTGACACCCATTTTGGACCCTTTGGCTGACAACGACCTCCCTAACATCAGTACTTGGCACTGCATGAAATTGAGGTTGCAGTAGTACTATACATGTTTTTTTATTTTTACCCACTGATTGCCTTTATGCTATGCATCTTTTTCTATATCATCAGGGCAAGGATTTGTATTAAAGATTTGAGAGCCTCTGTAACTCAACACACATTAAAGAACGAGCAAATGAAATGGATAGATTCCCCCCATTTTAATAAATATTTCACAGATTAATTATATATGCATTATTAAATATTTAAATCAATTAGACAAATGGATAGTTAGTCCAATATAGTAAACACATCCTGTGTTTACAGGCATCAACAAGGTCCACAAAAAAACAAACAGTTCACAGAGCATAGATACATCTAAAAAAGCATCAGTCTTCAGCTTTATGTCACCACATGATAAATTCCCAATATCAGTATCGAGACTTAAGCATATTTTGATGTCAATGTCAGGAAAGTCACGATATTGAGAAAATATCACATGGTTGCTAAAGGCTGGAGGCTGATGCATTTTTGATATATATATATATATATATATATATATATATATATATATATATATATGTGTGTGTGCGCCATGGACTGTGTATAATGTTTTAATTACCCTTATTGTATGTTGGAAAGGCTCTCAAATCTGTAATGAATTCTGCTGCAAACAGGTCAGAAAAGTTCTCCAAAAATAAGACAAGCCTCTAAAGATTTAAAAAATGACCCCTGTATAGGCTTTTTTTTAAAACAGCAGCTTCTAGAATAATATTCTATGTATAAATGTACTGCTTAACTGGTTAGAAATGTATTTTTTTTTATATTTTTGTATAAACTTGATATAATGAATGACAACTGAAATATCTGCTGCCTATGCTGTTAAATTGGGTTATAGGGTTGGGAAAAATGTGTGGGAAATCTTGCCATCTTATGTGGTCAGCCCGATTCTTCAGTTGACAGGTGTTTACAAAAGTATAGCAGTTCTCTACATGGGACAGTAAAGAATATACCTCCCCCACCATTTTCAATTTAGGACCATTTTGAATATCTTTTTACTGACTGTGACCCTCATTCATGGGGATGGTGACCAGTGAGATTCAAGGCCAAAGGGACATCAATGACACACAGGTTTTGTTCTGGCCACCACCCATACATTTATGATAAATATACCGGTGCTTTTTGTCTCTGGTGACTAAACAAGAAGTGAAGCTAAATATTCTCAATGGGTGTTTTTTAAACCACTCTATTTGATAGAAAAAAAAGTTTTGTTTTCTGTACGTATCTTTTAGAAGCAATACAAAGAAGTGGCCCTGAACTTGAGCTTGATACCACCTATAGTAATAATAAATCATCAATGAGCACTGATATATCAACAGTACCAAAATGCCACATTAGAAAAAAAAATGTAGCATTTTAATGTAATGGCGCCAAGTATTGTATTGAAAATGATGTAGCCAATAGTGGTTTAACAAAGAGGAAATAAACCTGAGTGATTTTGTATTTTTAAATATATTGTACCAACATCAAATGCAATGCAGCAATAACATACAAACTGTAAAATAACTTAAAAGCACACTGAAAAAATGGAATATATAAATAACTTGTTTTCATGGAGAACAAATACGAAGCCCTACCCATCAAAGTTCATTTTAAGGAGAAGTTTTCCCACTATTAGTGTCTGAAATCTCCGAATCGTGTTTGCTAGAAAACAGCATTCACAATTGCCACGTCCACATTAAATATCAATATGTTTCCAAAATCAAGGTCACAGAATACCCAAACAGAATACCGCCTGGCAAAATTAATTATTCATTCTAATAAGGAACTATAGATTCACAATGTAACCAAAATAAACTTTGTTCATGTGTCTATCAACATATTTTACATGTAGCCAATGGCTAGCATGAGATGTGCATCTTTAATACAGTATAATCTAGGCCAATGAGAGGTCTTGCTATATTTTGAATGGTATGTGTTAATGTGCAAAGGAGAAAGAAACAAAAACGTTTATTAACTCCCTTACATATCTGCCTTTGTCCTATTACATTTTACACCAAACATGTTGAAAGAACTCCTGCCATATATCAAGAAATATAGAGGTAATTCCATGTCTAACTAGGGTAGGGAAACGGGATGATTGAGTTAGGGAATGGCACTTTTAGTTGTTTTTTCTTTTTTTGTTTTTTTAAACCATCACAATGAAAAGTGAAAACATGCCAACCAGGAATCTTACAAAGTTACCTGTACATTTTTCCACTTCAAAATCAGTAAAGAAAAAGTTTGAATTTAAATAAACCTAATCATCCATCCAGGAGCGTGGTGAATCCAGAAGACAATGCACAAGGAGGCCCGCCTCACTTGTCTTATTTCTTGTACTAAAGTGAACTTTGCACAAAAGAGTCAGTGTCAAAACCTGGCAATGTCCAAGACATATTAGCCCCCCACCCCCTCCAGTAATAGATCATATCTATTTACCCCCAATTGTCCACTTCATGTTTCTTTTGTTGTTCAAGTTCTGTAGCAAAAATTTGTGTGTGGGGCTCACTTTCCCCCCAAAGCCCACACTGGCATAAAAAAATCTAATTTATAGATTATTTACCAAATATAGTAATCACTCTGTCTCTGTGGTATGTCCTTTTACAGAACATATTAGAAGCCATATTGGTCCCAGAAACTGGAAGATATTGGTTCCATTTAGTGAACCAATCAATTCGATTCATAGATTTCAAACCCCAAGATGCCTCTTTCTACATGATTTCTTGTCTTTGTGAATTCCGTGTAGACTTGAACAAAGCAGAGGATTTTGCTTGGATCTGGGCCTCCAGGCTATAAATAAAAGAGCTAGGGATATTGTCTACAGGGCCCATTGTATGTGGGCCCAAGCATTGCCAGTCACAGCCCCAGTGCTGCTGCATGTTTTTTGGCTTTCAGTCTGAGATCTGCAATGCTTGAGTTTTTGCTGGACGTCTTGGCAGCTGCTGCAGCAGCCACCACCGATGCCGCCGTCGCTGTTTCAGCCGCCAATGTTGCCAATGGTAAACCAAAGGGTGGAGCAGGGAACATCATATATGGGGCATGTGCTGTTAGGTGAGGGTGAAGATGGTGATGGGCGTGTGCCACTGCGCTGTCCAACTGCAGTTGTGCCTGAACCTGGAAGGACAAGGATGGCATGTTGCAATGACTATCCTACAAACAGTTTTGCAGGCAAGCAGGCAAGAGCCACGAGAAGGAAAAAAAAATAACAAACATTAACACAACCACAAGCAATCAGAGGTGCATGCAGAATAATCAGTTTACGAATGGCAGGGATTTTTGGAATTATGTACTTAAAGTAAGATCTCTTGAGCTCATTTCTACTTTTTAATTGCACTTGATAAAAATTAAAGGGAAAGTCTAGGAAATGACAATAATAATGAAGCAACCAGCTCACCTGATGCCTGTCCCATGTGCTTCCCCTCCATTTCCTGCAGCACACTGTCGATGATGTACCAGGCCTCCAACATTTCCACATTCTTTTTCTTTCCATTCATTCATGAGCATCTCCAAATGTGGTTGCATGACCATTCCTTGGCCACCTGCCTAGCCTGCTCATGCTGAGAGCGCTGAGGGACATGGGTAACCGATTGATCACATTTAGAGGTTCTCATAGAGGAGTGGAAAGGAAAGAAAGGGCAAACTTTGGAAAACTGTTACAACGTCTACAGCACAATACAGGGAATTGAATAGAGGCACATGGGACAGGAGAGCTCTTTGCTGCATTGCCATTGCCTGCCCTGTCTCTTTAAATTTGCAATTTAGGTCAGCTGTGTCCCAAAACAACCTCTTAAGCTGTCAACAATTGCTCTCAGCTGACATTTACTCATGCTGCCAAGACAAAGTTATAATTTTCAGTTTGGGAGACATGGCCTTCACCCACATTAACCTGAATGGTAAAAGTGTCCCAGTTGCTTTACCCAGAGTCATGTCTTTTTATCAAGTGCCTGTATAAACAAAGCAGCATAAAGCAGATGCAGAGTGCATCAGAGGTGCAAGGAAACACATTAAAAAATTTAAATATGCCTTTTCATTGGCCTCTGTCTCACACAATCATGCCTATAAGTGGGTGCATCCCAGAGCTCACTTTATTGAATAATTCCACTGACTGGCAAAAAGCAGACTGTAATATATATTGAATTATCAAAGAAAGAAAATAATAAAATAGCAACCACTTATAAAGCCATCATATTTACAAAATAGTGGGAGTGATTCTAGCTACTATGTATAATACATCCACTGGATATAAAAAAAGACAAAATGTAATAATCTTATTAATCTTGCATCTGAAATAATACTATTTTAATAAAAAGATTTGTTTTGCCATAAAAATACAATTATTGCAAGATAAAATGTACTAAAATGCAATTCTCTCTCTCTCTATCTATCAATTTATATATAGCATGACATTATCAAATGTTTTATTTCAAATGAGCGGTTTTGAAATAATGATAAAAAAAATTGGTGGTGTGATTCCCTGTAAAAAAAAAATCCAGCTCATTCCAGTTGACTGCAATTATCTATTAAATTAAAAACTGGATTTTTAATTGTGGCCAGTGGACTTTTGGTCTTTACTCTTCAAATAGTATTACTAACAAATATTGAACACTAGTTTAGTTACTGTGTATGAATTGTCTGTAATAAAAACAGGATGAATAGCTGTTATGCATGGACTACAGTAATGCTCACTTTGTTGTCTATTTAACTGTCAATGGTTTAATACCTGTATGGATTTTGTAGATATCTTTTAAATTTTAACTAAAAAGTAATCACATTTATTTTAAATTAAAAAACTGTCTAATTTTAATAAAAATACAAATATTGCATATATGTTCCTTAATTAAACATTTTATAAAAATATGTAGGAAAATATATAAAAGATGGATAAATAAGTAGTGATACATTGAAAGCAACTGAACATACAGTAATTTTAAAAACTTTTGTCTTACCACTGCAGATAGGGGGTTATTTAAAAGCCTTATTTTAGAAGCGTCATTGCCACACAGCACCACTTTTTTGGCCTCAACGACACTCAGCATGGGATTTAAGAAAGAAAAAATGGTGATGCGGCCACCACCTAGTGTCTTATTTAACACTAGCGCCGAAAATGATACAGCGCAGGGCGCTCTGGTTGAAGCAGCGCCAGATGAAACCTGGTGCTGTCGCTCAAGATCCCATAAAGCACAATGGGCAGAATTGGATTGTAGTGTTTAATGCTTATAATTAATATTACACATTTTGTTTGTACAGAACTTGCATTGGGACTTGTCAATAATTGAAACACATGACCTAGATGGCCCAAAATGTTTTTGGGGGGTTATTAAAATTGATTTTAATGACTTCTTTTGCCTAACAATGGGTAATTAAGACACCAACAACGAAAATGCAACCTAAACGCACTGCAAAGTTTGTCGCCTTTGTCCCCAGCAGTGATATCTTTTAACTAATGATAAAACACTGACCAGTGGCGTAAAGAAATACGGCACAAAATATTTCGAGGAGGAAAAAAATAAACATGCTGGGGTGCACCAGAAAAATGGTAGTACAACAGGTGCTGACATAGGCCAGCCAACACCTAAGTGCAACTATCAAAGCTAATTAGTAGCAGTTCTGTTTGAGAGGCGTTGTGAGCCTGTGTCAGTCAAATTGTCCTGCAACTGTTGAGACAATCCTATAGGTGGGTTACAAATTATTTTTAATAATTTAGGTTTTATATTTGGAAACACCAGCAGCCTATGGGAATTTAACAAAAGTGTTTTTGATTTCCCATAGAATTCAGTTATTTCAAAAAAAATACATCAAACTTATTAAAAATAATTTACCCCTCACCTGTAGAATTAATCAATCACATGTTGATTTTTAAATATGTGCAGAGTAAGGGAAAAGTCTCAGAACCTTTCAAACTGAAACTCACTTTAATAACCCTTATATCCTACCCCCTATACTCACATTTTAAAACATAGGTTCAAAAATTGTCAGGGAAACTGAAACAGAAGTAGGAGATATGTAGTAGTAGTGGTAGTAGTGGTAGTAGTAGTAGTGGGTAGTAGATGATAGGCCTCTGGGATCTAGGCTTGGCAGGTTTGTGGCTACAGGTCAGACAGTGTGTGAAGGCAGAAGGGCAGCTACAGCAAAAGGCAAGAGGAATCCCCCACCAGGGATGTTTGGCCAGCATGATGTTCGTGTCCTGACATTGAAGCCTGTATTTATTAATATACATCTCCTCCAGGAGCTGAAATGATCTCATTGTCTCCATAAATGAGCCTCGTGTAGGCAGAGTACTCATGCTATCAATTATTAATAAGACAGCTTTCAACGCAGCCATTCTATAAAGAGTGAATGAGTGCAACCTGGCCCTTTCCTTCCTATCTGCCCCTCCATCTGTCCTGCTCACCCTTCTTCTCTTAGCCCACAGATTTATGATTGCATTTTTGCTGATGATGGCGAATAAAAAAAAAGAAAAATACATGCACTGTTACGAGTATCAAAGGAAGTCGGAGATGAGCTACTTGCCTGCTGAAATGGCATCCTCAAAGCGCCCACGTTGACATAAGGTGCTACACGACAAGCTTCAAACTGGCTGCCTGCTCCTATGAGGACCCCTGCCAATATCATCAGAGAGGAGAAGATCAGACCCTGCCAGCAGCCCCGATGCCCTAATCATTCCAGCACACACGCCCCATCTATCCATCCCGTCATCCAGCCATCCACCTCCCTCCATCCATCCATCCCTCCAGCCATCCGCAGCATCCCACGGGTTCATCCTCTCCACTCACTTCTTCACTCATCAATAACCATTCATTCCCATGACTGATAATTACGCCAAACAGTATACGAAGCCATTATTTCTAATAAAACATTTAACGTTAAATACCTATTTCATGCTTAGTACATAATGTACCTTTATGAAGCTGGTTCTCCTGCTTTCTGCATTTTGCCCTTCGGTTCTGGAACCAGACCTGCACCACAAGGACACAACATTCATGGTTAAACTGTAATAACCTTACAAATACAGTATATATAAATAAGATAAATAAGAATAAGATAAGATTTTTGTAGTATTTTTTGGGAGTTTTTTGTAGTATTCTTTATAGAAGCATCAAATGCTAACACTGTAATGATCTTGGTTAAATATATGTATAAAAAAAAAAATATATATATATATATATATATATTATATATAATCTCATCACCGTTGGCCCGTTGGCCAAATGTGGCTAACGGTGATGAGTTTGATGTATATGTATACATATATTTTTTATTTTTTTTGGCATATCATAATGTAACTGTAATAATTTTGGTTATATATGTATATATATATATATATATATATATATATATATATATATATATATTTAGTATATTTATCATATAAAAGCCTCAAAATCAGAGAAAATTGTTGCAATGTTCTGTGTGTTCTATCATGTTGTTTCCGATCATATTTAAAGGGAAAGCCAACTTTCGACAGTTTATACTTTTGTGTGCCAAGGGATGTTCTCAAGGAGCCGATTATTTTATTTTATTGCATTTTCTAACTGCACACTGAATTTGTACACTAAGCTCTACAAAAATAGAAAAGTGAGCCTTACACACAGAGAGCATTGCTGTTGGGAATGTGTAAGGTTGTATGAGCTCCCTCATCTCAGCAGTAGCCATAGCAGCAGTGTTCTGTGTGTACGTGGCTCACTTCTCGGTTCTTGTAGATCTTGGTGCATAGACATGGCGCACTGTAGCCAACAGCACAATATTGCATATAGTGAAACTGCTAACATTTGCTAACATAAGATCTAGAAAACACTAGAAACATTTAGCACATTTTGACACACAGAAATATCAGTTTCAAAAATCCCAATTAAAAAAAGTGGAGTTTCTCTTTAAAGTCATAGATTGACCCACTACCGTCCCTGGATAATGGTTCAGTGAAACAATACTGTCTAACTGTACTTCATAATTCTTATGGTACAACTTTTGTTGGGTTTATGGTAGCTGCACAATTAATACACTGCCTTACTGGATTTTATACATGTAAAATGATTGTGCAGTACTTTATATTTACTATAGTATATAAATTAATAAACCTACATAAAATTATATATGATATATATATATATATATATATATATATATATATATATATATATATATATATTTTATATTGCAACGTTTTGGTGGTTCAACCTTGAGAGATTCCCTTACCCAGTCGAATAGAAAATTGTTTTCACTTCTAAAGAACATATATAATTTGGAATTTTGGGAATATCTTGGCCTCACGTGAAAAACGGCACAATCGTGGGAGCAGAGTATTTTCAGGTTTGGATAGAAACTTTTTTTTTCTCAATCCAATGTGTACTGCCTGAGAAAAGCTCTTTAGTACCCCATAAATTCCAAAGGTTCTGAAAACAATTTGGAAACCCCTCATATGTTAGCTGAAATTAGCCCAATTTAAGCTTATACTTGTGTATATACGCACTATATATATATATATATATATATATATATATATATATATATATATATAAAGAGAGAGAGAGAGAGAGAGAGAGAGAGAGATAGATAGATAGATAGATAGATAGATAGATAGATAGATAGATAGATAGATAGATCTGCTTTTGATACCTAGAAATCGTATATATAGAGATATATATTTATATATATATATATATATATATATATATATATATATATATATATATATATCCATGTTAATAGAATATTACGAGGGGGAGTATATATATATATATATATATATACATATTATGAAATATATCTAAAACAGTATATATATATATATATATATATGTATCATGGTTTCATATTTCCCTATGTCTTTTAGCTAGCTAAAATGGTGCAATTCCAAGCTGGGGTGGGGGGTGCTGGCTGCGATCAATGGGTTTTAGCGGCAGGCCATTTAATGAGCGGCGGAGAATTCGGCATAATTACATGTCATAAAAGCATCTCTACAAAGAAGTTGAGTCTGTTCCTCTGTGCATTAAACAATAAAACACGCCGCATAATTGTCTCATTATTATGATAATCTCATTGGCTCCCTTAGAGAACAGTCTGAACATCAGATATTAAGAATTGTTCCAGGAAAGATAAAAAGGGGGGAAACTCATAGAAAGCTCTTCATAGAAAGACAGTGATCCTGAATTTGGGGGGTCTGCTAGGTGTAGGGGTAACATCAAATTGATTATGGTAAGAATAATTTTAATGAGATATATTATGAATAATCATAACGAATTACTTTACCCAAATACACACTACAGTGTTATTGAACAGTCATTGAATAACGCCCAGTCAATAGTTTAGACAAGAGGTCATTTTTTCAGGGTCCCCAGGCAGGTGGACCCTCTCTCAGGGCATACATTCCTCTTGTCTCCATTCCACAGATTTTAAGACATGGGCTCACTTACAAATACGTCAAATCAATGACCTCTAAATACAGTTAGCACAATGCATAGCAAATGATACTGGATTGTAAGCTCCTATGGACACAGCGTTTCGATTGCAATAATAGTTGGAGACGGTTACAATTACAGTTGTACTTTATGATAGGCGTATAAAGTGTACAGCGCCACATATCGCGCTGCTATATAAATCAATGCAATAATGTGTTTATTTTACAATGTTTTTATTTGTATTTGCCTTACAATGTATACAGATGAAGAGTTACAATTACTAATTTAAAATATCTTGAATGCTTTTGTATGGTGTTATGACATAGAGCTATATCTGTATCTGTAGCAGGAAAAGGAGCTTATTCGTTTGCAGGAAATCGTATTTTACTTGTAAATGGGTTTTCTAAGCATAAGAGCTGTTTTAACTAGGTCTGTACAGATACAAAAAATTGAATAATTTAAATGCAGGTCCTCGGAAAATAAATATCTTGCAAAATAGGGATTGAGTCAGAGAACCAATACATACACGGAAACAATGTACTGATATTACAAGGAAGGGGTTACTTGATACACCAGCAAAAGTAAAGATGGCGGGTTAAGGTCAAGGATGGGGTAGATACCCCCCCTTTGTAAGGGTTTTGATAATGGAGTAATGGAGTGAGTATTGAGGTGGGGTGATGTGTACCTGTACTCTAGCCTCTGATAGTCCCAGCCTCTGGCTCAGCTCTTCCCTCATGAAGGCATCAGGGTAATGGGTCTCATCAAACAGCCTTTCCAGTTCGTTCAGCTGTTCCAGAGTAAAATTGGTGCGACTTCTTCTCTGCTTGATTTTAGTCTGGCTCTCTTCCTCCAGAAGCTTCAGATCCTCTTTGCGATCCTTCATGTCTGGGGAGACTGGACACAGGAGACACTGTCAGTGAAGGTAGGGGGCGACAATCAGGACACACTGCAGACTTAACTTTCCCACCATAACTGGTGTACCTACAATACAAGCCCAGAGCAACACCTCACCCCCATTAGACACAACACCCTCTCCCTACATGTTCATTAGAGGGGCAGGAGGAACCTAATAACTGCTCTGCATTTTCTATTCAGCCTCCCTGCACAGCACTGCTATCCCTCTGAAATAACATCAGCCAAGGGATGGGCCAGCTACATCTAACAAGCACTATCATCTCCACACACTGGGTACAAAGACATCATATTGCACTCAGAGATTCACGTTCACTCATGTGGCTAATGATCAAGGATGTTGCTGTAAATCACTGAGGTGTGTATCCCATAATATGGGAGCACAAGTCGTCTAATACGCTGCAAATGGTTGATCATGAACAGATTCAATGAAAGACTATAATATCTACAATTAAATCGAGACCCCCTGTTCTCATACAGATGGGACACATAGCTGGGTAGCTAATATCCCCCAAAGGAGAAGGGTAGCTGATCTGAGGTTCATATTAGTGTTGTACTGTCCAAAGATAAGTCCAGGATTATCTTCCCACCCCAAGAGTCATTAGCTTTAAACTGTGTCGAACTCAGAGAAAGTCAATCAAGTGTTCAAGTTTATGCACTGCCTGAATATACAAATATACAAATATACGAACCCTAACAAGATTCACTTTTCAGAACAGGATGCATAGCTTTCAACAGTTTAAACATCTCAGAGAGAGTTGAGTATACAAGTGTATCAACTGGCTGAATATGTCTCACACGTATTCGAACTCCACCAGGATGTTCCTCTTTTCACAGGGAACTGTGTAAAGTAAGTTTTATAGACGTTATACTCTTTTCCTCACTGCATATTTCTCGAATTGACTATCAAACCACCACCAAGAACCTCGTATGACATCAAGTGATTGTGTGAAGAACATTTTAGAGATAGGCAGTTAGACTAATTTACCTACTGCCTACGCATTCTGCTAATTTTTTCACATTTATCCGAACTCTATTAAAATCCTCTTAATATCAAGGCTACTGAGCTTTAAACTCTCAGATGCAGACAGATTTACAAGTTGGTGTCAATTAGAGGCAGACCAGGGAAACATACCATCGAACTCACTTCTGAATGTTTCCAAAAATGCCTCTGAACTCGTCAGGGTCTTCTGCTCGCATCAGTGGTACTTAGCTTTAATCTGTGCCTAGAACATCTCAGAGGAAGACAAATTATACTATATTATCCTGGTCTAGAAGGTACCATCACACAGGGGTGAAACAGATAAACGCCAAACTCAATCGAACACGTGTCTGGATATTTCTAACAATTTATCTGAATTCTATCAGGATCCTCTGCTCACGTCAGCGTTATTTACTGTAGCTTTAAACAGCAGAACATTTCAGAGTAAGGCATACTGCACTGGTTTATCTCAGTCTGGCTTAACAAATAACACCAAATTCATTTCAAACACATGTATAGATAGTCCTAAAAAATATGCTAACCATATTAGGATCCTCTTCTCACAAGGAGGAGCACGCCGCTTTAAACATTGTGTAGAGAATATAAAAAAAGAAAATACATATTCAAATATAGCAGTTTTTAACACATTTCCTAACCCTTAATCATCACCTCTAGGTGTGTTTTGCTGAAGACAGATGTACTAGTTTATCCTTTAACAGGATAGATCCAGTTCTTTTAAACCACATCAGAGTCATGTTCTCAAATTTACACTATGTGGAAATACAGAAATATTCCATTCAAAGAACTAAAGCCCAGGAATACAACCAAATTCATTCTAAATCAGTGCAGTGTTCTTTATTCAATTACTCTAAACCCCAACAGGATCCACTTTTACCTGACTTGAAACAGTTTGTACAACATCTGATAGAAGACACATATATACTATTTTATCACAGCCAATGAGCAAAGTCCACGCTAGGTATACGACAGAAATAATTCAATACCGGTGTATAGTAATTTTAACACATTTTCCGAACTCTTCTAAAACTAAGGGTTTCTGGATTTAAATTGTGTGTAGAACCTCTCAGACAAGAACAGCTTTACTAGTTTATATCAGCCTAAGAACCTAGAGTCAAGCTAAAAGAACCTCTTAACACAACAGCGTTAGGTAGAATTTATACATGCACAATAGGGGAGGGGGGGGTTGTTTATATAAGTAGGTACTGAAGTCATGCTAAGGTAACAGATACTAGAACATGTATAATATTATTCCTTGAAAATATCTAACAATATTTTCCAAACCCTCTCGAGATCCCCTTCTAAGAACAGATAGAAAACGTTAAAACTATTTTATTTTATTTTCTTCGAGTCCTGTTTAGACAAGAGACATCCATCTTTAACGTGTAAATAGACGTAAAATATATTTAATCTAGGAACTAAAGTAATTTTAAAGGGGGGAAAGTGAAGCCACGCAGAACTGGATTCTTTCCACAACATCCACAGACACAATCTGACATAAATTCGAACTGTAGAATGTTACAATAAGATTATTTAATTTACAGTGATATTATATTTGTGAACGTTTTGAATAAGAACACAGTTGCAGGCACACAGACTTCATAGAGAAGCAAGCGGCGGGCACGTGGAGAGGGGCAGCAGGACAGTGGCGGGCACATAGACTGTCGTGTGCTGCTCACAGCCGCCACGATTTGTTTAGCAAATGATTTCCGGGAGCCTCGCTTCCCCCCGTGCCCAGCAATTCTTATTTGAACAAAGCTCCGAGATAAACAGCTCCTCCATCACATCCGTGCCATGCCCGGACACACATTCAAAGCACCCGACCTGACAATATTTGATTAAACAAATGCCCACAGATGGATAGGAATATATATATATATATATATATATATATATATATATATATATTTACATTTATGAATTCGGATAAAAATAGATTTTAATATATTTCTTAATTATTCCCAATAACAATTAACCCAGGCAGCCAGTCCTCTGGTGTATTTGTATTTTGATAAGGAATTCAGAAAATAATAATGATGGAATAAAAGTAGGAAGAATTAGAAAACGAAAGGAAAATGGCAGCTCTGGTAAGCTACAGTAAGTGTCTGCTGTGTAACATACATATCTATGTTGTATCATATAGTGTGTGTCCAGCCAGACTGGAGGCTTGCGAGCTGTCATGGCCAGTTAATATACCTGCTGTAGAGTCCAGATCCTCAGGACAGGAGGAAGATGATTATAGAGCCAGTAATAGAATTAAAGTTCACTTGTGGTCAGAGCTCAGCCAAGGGCTCTATCTCTGTTCTGATCAATGGAGAGGGGGACCCGGCTTCTATGATCCTGGCAATGGTGAGCCGCATTTACCCTAACCCCCACCCCCCACCCCAACACACACTTTTAGCTGGTGGAGCCTGGGAAATTGCTGTGTATTAGTGATGTGTCAGAGAGGGCTGAAGGGCTCCGAGTGGACGTGTGTGTACAAAGCCTTGCACATATGGCATAGTAAATAATGCATGCCATGGGCCTGCTACTGCTGCAATCTCAACTTCTGCCTGCCTGCCTGCTGCATGGGAAACCTGTTTTACGGGGGTGGGGGCTAGGTGGCCATTCCTCGAGTCAAATAATATATATATATATATATATATATATATATATATATATATATATATAACCGATTAATAGGTAAGATATATAAATATGAGGTGAATGACAGGCAGATACATTTTGAAACCAAATATTTAGTTAAGTTTCAGAGAGAGAACAATGCACTATGTATCAGTAATAAAAATATACACATGGAGGCAGCGATGTCGACACTGTGAGATAGATGGATGGATAGATCGATCGATAGATAAATAGATAGATAGATAATGAACATATACATTTTAGATCGCTATGGGAGATAGATAGATAGATAGATAGATAGATAGATAGATAAAATACATTTTAGATGGCTATGGGAGATAGATAGATAGATAGATAGATAGATAGATAGATAGATAGATAGATAGATAGATAGATAGATAGACACGCAGACAGGTTGTTAAAAAGTTTGTATAGTAGTTATGTCAAAGGCCACTCTGATATAGATAGATAGATAGATAGATAGATCGATAGATAGATAGATAGATAGATAGATAGATAGATATTGATCGATAGATATGGGACGAATTAATAAATATTTAGATGGCTGTGGGATATAGCTTGATTAGAGATAGATAGATATTTAGACAGACAGGCAAGTTAATAAAACGTTTTTAACAAAAAAGAATGACAGAAAGAAAAAAAGAATGTAAGATTAAAGACTTTAAAAGATTTATGGAAGATTAAAATACATTTGATGCACAGATATATATATATATATAGAGAGAGAGAGAGAGAGAGATACATATAGATAGAAAATAGCTAGATAGATATGGAATAGATTAAATATCTATATGTATGCCTATATGTGTGTATGGAGGAAAGTTGAGGCAGTTCCTGTAGTCAGTTAGTTACCGTCAGTGAGTTTGGGGCTCCCGGGGTCCCGGATCCGGTCGGGGGTGACCTCCAGCTCCAGGACAGGGGATCGGGTTCCTCCTCCGCCACCTCCAGCTCCGAGGCTGCCGCCACCCCCGGCCACCCCCCTGGGCAGCGCGATGGCGGTGTCCTCCCGGGCGCCATCCTCCTTGGCCCGCATCGGGCCGCTCTCCAACACCTCCCGGTAGGTGATTAGTTCTTTCTTCTCCTTTATTTTCTGATCAAAGGACTTGGACACAAAGGCGGTGAGCTCTTCCATGGCGGCTGTGGTCTCAGTGATGGGCAGACATGGAGGGGGCAGAGCCGGCGGGTGTCAGTCAGTCAGTGAGTCCCGGGCGCTGTCTCCCTGTGTCACACACACGCGGGATGGAGCTGCGCTCTGGCAGTGGCGGCGCTATTTATACTTTGCAGAGGCGGCCCCTTGTTGCCAGCAAATGACCTCCCATTGGAAGTGGGAGAAGAAGAAGCCCCCTGCCCGCCTCGTAGCGTCCCAGCAGCAGCGGCTGGTGATCACTGGAGCCCTCCGGGTGCCCTCCGCGGCCCTGCCCAGCGCGCCATTGGCCCTAATTAATGGAGTGACGCGTGTGCCGCCGGCCGGGCCGGGGGAGGGGCCACAGCGCAGGAGGGGTTAATCCCAGCAGCACCTAGCTGTGGCCGTGTCACGTCTCGCCTCATTACCGCCCGGCAATTTATCAACCAAGGAAACACGAGACCTGCGTGCGATCCGCTATTCCATGCCATAGCCAACCGGCCCCCATCACTGATACTAATAGTATTTATTATTACACCATTGTCAGCTAATAGCATTATTACTAATAGAAGCAGCATGAGCTGCCTGGAGATGGCCAACCAAGCCACCAGCTAAGATTATTAATAATAATATTACTCGTTTGAAACATCACCAATGACTAATGATTGTGAGATTTCCCAGAAGGGTTTAGGACACTTTGCAATACATCCGAATGGATTTATTGGCCAGTAATCTCTCCATAGCATTTACTAACACATACACAGCATTCTAGGTTGGGGGCTTTACAATTTATTGCCACCCATTAGTAATTGTGTTTAACTCGGGATTTATTTATTGACTCGCTGACTTTTGACCTTTGCCAATCTGACAAACTGCACGAGTGCATCAGTGTGTATCAGTCTATAACAGTGTGTATCACTTTGTATCAGTCTATAACAGTGTGTATCAGTGTCTTCTGACATTTCCAGCAATTAAACGGATCAGCCCCTGAGCCATGGCAGCCTGCCATTGTACATCCCTATATAAATAAACAAATATATATATATATATATATATATATATATATATATATATATATATATATTCATTCACAAGTGCGTGCCAATGTGGATGCAGGTCTACTCTTTCTTTCTTTCTTTCTTTCTTTCTTTCTTTCTTTCTTTCTTTCTATCTTTCTGTCTATCTCCCCCTCACGCTCGCATATATAGCAATGTGGGTGCAGACAGATCCAGCCATACACACCTAAATTATGAGACATGAAAAAATGAACCTTCTCTGCTGTCTTTATCCCTAATGTATGTGTATCTGTATGCACTTCCATATAGATAGATAGATAGAGAGAGAGAGAGAGAGAGAGAGAGAGAGATAGATAGATAGATAGATAGATAGATAGATAGATAGATAGATAGAAGGGCTATGTAGGTGTCCTGACAAAATTTGGGGCAACAAAAATGCTGTCTGTAGTCTATCTGTGTCTGAATGTACACAATGATCTTACCCATGAAGTGTGTGTGTGTGTGTGTGTGTGTGTGTGTGTGTGTGTGTGTGTGTGTGTGTGTTTGTCAGTGTGGATGCAGGTAGATCCAGCCCTATACACCTCAAGATTTGGGACATGAAAAATAAACCTTTTCTGCTGTCTTTAGCCCTATGTGGTTCTGTATGTACATACTTGTCTCTCTCTCTTTTCTCCCTCTTTAGAATAGTGTCTATGTCTATGCTTTTATAATAAACTCTTATGCGTTTACTTTTGTTTCACCATCATTGTATACAAAAAGACTCGTGTACACATTTTTATTATCCACGTGTGAATATATGGATGATGTTTGCGTGATTATTGCCATCATTTATGATATCTATTTAGGTGTGTACTTAAAATATGCGATGTACAGCAAGTCAAACAGTACACCGTAATGTAAAAAACGGCCTACAATAACATCTATTTGTGATTGGGACCATATGGAAAAATGCATTTTCTTTAAGAAATCTTTTCTAATCATGCAAGTTTTGTTGTTCTATGCTTAAATAGATTCAGATGTATTCCGCACAGAGATCATCCTTTGCACCAATGTATGTATGAGAAGAGGGCTCGGCCCTCGGGAATTGGGGGAAATTGGAGTGCTGATTGACCCGTGTCAGATAGGTGGAGGACCTGATAGAGCCATACTCCCTGCCTGCTGCCTACACAGAGCCAGCGCTGATGCCCAGCATCTCCCAGCATCTCACTGCAAGGCCCCACATTATATATACTGTACCAACCCTTACTGCAGTTTTAAATATGGAATTTACTTTCTTCTTGAACCTCCCTTATAATAATAATAATTATTATTATTAATATATATATATATATATATATATATATATATATATATATGTATTATATTATTTTTATAATTTATTTTATATATATATATATATATAATTATTAATGTTAATATATATATACACACACACACACACACACACACACACACACACACACACAAATAATACCAATAAGATAATTGGGCAAGTCTAAAATCTGCATACAAGCTGTCATTAAAACTTTCCATCCACAACATGGACTGCTCTGAGTTTACTTCACATCCCAATTTACTTTCAGGGTTGTAGGTACATGTGAGCAGCCCCTCTTGTTAAAAAAAACATAAAAATATCAAAACATTATATATATATCTACTGTTAGTACCATTATTATGTTACACTGCAAGCACAAATACAACATGCGCAGCCCCTCTTATTAAAAAAGCTTTAGAAATATACAAATTAAATACTAATATATATATGTATATATATATATATATATATATATATATATATATATATAGTTATTTATTCATGGTTGCATATATCACTACTGCTACTAATATTATTACATTACACCTCAAGCATCGATACATAAACATGACTAGCCCCTCTTATTAAACAACATCAAAATGTTACATATATTACTACTGCTAGTACCATCATTATATTACACTGCAAGCTGGCTCCCTCTCCTACTGTATGTATCCTAGAATTCTGGCCATTTGACTGGTTGCTGTTACAATGTAGATCACCAAGGAAGTTATGGCACTAAATGACCAAAATATCCTGCTACCTCTATCAGTAGGAAATCAATACAAAGAAAAAGCAATATTATTTATACAGTAATGCCAGTACAAGTGTACACAACCCCTTTTTCTCTCTTATTTTTTAAGTAGACAAGTATCCCAGGCATTCTCTGCCCAGAGTCTCCCTAGCAGTTCACTGCCTATCAATGATAGCTTTCTTCTATCTGAAAGATACAATTACTGTACATGTGTGTCTGTGTCAATTTCTCCATTCCAAAAACTTTCAGTTGCTGCACTAGCAATGAATAGTTCTTTAGATGTAACATATCAATGGATGGGTGGAAATTATGGCTGTCACTAAGTGAGAAGTAAAATGAGCAGTGAAGTAAAATGAGGCAGACTGCTCAGCAGAGCTTACAGCCCAAAGAAATATCAATCTATGTCTGACAAGTGTTGTGTACATTGGCCCTGTTATGCTGCATTGACTATACACATTTACTTAATGGTTTTAACATACATTTTATGATTTCATGTATTTCCACATGCTTTTCTTTCCATTTATAAAACTTGTTTAAATAATAGTCTAGTTTATGTTTCTGCATTTACAAAATTAACTGCTTTGTATAGCTTATGCTTATGCATTCACAAATATAAATGCTTTGTTTGGTGCATGTTTTGTGCATTTTACATGTGCTACCATTTATTTCAATAGGAGATGCACTTTGGACTAAAATGGCGCTAAAAGTCGCAGTGCCTGCCAATGCTAACTAATTTGCTTTGATTGTTGCACTAGGTAATGACTGGCCTGTGTCAGTACTTGTTAGACCCAATTATCCCAGCGCCAGTGAGACCCACTTTGTAGCACCGTCTTTTGGGGCGCGGCACAGCGTATTTTTTAATAGGAAATTATTAACACTGTATTTTTCTGGCGCTTTTTGATCGACTTTTTATCATTACAGTTACAAGAAATCACTGCTGGGAACACAGGAGGCAAACTTTACAGTGCGTTTAGGCTGAGTTTTAGTTATTGTCCAAATTACACATTTGTAAGAAAAAGAAGCCATGAAAAACAATTTTACTATTAAAAAATGACATTTGGCGACATCTAGGTCCCACGTTTACATTACTGACACAATGCAAGTTCTGTACAAAAAAAGTGTGAAATATCAATTCAGTTCTGCCTATTGTGCTCTATGGGGATGTTTACCTACAGTGCCAGGTTTAATCTGGTGCTGCTTCAACCAGAGAGCCTGGTGCTACATGATTTTTGCTGCTAGTGTTAAATAAGATGCTAGTTGGTGCAGCCCAAAAAAATGGCGCTGTGTGGCACTTTATGAATATTTGTCAATACAGATACAAATGTATCCCAACAACCAAGCCATGCTGTGCAGGGCTGGCCTTAGTGTTTCACCTGGGCAAGATTTCAAGATGGTGTCAAGACAAACACAAATACACACCCTCAAATGGAAAGTGAGCAACAGAGGAAACACGAAAAAGAGGCAGAGAGATGTGGCAAAAAAAAAAAAAATAGAGGGAATGCAGAAAAGAAATGGTAGACAAGAGAGAAAATAAGAGATAAATAAGAATAGAATGAGAAAAAAGATTGAGAGAAGGAAAAATGAATCTAATATGAAGTAAAGCAGTAAAAGAGAGAAATGAGATAATGTGGAAAAGAGAGCAATTTGGGGGTGATGTGGGAAAATGAGAGAGAGAGAATGAATAAGGGGAATCAAGATGGGAGGAATGTAGAAAAACATCAGAGTGGAGGAGAAAGAAAGAGATATCGAGAGAGCTGAATAAGGCTAGAAAAAGAGAAGGAAAAAAATGAATGCAGAGAAAGAAAGAGTGAAAGGAAGAAAAAAGAGTGAGAGAAAGATAGAGAAAAATAGAATAAAAGAGAGCAAGAGAGAAAGAAAATGTGAAGAAGCTGAAAAGAGAGGCAGACAGGAGGAAGGTGACAAGAGAAAGATGGAGGGAATGTGGAAACGACATGAGAAAGAAGGAGGTTACGGAAAGAGAGGTAAACTGAGGGATCATGAAATGAAAGAGAATGAAGGAAAAGGGATATCGACTGCACACCTCAAAGACCATCCATAATGGTGTGTCAAGTGCACAGCTAAATTCCCACAAGTCTTTCAAAGTGCACATAGGGGGTTAATTAAGAATGGATAGCACCAGGTAGTGTTTCATAGCGGCAGGCAGCATCTGATGAACGCCGGGCGCTGTACACAAAACCACATTTAGGAAAGCAAATCTGGTGAGCGCCTCTAACAGCGCCATGTAGCGTCACATGTATTAATCCAGGCGGCTCAGCGTATAGCGCCGGCGCTCTAGGCTCAGGAGCGCCATGTAGTACCTGTCACTCTGTAGCGCTTTCCCATACATTTTACATTTCAATGGGCTTTCATTAGTTGCATATAAATAGTATGTTTGGCAATTTTATTTTTTTTTTGCTCAAATCATTGTGTGATCTCTCCTGTCTGCAAACAAACACTTTTATAAATTTTTTGGACTTTTTATATTTTATATTTATGCAGAATTGCATTTACAGGTCTGGCACTAAAGTGTTATTGTCACAGTGTTAAAACAATATAATTCCATGTGTTTTCACTTTGTTACTGGTGGATAAGTGTTCAAAAAAAGACTTTAATCTCACAACGTCTGGCGCTCTATGCTACAGCACCCAGCTTTTTGTTAAATATGGTGTGGAGCGCCAAGTGCCGGAGTGCACTGAGCTGACGCTACCTCTCGCTCGCTGCAGCGCTATACTGTTGTTAGAGCGCCCAACACACATCATATTCATCAATGGCAGCCAGGTTACTACAGCAACCACAATGCTAGGTTACAGCGCCCGATACCGCTTACAGCGTCTACTAGCGGTCGCTCTAAGCGCCACTATACAGGCGCTCATCTGGCAATATGTGGAGCTAGTAGTGAATCAGCCTCAAAGTAAATATGAATAAATAAATAAAAGTAAATAAAACCTTTTTATTATTCGTCCTAATAGCTGGCATACATTAATAAAATGGAAATATACAGCAATCTGACATTGCACCAATTTTTTCTGTCTGTATTATTAAAAAATAGGCTTTTATGATGCTGCCAATTTTTTGAACTTGATATGCTAAGTTCAAATGATATAAGGAGAGCACATAAAAGCACCCAAAAGTCAAAAAATAATAAAAAATCCCAAGAGACTTACCTTCCTGGCACATGTCTGGGTCTTCTTCCAGCACAAACCCGACTTCTGTGAGCTTTTCTGCTTTTCCTCCGTGTATCTTCCGGGAAATCCACACTACATGAACCAATAGAAAGCTATAGACCTTTGAAGAGTGATGTCACCTACCTGGTTTTGTAAACAAGGGAAATTGATAAACAACTAAAGTTGATATTGCTATGCGTTTCCTGATAAATCTTACATTGATAAACAGTAATATCAGTGTTAGCTTGCATCATTTTATCACATACAGTATATGCCTAATTTACATGTGTATGTATAAGCATTAAAACAATCTAAAAACATCACACAGTGCATTGGTATGCGATACAGTGGTATTAGGACTTTAGTGGTCCCAACATGTTTTGCTTCTGCTTCTATCTAGGGGACCTGATTGCTCTGAAACACTTGTGTAGGCTCTCCTCACATTATGGGGAGACTTCCCCCTGTTAGTAAGAATTTCCTCTGGGTTATTTGTCTGGGTGCCTGGGACACTCAATTCTCCCCTCTCCCTTGGAGGACTGTGGGGCACCAAATATGGGAGATTATTTGGTTCAGAGTGGCATGGCGCAGTTCCTTTTCATGTTCCCACATGCCCTTGTTATCGCTAAGACTCACTGAGGTTCAAGTGGTTGGAAATTGATATTGATATGTCTTTCCTGATAAAACCTTACAGTGATAAAGAAATTTACTGTATCTCTTTTATATAAGTGTTATCAGCTTGATAGAATTATTACATACAATATATGCCTCATTTACATGGACTAAAATCATACAGTGAATTGGTATGAGATACAGCGGTATTGAGAGATGAGTGGTCCCAGCGTGTTTCGCTTTCTGCTTCTTCTTGAGGACCTGATGGCTCACAAATAGGCTTTCCTCACATTCTGGGAAGAATTGCCACTGATAGTAAAAATGTCCTCTGGGTTCTTTGGGTGCCCAGGACACTCAATTTTCCCCTTTGCTGGGAGGACTGTGGAGCTCCAAAAGTGGAGACAATCTAAACCAGAGAGGCAGGGCTCAGGTTCCCTTTCACATTCCAACATCCCCTTCTTGTGTTCCCAAAGACTTAGATAAAATATTATAAAAAAATATAAAAAACAATTTAAATAACATGCCGGGAAGGGAATTGAAAGCTCCGTGGCAGTAAATACCAGTGCACTGACAGATGCTGCTGTACACTGATTGTTTAGTAAATGTCTATTTTATATGAGCTGATGTGAGCAAATATTGATATATATGTTTTTCAGCTACAATGACTTGCACCCATTTATGCCCATGTGGATTACCCCATTATAGTGCTTGATATATCAGGCCCTAAATGTTATCAGCTCAAGTAATGTTATACAAATCTTTATAACCATGGACATCATTATCCATAACCATATGCTGTTAGAAATAGTGTATTAAATGAGTCACACACCCAAGACACAAACAGCTGAAAGCACTAGACCGCAGCTAGCCAAAATAATAATAATAAATATCAATATTGCTATGCTATGTATTCAATATTGGCTAGCTGCGGTCTACTTCTTTTAAAGGTTTATGTGTCTTGGTTATATGACTCATTTGATAAACTATTATAGTATATGGTTTAAGTCTGGTGGCGCTAGTGCCTCCAAACCCGTGGGCGGGCCCCCTTTTTTTCTTCCTCCTTGCATTGTGGGTAGGAGAGCACTTGTGGATTGCCCCTCCTTTTAGGGAGGAATATTTCTTGTGGTGCACGTACAAACAAATCCTTTTTTCTTGCCATTAAAGTCATTATATTATTGTAATTAGTGTTGTGTGGTTCCATCACTGCGTGCTAATCCATGCATCACCATGCCTTTACTGTCCTTCTGCATAGGCTTGGCAAGCTAGCTGGCTGCTTTATCTGCCTTATGCTTCTACCCTTTAGATTGTAAGCCGACCACTTATGTTGTTTACTTGTAATTGTTGCATCTCTGTCACATCTGATCCATAATAAATATTTTTTTACCTTGTCTGTAATTCCTTCCTTGTACAGCACCATAGAAAATGATGGTACAATATAAATAAATAATAATAATATTTATAATATAAGTATTATGGCAATTAAATCTTAATGTAAACATATTAAAATGTATGTCCATTTAACTTCAACCCCTTGCCCTGCCTCTCTCCCCTGGTGTTATGGCAGTGCAGAAGGTAGCTAGAAAAAAAGCCTCACCTGTAATCCAGCACTGTCACCAACGCTCTGTGTGAGCTTCCACCTGTTCAAGTTAATGGGCAGGTAGGGCTGCGCACAGAGTGGGGGATGCTGCTCTGTGCATCGGATCCAGAATGTCCGTGCTCAGTACCCGAAACAGTGGGGGGGGGGGGGGGGAATGATGCTGGATCCTGGCCGAGGTAAGTTGTTTTTTTTTGTAACCCACTGCCTCCCTTCACCACCAGGGGAGGGAGACAGGGCAATGACAGTGAATTTGACTGGTACTTCTGCTTTAAAAACTATAGAAGGTTCAACAAAACTTCACTATGGGCCTGATTTACCAAGCACTTCGACACATCGGAGCACAAGCAAACACCATTTAATAACAATGGTAAAATACACATTTATTAAATCAGCATCGTATAACAGCACAGCGGAAGCCTGGGCTCACCATAGCATATAATTGGGAAGTATTTTGTACATGGCTTTGGGAGTACGACGAAGCACAATCATAGGTGTATTTAAAGGTGTTGTATTGGTAAATTGTTCAAAAGTCTGTATGGAAATGCAGGATAGTGAGGAGGAGCTACATATACACCCCAACTGAAAAAAACAACAACAAAATACTAATATTACAGCACAGGCTGGCTCAGGATAAAAGCCATTAGATCTCCAGTGTAAAAGCAGAATGGTATAATCAAAATCCATCACTCTGTACCTTTTTTTCTTCCATTAAAAGAAAGAAACAATTCTGGGTGTTTTTTTGGGCTGTGTGATTTTGGGTGTGAACTGAAGCTTACACCTGCATGCGTGCACTCTCAAATGCCCATGAGAGAGAGGAGGTGGCGCTGAAGATACCGATGCTCTCTCCCGGCATCGGCTGGGGTAGAGAGGAGGAAGGTGGGAAGGCCTCTACATCAGTGAGTGGCGGGGGGAGGAACGGACCGTGCTGAGCAGTGGTGTAGGTTTCCTTGCTGCTGGCTGGTGGGGAGGGTAAAGTGGCACTGTGTGTCCATGCCATGTGGGTGCTCTGGGATTGCTGCCCTTGCTGCTGAGACTTCCCTTTGTTTGGTGATATTATTTTTGATGTATTGGTATTAATCTGTTTCTAGCTGCACAGCAGGTCCAGCCCAAGTGTTGGTTTTATCAGCTATATGTGGAACTGTTAACTATTCATTGTTCGGCTTGGCACGTGAAGGCTAATTTAAAACTAGCACCACATATTGTGTGTCTATGTAGCGGCGCTTAGACCATCCTCTAGTAGATGCTGCAAGCGTAGCGCCCAGACAAGTGACGCTGTAATATTCTGTCCAGCATTGATAAATGTGATATATGGAGGGTGGTGTAGAAGCACCCCCCCTCAATCAATGCATATGTAGTGCCCAGAGGAAAAGCCGCCCAGAGCAATGCCACATATAACATATAACAACAGGACAATGCTGTAGTGACTGATAGGTAGCACCAGTTAAGTGCATCCGGTGCTCGGCACTGAAGTCAATATTTAAGAAAATCAAACACAAAACCAGCGCCGGTGCTTTAAAACTGGGCGCTCTAGCATTGAGCACCAGACGCTATATGAAAAAAGTCTGTTTCTCAACACATATACACCAGCACCAGAGCGAAAACATATAACATTGTGTTAACACTGTAACAATGACACTACAATGGCAGACCTGCAAATACAATTCTGCAAAAAAAAATAATTCAAAGTGTTTGGTTGCTGGGCAGGAGAGGTTACACAATCATTATATCCTAAAATTGAGACAAATAATGAAAACGCTATTTATACATAAGCAAAAAAACATAATTGAAATGTATGGGATAACGCTGCTGAGCGACAGGTGCTACATGGCGCTGTATGTTATGAACTTACAGTGCTGGCACTTTACACTGAGCCGCCACTAGTAATACATTTGAAACTACATGACGCTATTAGAGGCGCTCACCAGATTGACTTTCATATATGTGGTATTCATATGCTGCACCTGGCGTTCACCTGACGCTATGTGGTACTACGAGGCGTTAGCGTTTCTTAAATAACCCCCTTTATATGCCTCTTGTAGGAGAAGATTGAGGGAAAGAGGGGTTAGAACCTATAACGGCTATTTCTAGATTTGTTGTACCTGACCTCCTCGAGATTATAAGCAATTTATGATTAATCTTCAGGGGGAATGAGGTGAGAAACAAGAATACCTGCTTTGTTTGTCTGCTTTATATGTGTTGGAGATTCTTATTTTATATGAGCAATAAAGTGTAATTTAGTTTGCTAAATTAATGCTTAATCAATGCTTATAGTTCAGAATAAAAACAGACATTGTGCAATCACACACCAGAACCAAAGTGCTAGACTTTAGGAAGACAAACTTCAAGGAAATGGCGGAGTATGTAGAAAGAAAATTAGGTGAGTGGAACAGAGTAGCAGAAGTGAGTGCCCAGTGGTCACTATTAAAAATGGCCATCTTAAAGGCAACTTAAAGGTAATATGTGAAACAAACTAGCAAGAATAAAAGGAAGAAGAAACCATTATGGTTTACTAAGGAAGTCAGCACTATCATAAAAGAAAAGAAGTCTGCCTATAAGAAATATAAAGTAAGTGGAAGTGTAGCTGACAGAGAGGCGTATAAAATTAAACAGAGGGAAGCAAAACTGATTATAAGGACTGCTAAAGGGCAAAAGGAGGAAGAAATGGGCAAATCTATGAAGAGGGGAGATAAAACCTTTTTCCGATATATTGGTGACAGAAAGAAGAAAAACAATGCAGTCTCAAAAATTATAAATAGGGAAAATAAATATATTGACGGAGATAAGGCTGTGGCTGACCATCTGAATATCTACTTTTGTTCTGTATTTTCAGATAGTAGCATGCATGGCCATAGCACAGCATTCCGCTGGGAGGGCACAGCTCCGGAGTTTCTGGAGGCTGATGTCCTATCTGAGCTGGCACATCTAAAGGTAAGTAAGGCGATGGGTCCAGATGGAATCCACCCCAGAGTTCTAAGGGAACTTAGGTTTAAGATTGCAGCCCCTCTGACTGATTTACTTAACCATTCCCTTTCAACTGGTGAGGTTCCAGATGATTGGAGAATGGCCAATGTCGTACCAATCCATAAAAAGGGGAGTAGAGAAGAAGCCAGTAATTACAGGCCAGTTAGTTTAACATCTATAGTGGTCAAATTAACGGAAACACTCTTAAAAAAACAGATAATTTCCCATCCAAAAAATTAATGACCTATTGGACCCAAAACAGCACGGCTTTACTGAGGGCAGTTCATGTCAGACCAATCTAATTGATTTCTTTGACAATGTCACTAAAGTGTTAGATGAAGGTGGTGCTGTGGATATCGCCTATCTGGATTTTAGCAAAGCCTTTGACACTGTGCCATATAAAGAGCTCAGAGATAAGTTATTGAAGGTAGGACTCAATCCCTGGATAGTTCAGTGGATTTCCAGTTGGCTGAGGGATCGGTATCAGAGCGTTGTTGTAAATGGTGTGCAATCTGAACAAAGGCGAATTACAAGTTGTGTGCCACAAAGTTCTGTCCTGAGCCCCATTCTTTTTAATATATTTGTAAGTGACCTAGGAGAAGGCTTGGTAGGAAAAGTTTGTCTGTTTGCTGATGATACAAAGGTTAGTAATAGGGTGGATATTCCTGGAGGTGTCTGCAACATGGAAAATGCTTTAACTTTACTGGATAGATGGTCAAAACTGTGGAAACTATAGTTTAATGTCTCTAAATGTAAAATCATGCACTTGGGTAGAAGGAATCCCTGCTCTGAGTACCGTATGGGCAGCACTGTGTTAGCCAGGACCTCGGAGGAGAGAGATTTAGGGGTACTGATTACTGATAGCTGCAAGATGAGTGGACAGTGTAGCCAGGCAGTAGGAAAAGCAAGCAGAATGCTTGGTTGCATAGCTCGAGGCATCACCAGTAGGAAGAGGGAGGTTGTGGCGCCACTGTATAGAGCCCTGGTAAGGCCACAGCTAGAATACTGTGTGCAGTTCTGGAGACCTTCCCTGCAAAAAGACATTAGTTTTAGACGCTCCCTAATAACACGTCAGGTGACAGGGGATGCATTCCAAAATGGAGAATAGAGATTCACTTAAAACATAGAAGCTGGAGAGACAAAATTGCAAATAAGAAACAGTAAAGAAATGGGGGAACTATTTAGGTGTCATTTATTGATAGGTGCTTATTTCTCCTTATTTTTTGGTGTGGTGTTTTTTTTTTTGTTTCAATATTTTTTATTTTATTTTAACCAGGAAAAAGAGCGATACAGGCACGGCAGTCAGCGGACCAAGAATAGTGCAAAAGCCATCCCACGCAGGGGAGGCCATTATAACGAAGCATGTAAGATTACAGCATTATATTAAAGTAGGAGCGAATTCCATTTAACAGAACTGTAATATATATATAGCAGTACTACCGCAACAGAATTTAATATCAATAAACTATCAACCGAACGGCGTCTGTCTGCATTGAGTCCTTATTCTCACCGCCTCCCAGGTCTGGGAAGCCATACTAGCAGACGCATTCGCTCACCCGCCGCAACCCACCCCCCACCGCCCCCTCGGCCCCCCAAGGCCAGGCCGCCCAGCATCCGCAGGACGCGCCCACCCCGGGGCCCAGGAAGGCGGCGCAGGGCAGGCCACCGCGCACGCAGCGAAGAAGTCATGAAAGAAAAGCAGGGGAAGGGGAG
Organism: Gastrophryne carolinensis; assembly: GCA_027917425.1. Taxonomy (NCBI): domain Eukaryota; kingdom Metazoa; phylum Chordata; class Amphibia; order Anura; family Microhylidae; genus Gastrophryne; species Gastrophryne carolinensis. Next base: position 157,905,893 of record CM051237.1, on the reverse strand, counting down.
GAAAAAACCCAACGACATAAAAGGGTAGGTAAGTTTGGGAAGGAAGACGAGGGGAAGAAATAGGGAGAGGGGGGGGGACCTCGCAAACCAGCCCGCCTCCATCAACTAGCCTAGCATACCCGCTGGCGTGTCAGGCCAGGCATGTTGTATCCATGGTTCCCAAGTGGAAAGGAACTTGTCCTGGGTATCGGTCAGTATGCTTGAAAGCCTCTCGTTAACTAGAAATCCATTCATCCTAGCCGATACCTCCGACAATGGTGTAGTCTGTTTTTTCCACCCTCTAGCGATAGTTTGCTTAGCCGCCAGGAGCAGGTATACAAATAGCTTGTGCTGCTTGCGGGAAAGCTCAGGGGGTTTGCAGTGGAGGAGGGCCACCCAAGGGTCTCTTTTTATAGTCGTTCGAAATAGTTTGCCAGCTATCTTATAAACTTGTGCCCAAAAACGAGTAAGCATGGGACACGTCCACCAAATATGGAGGAAGGTGCCCTCTGTATTACAACCCCTAAAGCAAGTATTAGCTTGTCCTGGGAACATTCTACCGAGGCGGCTCGGTACCAAGTACCATCTATATAGAACTTTGTAGGCCGTCTCGGTCGTCAGGACATTTATAGAACATGAGGAGGTGGTTTTCCAAATATCCGACCACCCCCCCCTAGGGTACACGGGCCCAAGTCGTGTTCCCACCTATCAACATGTACATGTGTGCCCTCCCCCATGGCATTTAATGCAGAATATAACGTGGATATTGTCCCTCTACAAAATGGTTCCTCTCCGCAAACTCTTTCGAAAGGGGTACATCTCCGAAAGGGCAACCCTGATCTAATCAGGGGGGACAACCAGTGTTTTAACTGTATGTACTGAAACAGGACCCCCTGGGGAGCAGCATACCTATCTTTCAAGGTACTAAAGGATATAAGACCATCCTCCGAAAGGAGATCCCACACCCTAAGCAGGCCGTGATCCTCCCACCACTTAAAGGACGGTCTATTGTCTAAGCCCGGGGGGAACGCCGGATTACCCCAAAGGTGCGCTAGGGGAGCATGAGGGGACATCAGGGAGGCTGAATATTTTACTGAGTCCCACACCAAGAGGGAATGCCTCATCAAAGGACTAAGCGCCTTAGGTCTAGCTGCCGGGTCCATCCAAAGAAGACCATCTACAGGGGTCGGGGAGGCGTCTGGGAGCTCCAGAAAGGTCCAGAGGGGGGGCTTAGATGGGGAGTGCATGGGAATCAATTGGGCTATCTGGGCTGCCTTATAATACAGGCTGACATTAGGGACCCCAAGCCCTCCTGACGACCTATGGCTGAGCAGCGTACGCCTAGGTACTCGCGGGCGCCTTCCAGCCCAGACGAAGGCTAAGATCTTTTTCTGCATTGCACGCAATCTATAGGAGGGGATCGAGACCGGCAACACTCTAAAGAAATACAGAAGCTTAGGGAGAATGGACATCTTTACTGCATTGACCCGACCCAGCCAGGAAATTGGATACGGCATCCAGGTCTCAAGGAGCCGCACTAGGGACCTAAATAAGGATGGCTAACTAGCCCTATAGAGATCTTCGTACCTCCCCGGGATCCGAACCCCCAGATACGGGAGCGGCTCCGTTGACCATTGAAAGGGGAAATTCAATTTAATATGGGCCACCAACTCGGGTGCCAGGGACACATTTAGCGCTCGAGATTTGTCACTATTAATAATAGCCAAACCAGAAATGCGGGCAAAGTGGTCTAGCATTTGAAATAGGTTTGGAAGAGAAGTAATTGGTTGCGTGACCGTCAGCATGGCGTCGTCAGCAAAAAAGAGAGCCTTGTGTTGAACTCCCGCAACCTCTAGCCCCTTAACGTTCTGATTCTGCCAAAGCGCTATACCCAGAGGCTCTAGAGCCATTATAAAGAGGATCGGAGAAAGGGGGCACCCCTGCCTAGTACCTCTGTAAATGTGGAAGGACTCCGAGCTAAAACCCATATAGCGCACACGGGCCGACGGGGCATTATAGAGGGCTCTAATCCAATCCAAAAAACGCTGCCCAAAACCCCACCTCTGTAAGACCCAGAGCAGGTAATCCCAAGAAATGGTATCAAAGGCCTTCTGGATATCTAGGGACAACAGAAAGGCCGGGATACTTCTTGTCCGAGCATGATGAACCAGGTGAACCACCCTCCTGATATTGTCTCCAGCCTGCCGAGTCGGAACAAAGCCCACTTGATCCCTGTGTATGACACTTTCCAGGAATGTGTTCAACCTGCCCGCCAGTACTTTGGCCAACAGCTTCACGTCAGTGTTAATTAAAGAGATCGGCCTGTAATTTGAAATTAGCAAACCGTCCCTATCAGGTTTGGGTATCATACAGATGTCCGCCACCAAAGCGCTCGGACCCATGGATGATGCCGCACACATAGCGTTAAAGAGGTTGGCCAAGTGAGGGGCCAGGAGGGGTGCAAATTTCTTATAATAAAGACCACCAAACCTGTCCGGCCCTGGAGTTTTAGAAGTCTTAGTAGCCTTAATGGCCAGGAGAATCTCCTGGGGGGTAATGGGGGAATCCATCAGGTCCAAATGATCTTGGGCAATGGGCGGTAACTCAACGTGCTCAAAGAATTTCTCGAGATCTGCATTGCCGGCTCTCGGGGAGGCCGAGTACAAATTTGAAAGAAAATCACGGAAAGCCCCAACAATCTTGTCCGGGTTGGCCGTGACTGTGCCCTGTGTAAGTTTAAGCTTTATCGGCTGCCCGCGATCCAGTTCGGCTGCACGCAGCTTCCGGGCCATCATGGTGTCAGGCTTATTGCCCCTAGCATAAAATTTTTGCTTAGCCCAACGAAGCCTTTTCTCAGCCTGATCATCCAAAAGCACGTTGAGCTCCAGTCTAAGTTTATCTACAGCTTCCTTGTTCCTAGCAGTTGAAGTTTTCTTCCAAAGCAACTCAGCCTGTTCATAGCGCGACGTCAATTCCTTCTGACGCTGTTGCCACTCTTGTTTCTTACGGGAAGCTACACCTATGATGTTGCCACGCATAACCACTTTTTGAGCCTCCCAAAGAGTAATCGGGGAGCGGACAGATCCTGTATTTAATGCAAAATAATCTTTAAGGGCCTCATGGATCCTCGAGCAGGTATCTTGAGAACACAGGAGGGAATCATTGAGCCTCCAATTAAAGGATCGTCTGGTTGGGACCAGGAGATCAGCTACCGCCATCACCGGGCTATGGTCTGACCAGGTCGAGCTGTAGATTCTGGAGTTGACCATAGCTGGGAGGAGAGATTGGGGGACAAAAATGTGATCGATCCTGCAAAAGGAGCCATGGGGGTTAGAGTAGAACGTGAAGTCCCTTGTGGTGGGGTTCCTCTCTCTCCAAACATCACACAGGCCAGAAGTATCTAAGAGGTCCCTAAACGTAGCAGAGTGGGTGTCCGGTTCCTCCCTCGCTCCCACCCTTTGGCCCGTCCGGTGCCTATCCGCCTTGGGGTCTAGTACCATGTTCGAATCGCCACCAATTAGCAAGATACCTTTAGTGTTATTACGGATGACCGTCAATAGGTGCTTAAAAAAGCGTGTTTGAAAGGAATTAGGAGCATAATATGTCACCAGGGTAAGGTCAACATCGTAAAGAGACCCCTGTAGCAAGACATACCTACCAGTTGGGTCTATAATTTCCTTGGAGCAGATAAAGGGAAGATTTTTCCTAAAGGCCACCAGGACCCCCCTTTTCTTTTGTCTAGCGCAGGCCAAGTGGTGACTTAGGTATTTGGGTCTAGAGTGAGTCGAGAACCTGGTTTCCTGGAGGAACAATATATCCGCCTTACACGATTTATAATATTGGAAGGCTTTGCTCCTTTTAACAGGGCTATTAAAACCCTGGACATTATGAGAGATTAATTTAACCGTCAGTCCCACCATTGGGTCTAGTTTTCACAAGAGAAGACAGAGGAGGCAGGCTGGTCGCGAGGGGGCAAGGGAGGGGGGAGGGAAGGAAGGGGAAGATTACAACATACAAAAGGAAGCTTAACATTTCAAACCGTATACACGTAACAAGAAACAGTAAGGACCATAGTCCAAGAAGACCCTCTGGGTCAAAAAAGACCCAAAGGATTCCTGCCGAGGCAGGAAGTCGTCCAAGCACTGGGGGCAAAGGCATCCCAGTTCGGGACAACTCGTACAGTGTGGGGGGTGGTACTCGGAGACACAGGCTGCCACCCCGATGTAAAGCCAGACAGCAACCAGAAAGGGAACATTAATAATTAATAATTCAACCCGGCCAGGGAGGGGGAAGAGATCTGCCCCCCCCTTACCCATCCATCTAGCCCAAGCTGGAAGGGGAACCGCCACGTCGCTCGGTGGATTACTTTACTTTACAGCATCGCAGGCCGTCCCGGGCACAGGGCCCTGGAACCGCTGTACCCCGAGGGCCCAAGGCAGGCACTCATTCCCCCTCAAGCGGGCAGAAGGATCTCTAACTTACGCCACCATGGATGAACAATCTAGAGAAAAAATACATCGTTAAACCTGTCGGCATAAACATGTAACATTGCAAATTCAACTGATTAACCCATGTAAACACAAGTAACTCGGGGGGGGGGAGGAGAAGGCGGGACCCAGGGAAATAGGCATATGAAACCCGCGCTCGGTCAACAGGGCCTATCCAAAATCGGGAACAAAGCGCAATTCACCAACTCCGACACGTATTTGACGCTAAAAGTCCTCAACCCGGGTCCGAATCAGAGCGCGTCGTGCGGTCGGCCCCCCGGTCCCGTCTCCTCCGCGGGCAAACCCTCTCCCAAACGGGCCGCAGTGGCTGACGCTGGGACCCCCGTTGGGCCGCCCGATCCGGCGCGGCCACAAGCGGGTCCTTCAAGGGTATGCCAAGCTCCCGGATGAGATTCTGAAGCTCACCGAGGGAGCCCGCTGCGCACTGTCGGCCCGCATGAGAGAACATCAGCCTAAAAGGGAACCCCCAGCGATACCTGATACCGTTCGACTTCAAAACTTCCAGTCCCGGTTTCATCTCCTGCCGCCGCTGGAGCGTCTGGGGGGCAACATCCGGGAATATCTGATAGGCGTGATTCTGAAAAGAGAGGTTAGTTGCCGCCCTGGAGGCTTCTAGGATAGCCTCCTTTGTACGATAAAACGTGTTGGTCCGGTCACCCAGGTCTCTGATGTCGCTGGCGAAGCTAGTAGAAAGCTGGGACACTGCAATTCTTGTTGCAATAACAGCTTAAATTTGGCCAGCAACTGCTCATCGCGTACAATAGAATTAGCTGGGCATGGGGACCCCTGGGCACTCCGCGGGTCCTCCTCCTGGGCATCTTCAACCAAAGGCTGGGAAAAAACACTGCTGCCCGGCCTGGAGGTCTCTTCAAAAATCAGAGGAACGTCCCTGCTGCCAGTAAGGGACAGAGGCAAGCCACCGTCCACGTCGCCAACAGGGCCAGCCGGGCTCAGATGCGGGGGCCCAACACCTCCAGGGCTCCCCCTCGACTGTGCACCAGGTAGCGGAGATGGTGGATCAGCTGCAGGTGGCGGATGCCACAGGCTGTGCTGCGGCCATGAAGGAGGGGGGGGCTGCATAGATGCAATCAGGGACGCAGCCTGAGGGTGCAGGGGCCCCTGCAAGGGCGGGAAGTCCGTACCCACGTCCCCCCCCCCCAATCCCTGCTGGTACCCGGGTCAGAGGGGTGTTCCAGTGGGCCCGGTGACAGGGCCGCGTCGGGGTCTTCCCCGTGTGGCCGGGGTGAATGTTGCGGCGGCGGGGACTGCCGCCTCCCGCTCACGTGGTCGGGGCTGCTATCTGCTCCTACCTCCTCCTCCGGCCTCCGAGGAACGTCCCTGCTGCCAGTAAGGGACAGAGGCAAGCCACCGTCCACGTCGCCAACAGGGCCAGCCGGGCTCAGATGCGGGGGCCCAACACCTCCAGGGCTCCCCCTCGACTGTGCACCAGGTAGCGGAGATGGTGGATCAGCTGCAGGTGGCGGATGCCACAGGCTGTGCTGCGGCCATGAAGGAGAGGGGGGCTGCATAGATGCAATCAGGGACGCAGCCTGAGGGTGCAGGGGCCCCTGCAAGGGCGGGAAGTCCGTACCCACGTCCCCCCCCCCCAATCCCTGCTGGTACCCGGGTCAGAGGGGTGTTCCAGTGGGCCCGGTGACAGGGCCGCGTCGGGGTCTTCCCCGTGTGGCCGGGGTGAATGTTGCGGCGGCGGGGACTGCTGCCTCCCGCTCACGTGGTCGGGGCTGCTATCTGCTCCTACCTCCTCCTCCGGCCTCCGAGCCGTGCTCCGCGAGGCTGACGGTGCCCGATCCGGCGGGTTCAGCTGGCCGCCACGCTGTGGGTCTCGACCGGCGCTGGGGTGGTGGGCGGCCTGGGATTGGCGCCTGAGCTCCGCCATGATGTCCGGCTGGCGGGAGCCTGCGGCGCTCTTTCTCTCGCCGCCTGTCCTCCTCTCCTTCACTTTGACTCCGCTTCTGCCCATCTGCGGGCTGAGGTAAGCAGTGGGGGAGATCCGCTGCCAAACTGTCGGCTGTCAGTGCAAAAAAGAAGCTGCTGTGGGGTGGATTCTGTGCTCCGAGGTGCCGAGCACTAGGAAGAAGCAGCCATCTTCTTCAGCGTCCGGCCACGCCCCTTGGTGTGGTGTTTTATTGGGGATATCCTGGTTCCAGGTCACCTCCGGTGTTGTTTTTCCAAATGTTTAGTCCCAGATGTTCTCTTTACCCCTCCCTCCCTGCCCTGTTTTACATATTAGTGGTTAATAACTGTGCTACTGATGTTTTTTCTTTTCTCTTTATTATTGGGGCCCATCATCCACCTTTTTTGGTGTTTTTATCATTAAACATTTTGAGATTTGTCAACTTTCACAACTTTTAACCATTTTTTTTATCACCAACCCCCTCCCCCCCCCCCAAAAAAAGGAAAAAACATGCCGGCATTTGTTTTAGGAATGAAATAAGCCTGTAAGTCAGTGAAGTCAGCAGTTTATTCCAGCTTTTTGCTGAAGAAAGATCACACTTGAAATTTACACATTTGTGCCGGCTTTTCTGCCTTCTAAACACCACATAGTAATAGTGCAAATAGCGTCCATTGTTTTTCCTCTGCATTTTCCCATGCCTACACTTGTGAACAATACATTTCCCATGCGTGTACTTGTGAACAACACTGTGTAAACACTATATTAGTGATTACACACAAGTGAATTACACACAGTGGACAGACCGGGATCAGGTGAAATTATCGGTGCCCCAGGGGGTTTCACAGACAGAGCAGGGCAGCCAGCATGGGATGCCCCGGGTGCAGGCTGATCGCCAGGGTGATTGGTCCACTTTATGTCCTGGGGCAACTGTGTCCAGCGAGACCTGCTTGCTTCCTATAGCCAGGGTCAAATATTAGGCTTTATTCACTGGCCTGGACCTGCTGGTAAGCCTGGTAATCTGTTCTCTGGCCATACTAAAACCCTGAAATAGGTTTAGGTGGGGGGTACATAATGATGGCATGCCCATCCAGAGATCAGATGGATGGCAGTTTCCTCTCATCCGGCTGCCATATTTGGCTTCTGGAAGTTGTAAATATCTATATGTCCAGTATGGGGTTTTGAACCATGATGCAAAGCCATATGCTTCCAGAATTGGGGTCTCTATACTGATTTTACTTCCTTTTTAAAGCAGAGCAAAACCTCTACTAACCTGGCTTTAGTGTCTATAAAATAACAAGACCAGGTTATAGCTTGCCCCCAGGGCAATACAAATTTGGGAAGCCCTGCAATGTGAAAACCCTGGGATCACCTGTATACAATCCTATCTTCATGTCTGAATGGCTGACCGGTAAGAATAGCAGAGGAAGATGTCTGGCAGTCGTTTCATTCCAAAACTAACTTCTGCGGATGGAATGAATATGCACAGTGGTGAGATCTGATTAGCGAATAGCCTGCAAATGCACCATGAGAACATGGATTGAGGCAAGCAACCAAGCAGGGCAAGTGTCCTTGCACCTTGTGAGGCCCACCTCATTCCCTGACTACTGGGCAACCCCTATGCGGAACACAGAGCCGTGCAGCATCCAGGACTGTGAGGCGGGGCCCACTGGCCATCGGGAAAGCCTTTCTTTCTGTCGAGCTTGCTAGTCTTTGATTCTTTCCTTGTATTATTTTATTTTCTTTCTTTCATCTGTTCTTTTTGCTATTCCTTCTCTTTCTTTAATTTCCTTTGATTATTTCTGTCAGTCCTTCTATTCTTTGTTACTTTCCTTCTATTATTTTCTTTCATCTGTTATTTCTGCTTTCCTTCTATTATTTGTTAGTCCTTACATTCTTTGGCCCTTATTTAACAAGGGATAGCGCCAGGTAGCGAATGGTGAGCGAACGGTAATGACGGTCACCGCCACGAGTACGCCGGCTCCCCTCTGCAATCACACATTTATCAAGCCGATCCTGCTTAGCGACTGACAGAGCGCCAGATAGCGAATCATTCATCATTATTCCAGCCTCACCCCACAGCGCCAGCGAGCGACCTTGAACAGCGACAGGTATGACCTCTCGCTACCTGGCGCTCTCCAATGCATTTCAATGGAACAATCTTTAAATATTCATAATTAATTGCTATTAATGTTTTTTTTTTTTAAATGTCAAAAATTCTGTGACTACTTCTGCAATGTTAGATATTTTTTTTAAGGTTAAAAAAAAAAAAAAAATATTTGTGAAGAATTGATATTACAGGTCTGATATTAATGTATTCATATTACAAAATGTTTTGAAAAACATGTTTTTTTTTCTTCAAAAAATATGGTTGTTTGGGCGTTAAAAAACTACTTTTAACCTATCGCCGCCAGCGCTCTGGGGTTTAAACAAGCATTTCACAGCGCGATAATTTTTTGAGCGTGATTTGTTAATGAATATGCTGGGAGCCGTTCGCTATGGCCATTCGCTGTCATGCGCTCCCATACAGCGCGGAACCTGTCAAACAGCGACTCCTAACCCCGTATTCAACATTACCGCACACCGACGGGGTCGCTGTCAACAGCCGAACAACGGCCAAGCACAGCAAATACTAGCGTGCGCTGTGAAAATAACGCTACTGTCGCTCATCTGTCGCGACCTGGCGCTATTAATGAATCGGCCTCCCCGTTTCTTTCCTCCTATACTAGGGGTGTGAATTGGCAAGAATCTGGCAATCCGATATGTATCACGATACACGTATGACGATATGATATATCCCGAATTTGTCTCAAAGATGACATATGGTCTTCCCGGGGGGGGGGGACCCCATTTTCTTGGGGAATTTTAAGGGTTAAAAACCCTTAAAAATCCCCTTACGCAGCATAACCAGCCCGGGCACCAGCTATGGGGGCAGAGGCCAGCAGCTTTGGCATAGCCTAATGGCCCCGGGCCCTTCTGCCTCCGGGCTTTGGGGAAGCTAGTCGAAGGTGACTTGTCAGACCCAGAGCCTTGTGAACTGGTATAGGGGTCTTATAGTGGGGGGCGCCCTACCACGGGCACTCTCCTGCAGCTGGAGCAGTCAGGTGAAGAGGAAGCCTGGCCAGATCGAACAAGGGGTCAGGTGATTGGCTTTTAAGCTTTTCTTTTACTGTAGCGGGGGGGGGGGGGAGGGGGAGTCAGAATCGATAATAGAAAGAATCGATACTAGTATCATCTAATGAAATGACAGAAACGATTTTTTTTCAGCCTTGCACAGCGCCAGGTATGACCTCTCGCTACCTGTCGCTCCCCCATACATTTCAATGGACGATCCTTTTCTTCTCTGTAAACATGGTTTTTGTTCTTTTTTTTTCCCTAAAAATCTCAAATAATGCTGTGACCTCTTCTGGCATTGAAAAAGCAGTTGTTTGACAAATTTTTAATTTTTCATATGTTTCTGCAGAAATGACATTACAGGTCTGGCATTAAAGTGTTCATGTTACAATGTTGTTACAATGTAATTCCATATGTTTTCGCTTTGTTACTAGTGGATAGATGCTGAAAAACACACTTTAAGCACACAGCCTCCTGCGCTCTGGGCTTCAAAAAAGCATTTTTCTGCGCCAGAATTGTGTGAGGCATTTTTTTTCCTGAATATGTTGTGAGTCGGTCGCTATGACCAGTCACAAACATTCACTCCCATACAGCGCTGTACTGGTCAAATAGCGACTCCTCACAATGTATTCAACTTATTGTACAGCGACTGAGTCGCTATAAACTAGCGACTCACGGCCGAGCACTGCGACTACTAGCGGGCGCTCTGAAAATGCCTGCTACCTGTCGCTAATGATGAATCAGCCTGCCCGTTTTGTTGCGTTGTTTGTTGTGTCACTCTTTTTTCCTTCTTATTTTTTTTTATTTTCTTTTCATCTCTTCTCATTTTCTGCCATTCAATTTTTTCTATCTTCTGTCACTCCTTTTATACTTTGTTATACATTCAATGCTTTTTTAAATTCAGGGCGGCTCCAGGGTTATGAGGGCCCTTGGGCGATAGGGCCTTAGTGGGCCTCTTGCCGTTGTGGGACTTCATACAGGGTGATACAAGTTGCATGTATTTATATGAAATATATTAAAAAAGAAATAAACAGAACAAAAGCATAGAGTGAATGACAGAAACAAAGAAACAATGGGAATGACAGAATAAATGTAGGAAAGACAGAGAGAAGGGAGAAAAAAATAAGCGATGGAAGGAAAGAAAGAATAGAAGAACTGACAGAAAAAAATAGAAAAGGAATGAAAGAAAAAATATTAGAAGGGAAGAAGAAAGAAAGAAAAAAGCGAGAAAAAAGAAACAAAGAAAGAAAAAGAATGACAGAACAGCAAGATGAAAGAAACAAAATTAGATGGAAAAAAAAAGAATGAATGAAAAAGACTAGAAAAAAGAAACAAGGAATTAAAAGAACTGACAGAAAGACAGATAGGATCTCCCAATGGCCATTGAATCTGCTACTGTCTGACAGTGCTTAGTCCCGGTTACTGCATGGCAATGTGTCCTGCAAATGGACTGCCCATGGTAGAGGTAATGAGATGGGCCCTTTGAAGGTGCAGGGGCCCTGGCATCTGCCCAGGTATGCCTATTGCTGACGCCTGCCCTGTGTAAAGCAGACCAAAACCTGGGTGAAAGTGAAGTGAAATTCATGGCTTTAACACTGACAGTTTTTTTCTAAATCCTTTTGCGCTGATGCAATATTGCAACAAGAAATATTTCCACCTGCGTCTAAATAATACGAGGAAAACTTGTCAGTAACTGCTGAGGGGCAGGACCAGAGAAAATGAAAGCGATGGAAGGCGTTCCCGAGCCGGACGCACATCTATTGCTCGGTGTTCGCTTGCTGTGCCTGTAGCTGGATAGCGCGTGCTCGATTGCTCTAGCCTGGCTGTTTGTTTTCAGCGTGGGTCCGGGAGCCGGTGGAGCTGTAGTTTCCGGTGAGTGTAAACCGGGTGGCGGGACTGTGGTGTCTCGGGTGAGATTAGGGTGATTGTACACGGGCTCTGCTCAGCTGTCTCATCACATTATAAGGGACGGTGCTGGCGGGTGCACTGTGTAGTGCGGTAAAGGCAGTGTGTCAGGCCTGTGCATTGGTATTGTACAGTAGATCTAATGGAAACGTATGGAAGGCTCTCTGGGGAGCTGCGACTCCTGACTGGAAATGTGGAGAGCTCATTACTTATACATACAGTCAGGATTAGGGGAGGTTACAATTTAAAGGGGTACAGCACCTGGGATTTTCACTTTCATGGTTGTTCCTCTTCTCCTGTGAGGCAAACAGATTTAGGATGCCCCACTGTGTTTCTTTGTGGAAAAAAAAACACTTGCTAGAAATCTGATGGTGTGTGTGTGTGAGTCGCTTGCCGAACTGCGCTCGTGCTCCATTCATAGCTTCATTAGCTCAGAGTTGTAGCTAGACTGGCATCTGGGGCAAAGATTCAGCTAGGATGGATTACTATACCGACAGCAGCCTCCCTGGATCCTTTTAGACTTCCTCTTTAATGCGGAACAAAACCTTGGTGGCCAGCACTGGAATCTAAAAGACTCCTGGGCCTGGTCACCTGCCCTGATTTGGAATGCTTTTCTGAGTGAATCCCACAGATCAGGAGTAACAGCCAGGGCCCCATGTAAAGTTGTGTCTGGGGGCTCATAATCAAAGGTATTTTTATATAACTAAATACAATAATAAAGCGGAACAAATGTCAGAGAGATGCAGCTTTCTTTCTCTTGTAGCCTCGGCACTGACAGCATCACCAGTATTACACCACTATTACATGCCGGCTGCTTCCAGTGTTCACTCAGCAGAGTTTTGGGGGGTCCCATGCAATTGAATAGGTTGCGTGGTGGCAAAGCACGCCACCGGTAACAGCTTAGCTATTCCCGCTCCAAGGCACATACACAGGCTTTTGTCCATTCAGCCATTCATCATGCATATGTAAATGGCTAATATTTTGTAATGGAGAGCACCACGTCTCCAGCATCTTGGGGCTGTGCGCACACTCCTGCCCCAGCCATTCTGCTGGGGATGTGCTCGCTTGCCGCGCCTAATTGCTGGATACCCGAGCCGTCTGTAGAATGATATAGACATGGCAAACGACTCTGATAGGATGAGAGCCCACGCATATGCAGTTAGACCAGGAAGAGGTAAGCTCCTACAACTGATCTGGAGGGTTTCACACAGCAATTTGGGGCATTCTGGGGCATGAAACAAAAATGGGGATATTCAGAATCCTATTTTTTTTCTGTTTTAAATTAAAAAACAAAAACCTCTTGTGTATGTGCCTGGGTATCTGACACCAGGTCAGTATTCAAGAGTAAAAAAAAAAACTAAAGTGTAACTTCATACCATTTTGTTAATCCCTAGTAGGAACTGATTTGGGATGCACCATTGTGCACCCTCCAGGACACAGAGGAGCATCCCAATTCAGTGGGAGACCACTGCCCCAAGAGTCTTCTAGACTCAAGGGGGGAGAATATATATATATATATATATATATATATATATATATATATATATATATATATTATTCTTCGTATCTGTTGTGGCTGTTTAGCTAGTTTGCAGTGGATAGTGGGAGAGAAAAGAATCCCAGGCCTTTCTCACCTGTTGGTTTGTGTTGCTTTAAAGTGGTAAATAGTTTTGACTATCCTGGGTTTTGGTCCTTTTCCCCGGGGGTGCCCCGCTGTGTGAAACCCCCCCAGATCGCCGCAGCCAACTCGCCTCAACCCGGTCCCACAGCACGTCTAAGAGCAGCGGCTCTGATGGCCGCATCCTCCGCCTCCTTCTAGCAGGGAGCGTGCCCATGCTGGCCATTCACAAATGCAGGCACGCACAGCTAGAGGGGAGCTGAGGATGCGGCCATCAGAGACGCTGCTTTTATATGTGCTGTGGGACTGGGTTTAGGTGAGCTGGCTGCGGCGATCTGGGGGGGTTTCACACAGTGAGGTGCCCCCATGGAAAGGACCAAAACCCAGGATAGTCAAAATCCTTAGTTTTGGTCCACTTTAAAGTAGCATTATCCCAATACAACAGAATTGGACTAAAAATCATGCCACGTTGACTGCCGCCTCCTGGTCCATCGCTTCCAGCTTCAGGTTATTTGCTGCTGCCTTGGGCATCTTACCCCTGGAAATCTAACGCTCCAATGCCACTGTTGGTCTCTGCTGCCAGCCTTTTTGGTTCTCGGTGCTGGCTAGTATCTGTACTTCCCTGACAGACCAGAAGCTCTGCTGCACCAGGTCTTAGCCAGGGTTCTGGTCCTTGCCCTGGGGCATCCTGATTTGAGATGCACTGGTATGCGTAACCCACACAAATTTCCCCTAAAACTTACCTTTTCCAGTCACACGGTGCATGCGCCTCTGTAACAGAGGCCACTTATTTGCTTCCAAATGGTAGATAAGCTCCTAAGGAAGCCCTGGAAACTTGTGTAGTAGGAGGAAGCCTATGCGGGAGACACATGGTAAGTATTTGCTTTTTCTTTTTTGGCCAGGGCAACCTCTTTAAAGGTGAATTTCTTTTTTGTTTATTGCATATGCTTTTTTTTTTCAAACAAGATGTGGTTTTCAGTTTATTTAGGGGACACAATGGGACGTCGGTCTTCTGATTCAGAAGAGGAGACCAGGACCCGCAAGAAGAAGAAACACAGAAAGCGCTCTTCTTCCAGTAGCTCTTCAGGAAGCAGAACTCGTAGTCATAAAAAATCAGGACGGAGATCCAGATCTCGTTCCCGAGATGCATATCAGAGTTCACACTCCTATGACAAAAGGTGAGTGGAGGGCTTTGTGCTCATGAGAGGGTTACAAAGGTTGCTATTGCATGTATCCTTTAAAGGCCAACTCACCCAGCACTTGTATATTATCGTTGGATCTGACCGAATTTTATTTTAGTTGCCCGAACCTATGCAGAAACCATAGTGACGAAGCATAAACATCATCTAATAGAGAAAGCATTGTTGAGAACTCATTGGCACACATTACCCATATATTGCTGGTTACCATGTTTCCCAAAGACACCAGTTTCTGGTAAATGAACTTTCTGTCTCTAGTGACCGAACGGGTATTGGGTCTAGATCTTGATAATGAGGGTCACAGCAAAAGAAAATTAAAATAGTTTTAATACTTCTAATCAAAGCTGTACAAGGGGCAGATTCTTAATGGCTGTAGGTTGTAAAAGCTGTAAATAAGTGTCAGCTGCCTGTGTTGTGTGCTGCTCTACCCATGTTAAAGGAACTCTATAGGTTCATAAACTATCATTCAGCAGCTCACCTTGTAATAGCTGCCCTCTCTCTTCCTATCAGAACACAGCTGCTCCTGGAAGAAGAAATGAGACAAAGTAGTGGCACTCCCCCTGAATTCCTTTGCCATTAACCACCAATCATAGGGCTCAACTGGTGGTTTGTCAGCTGAGCAAGAATTAGCACACTAGTATCCTGTAGCCCAGGGGTGCTTAACCTTGATGATGATGATGAATCATATTTTGGAATAGTAGTTCTCCCTCATGAAGAACCGTGTTTGTAAAACTCAACCCCTTTAAAGAGGAACTTCGGAGGCCCTGGAGTGTAAAAGCGTTCCATCATTGGGGCATCCCAAATTAGGATAACCCTCTGTGTAAAACCCCCATTAACCCCGGAAACACTCACCCTCTCCCGGAGCCCTGGCCACATCCCCGCTCACCTCTAGCCTTGCGCGCCCGGCCTTTCTGTATGTGCAGCACAGCCACACCACGGCTGCAAGGTGGGCAGGGGATGCGGCTGCCGTTGCCACACGGCTGTTTAGCCGTCTAAGCAGCTTAGCTGTCAGCAGCACCGATTGGAGCCGAGTGTCAGTGAGCGTGCTGATTGGCTGAGTACACTACTCAGCCAATCAGCACACTTGCTCTCACCTGAATCTGTGCTGTGGGAGCGGAAGGAATGTGAGTGAAGCGGGGCAACTTGGGGGGTGGGTACACACAGTGGGGCATTCCAATTCGGGATGCCGCTGCAGAGAGGAACAACACACAGGAAAGTGAAATTCATGTGTGTTCTTCCTCTGTAAGCTCCCACCCATTCTAACCATATAATTCTCATAAAGATTTGACCTAAGGGTGGCGTTGTCTAATTATTATCAAGCGGATCCTCCAAGCCACCGATGTCGCATCTATTTACTAATGCGTCCCTCCTATATCACTCGCAATTGCCCATCCATACTGTTCCCCTATTTAACTACCTTTACAGATCAGTTCTATTTACTCTTTCCACTTGCTCCACAGCAAGTCAGGGGCCACATCAGATGGGCCGCAGGCTGGGAACGTGTGCTGTATGCTGAGCCATCTTTCCATTCGGTCTCTCTCCTCTTATTGTGCCTTCCACCCTTTGCCGTGGCTCTAATTAGCATATAAATATTTTGATCACCGCTTCACCTAAATAGAGCTTCAATCACATTCACATTTAGCATTTGAATTGCTAATGCTTGTGGCTGTGATAAGGTGGCACAATCCCAGCTTTGGAACAAGACAATCGAGCACTTCCTCTTGTCATTACTGATCATCAGAGTGTGGACACTCTAGATTAGAAACTACCCTGCTTGTGTATATTTATTTTATCCAATCATATTCAACAAGACTTTTTTAGGATTAGGCCCAATCCCAACACACAAACGGGACCCAGCACTCCCACCACACCTCAGGGTTAATTTAAAACATGGGCTGAGGGGGAGAAGAGAAGCTTCTTTTTAGGGGGTCCCTGTCCACTAGATGGATCCTTTTGGGTCCTCTTGTGGGTTTTCGTCAGGGGCTCCCAAGCGCCAGTTGTGCTCGCAATCAAAATACTTGATATTCAATTCTTATTATGCATCAAACAATATCTTATTTATTAAAGTTGCATAAGTTCTATATACATATATACAGAGTGGTACGTGCCCGGGTGACCCCATACCATAAACCCACAAGAGGACCCAAAAGGATCCATCTAGTGGACAGGGACCCCCTAAAAAGAAGGTTCTCTTCTCCCCCTCAGCCCACGAAACTCTCTGACTCAACTCAGAGGTGCCAGCACTCGCATATCTATACCATAAATAAATTACCCCTTTACTCTCCCTCCTGGGATTTCCTCAACCCCCCCCTAAAAATCCCCCCCTTCCCTTTTCCTCCCCACTCCTTACACGTCCCCTATTAACCCTACCTGCCCCAGGGCAAACCATACTGATTAATTTACAACATGCTTTTATTGAAAAACATCATTTAAAACTAAAAACCTGACAGATCAATAGATATTTTCTTATTACAATCATATATGAAACATACAATTTGCATCTGATAGCCCAATATTCATATGACCAATGGCTGCACTCAAAATATCCTTAAAAGGGCATTCTTGTATAACAGCTTATTTATCTTACTGGTATGGCGATTGGTAAGAGGGCAGACATGTTTCGCCAAAAAGGCTTCTTCGGTGCCCCTGATAGAAATATCAACAAATATGCTTTTAGTATGGTGGTCTCTTACTGTATACACAGTTATATCACATTAGCATATAGAAAGACATCAATAGCGTGCAGTTATATTGCATTCGCAGGTAGAAAGACAACAGTAACATAGGAAAAAGCCTATGATGGCATAATACAATTTATCTATTCATCATCATATATGCATAGTTATGTATCAATAAAGGTCTTTATAAATGTTTTGCCCTTTGTGGCCTTATTTATCCCCTGCCTGGTAAATAATTCCTAATAAAGTTTAGGTCTGTGCTTTTTTTTCCGAGGTTGGATTTGGTTTGTTGGGCATGCTCATGCTCAAAGCCCAGGAAAGGAAGGAAACACATTTTTGGGTCCAGTGCTCATTCTTCGGGGCCCTAAGTAGCTGGGCGCTGCTGTTGGCTGGCTTTTCCACCGCCAAAGTGCTGCTGTCACGGGAGCATGCACGGCCGCAGAGAAGTCCGGAAGGGTTGAACACAGTGGGGCACTCGGTGTAGGATGCCCTGAGGTCAGGCTAGCGGCCTGCCGCGGGGGTTTTCATCCACTTTAATAGGATCTTTTGACTATTTGCATAATACATAGGATGGAGGTTCTTAGGTGACCAGGACTTCAGTCTGCAGTGTGTTGAGTATGCAGGTAGTGTATATTTACTGTTGCTGTGACCCATGGGTACCACCGGCAGGGATACTCGCGTGACTGCAGCTCACTTTTGATCCTGCTGCAGGGTATACCAGAGAAGTCTAAACTATATACAGTAAACATGTGCTGATCAGATGAACCAATTTGGACTTTAAAAAAAATAAATTTCACAAAATCTGTTTCAGGCGCAGGCGACGTTCTAGCAGTGACTCCTCTTATAGCTCCAGAAGGCGGCACAGTCGGAGCAGGTCGAGAGACAGAGGAAAATCCCGAAAAGGCCACAGGTCCAGGGCATCCAGGTACATGCATTTACAGTATGTGATTTTGAATATGTAAAGAAGTGCTAGTTGCATTTGCTGGACGGCGCTCTCTAACTAAGTCACTACCCAGAACTGGTGTCAAATATATTGCCTCTTTCTCTGATTCATAGCTCTAAACTGCTAAAACTGAAACTACAGATATTCTAGATCTCTGTACATCAGTAGCTTTTGTTTCTGTACAGTACAGTTTCACTCTTTATTATGGGACCAGGGCAACTTAGCTGTGCATACCTTTTAATAACAATTCATCCCTCCCTCTGTATTATTTTAAATGGCCTTTGTGCCGGCTTTGTAAACTGTGTCTATAGCACAAGCTTGCGCTAAGATTGTGACTGTGGGTCCTGATCCTGGGTTTTTATTCCTATCCTGGTCCGTTGGATCTGCCAACTTTTTTCTTGCATCCATGATGCATGCATGGGCCTTCCTCCAATCAGCAGTTTATGCTGTGGATATGAAAAAATGGCATAGAATGCTGAAAGCGGCTGGTATCCCTTCAGCAGTTTCTCCTGGTGAGACCACCAGAAAGATATGTTTTATGCCGCAGCCGGCTTAGGATGCCCAAGGGACAAAGTTTTTCCGACCCTAAGGTCTTTTACACTATTGGGCTGATCAATAAGATGTTCATAAGCCATTCACTTCTAAATTGATTTGCCGCTATTTCTTTAGTCTCCAGTCTTCAGCAGCTATCTATCTTGTATTTTACTTTCCTTTTCAAAGTTGCTAAACACCTTACACTCTGGATTCTGCTCTAACCACTGCATTAGTTACAAAGATCACACTTTAAAGTTGACCAGACACCGGTATTTTGACTATCCTGGTGATTGGTCCCTGCCTCAGGGGCATTCCCATGTGAAACCCCCCAGATCACCTGCTTTCACTCACCTTTCCACTGTTCCCACTGTGCATTTGCGACTGCTTGTCCAATCAGTACCATTTGCGGTGCATACTAATGAATCTGAAATTCCCCGGGCCCCCGCACGGATGTGGCCGTCGCCGAAGACTACGAGGCCCACTGGGATCAGGTAAGATTACCGCCACCCCCCTGGGAGGGTTTCACACATCTTTTGGATTTCAGGTCAGCTGCACGGGGTGATTGGTCCACTTCAAACTGCAAAATATTTCTCTGGGTCTTCATCTTACTTGGCTGTATGGAAATTTAGTATAGCTTACTTCAGCACTACCTCTTCACTTGGGGGATGCTGTGTGCACAGCCACACCTATTCACTTGAATGGGTGGGCGTGCACATACAGAATGCTTGGGATGCCACTCTCTGCACGGTCTGTGCAGCCATCTGCATGCCGCTGGTATCGATGGCTCCCAGGTGAGGGGTTGGGGGTTGTCTGTTATCAGGGAATTGTGGTGATTCTGCATACTGACTGTTGTGGGGTGATTGGGGGGGTGGATTCTGGTTTTCGCTGGAAGCATGGGCAGAGCACCTGCTTACCTTCCTGGCACACCAGATTGGTCCCCAGCAAGAAAGCAAGAAAAAGGATGCTGTTAACAAAAAATTTGAGTAGTAAAGCCATTGCTTCCATCCTAGGTCCCAGGAATGTGTCTCCGGAAGTCCTCACACAACCACAGCTCACCAGCGACCTCTGGGTCACAGTGACTTTAGCCTACCATCTCCATTGCAGTTAATATAGTGGCAGGGGCAAATCACTATGACTGGGGAGGGAGGCCCTTTAGTGAGAGTAAATGCAGTGGGACTTGATCTTGGGATAGGGTAAGTTATATACTATGTGTCTAAGACGGAAGTGCTTGCAAAGGCTTTAGACTTTAGGGCCACTTTTCCCAAAATAGTTTTGTGACATTGGGAGCATTACACTATATACATTTTAATGTATGTATGTACTATGTGGGGTCCTGTGAAGCAGCATTTTATACATATCACTATCCACAGGTAGAGCAGAAATGTGATCTAAATACAGTGTAACTGTTTGTAACTGAAGCAATATTTAGAAAAAAAATAGATCTAGAGAATATTAAGGAAACACTTAATGTGTGGCCTCCTTCTATGCAGTGGATTTATCTGGCTGTGTTGATGAAAAAACTGTTGACCTAGCTCCTTCCTCTTGCACAGGACTGTGTAGTGTCTGCAGGGCAATAGCCGCTTCCTCTTCGGACCCCAATAAAACAACAAAGTAAAAAAAACTGGTGTTATGCTGGCGAGAGAGGCATATACTGTATGCATACATGGAACTTCCCTCTGTTTTCAATGCTTGATTGGGGCATTACCAATCTGTACCTCACACAGAGGAAGCTGCAGCAGTGGCTGGACAACAAAGGGACATGCATTATCCCAGTGATTCTCTGCTTAGAGATCAGACTGCCAGAAAACGATTTTCTGCGACTTGGGCTACTTGAGCTGAGGCAGGATTGGGAGGGTTACATATCTGGCCACCCAGCACTGTCATGGCACACGTGCAGCAGCATCACAGAGAGTACACAGAGCTGCATCCTCCTGTCGCCCCAGATTCTTTCTCCTTGAATTAAAAAAAAGAGAAACTGGCTTAGTTGGAATTTCTTCGATGCAGGTATAACCCTTCCTCGTGCTAGCTAAACATTTATTTGAATTTACATTATTGGACATTTTTTTTCAGGCTAGGTGTTCCTTTCAATAAGGTAACTACAGGAGATCAGATGTTTGGGGAAAGAGTCATACTTAAATTTGTTCTTTCCTATGGCCACATGTATGTGGGTACTTCAAAACATTTTGGAAGCCCGTGTAATTGTTGGAATTTTTCACTGTTAACAGCTCCATTTATTTGGCACACCCTAAAGTGCAATAACCGTTTCTTTTATTTAAAACGAATAAAAATCCCCTTCTCTCATTATAGGGCAGTTCTACTGGGTTGGCACAGAATGTTTCTAATTTCCCATAAACTGCTGTTTTCAAACTAAATAAAATACATATCTTTAATTTTTAGGACTAATGTGCACCTCACCTGTCAAACTTCTCCATGGAGGAGCAGAGCCCTAAAGTTTAAAATAGTCTAGGGTCGGGTGAAACGCTCCCTCCTCCTTTCCCAGGGAGCATTACTATTTGCTGCATGAAATCCCTTGAAAGAGCCTTACATTCTCCCTGTTCCTCTATCACACCGTGCATGTGTAACATTGGCCCAAGTTGAATGTCTGTGGTGCGAGCGGCAATCGTATCAGGGCATGCCATTTAGAGCAGTAAGCGTCATTGCTTGCTCTCTGCTGTGTTTGTGTGATTTTCTGGCTGTACTGAGGGATTGTGGAAAGTAAGGGGTAAGTTCTGCTTTACAAAAACTTAATGTAGAGCTGTAGCCACATCTTGAAATGAGCAATCACTGCCAACGCTGGCCATGGAGCCTTAGATTCCAAGGCCATATTCTTTTAGATTCCAGGCCTGTCCGACTAGGTGTCCCTGGGCCTGCCCCACTGTGTGAACCCCCACATCGCCACCAAAACCCTTTACTATTTCCCTGTCCCTCGCCGAATCCCCACAGCTGTAAGAGTGCGCACTCCCCATGGGAACTGCAGTCCCCTTGACTAAGTAATGCAGCAAAGGTCTCTGAATTCAATGGGGAGCGCGCACTGCCGTATTCCCAGCAGCGTGTGCGCTCCTGCTCCAGCCTATCTGAGTGGCTGGGATGGGGGCCCACGCACGCCTCAGGGGATGCAGCAGCGCGCTCCCCATTGCCCCGGGGAAAAGCCAGTAGTCGGCCCTGGTGAGTGTAGATTCCAGGCCGGTCGCTGCTGGGTTTTGTTCCACTTTGAAGACCAATGCTCTCTATTTTTACTCCCTATGCTCATTTCTGCTCAGAAGAAGGCAGAGCTGTGGAATTGAGTCATCCAGAGGGTAATGGCTGTGGAATTGAGTCATCCAGAGGGTAATGGCTGTGGAATTGAGTCATCCAGAGGGTACCGGCTGTGGATTTGAGTCATCCAGAAGTGTACCCTTCATTCGAGGGCAAAGACAGACCCTGCAAGCTTACCTAGTTATGGGAAATACTATTGATACGGTACCTCTATGAGAAGTCTTCAGTAGGGACCCAGGTCAACTTGCGATGGGAGAGGACAATTTCCATATTGTAGCACTATGCCTTTGAGCATCTGAGGTGCCCTTAAAGCATAGGAAAGCACTTTATTCGGTCCCCTGAATGCCTTCCCCATACGATTACTTCAGGGACTGCTGCTGGCTCGGTAGTGGCCCGGTTTAAAAACAAAAAACTGGTGTTTCCACCGCCAAAGTCGCAGCGTCACGGGAGCGGCTGATAAAAGTGAGTTTACTGAGATATCCCGTATACGATGCCCTGCTAGTGGCAGTCATTGAGGGTTTATTGAGTTGTTTTAAAAGTTTTGTAATATTAGAAAGCTTGTGCTGGTGGATCTTGTCCCCAAAGGGTCTATTCTAGGTGGCACTGAAATTAGTAAGGAGGTGTGAATGAACCCCCACATGAGCCTCTTATGGAGCAAATGTGAAGCTTGGGGGGGTCTACTCGCTTTCCCCGCACTCCCATGCCATCGATCGTCCTGTCACAGCCCTGTCCCGTGGCCTACGTAAAAAACCAGGTCTGCAGAACAGTGATGCAGGACATAGCGGCACGGGAAGCCGGTAAGGTGAGTGGACAGGGTATTACAGCATAAAGAAACCTGCGATCTTGGTTTTGCTGCACAGACTGGCTTCCCCAATCTGGGTGAGGCCTGCCTAGGTGGGGGAGCGCACAGACCTGGGGAAGCAAAAGCAAGATGGCTGTGCCCTATGCCGAGATCCCAGGTGAGGTAAGAATAATTATTTGTTGTGTGCCTCAGCGCAGTCACTGTGGGTGGGTGGAGGAATTCTCATACACTGCCTGTTATGGGGTGATTGGGGGGCTTCAGCCACATGGCCTGTAATAGGGGGATTGGGGGGATACTGCACACTGCCTATTATGGCATGATGGGGGGGGGCTGCACACTGCATGGTATAGGGGTATTCTGCCTACTGCCTGTTAAGGGGTTATTGGGGAGGATTCTGCACACTGCCTGTTAGGTGTTGATTGGGGGGGCATTCTGCACGCTGCCTGTTAAATAGGAACTTCGCAGGCTCTGGAGTCTAAAAGCTGTATGTATTTTTGTTTACTTTTTGGACATATGCCAATGTTTTATTTTTGTGAAGATAATAGGGTTGCTTTTGCACTGTGAGAATTTTTTTCTCAACCTTTTTGAATGCCTTTTTCTCATGAATTTCTTCCTCGTTGCACAATACTCCCGCCCTGACTGTCCTCCCTGGTGATTGATTTCTATGTCTCCACACAGCTGAGTATCTCTCTTTCTGTTACTGCATGTATACTTGTTTTTGATTGTGTCCTGATGTTACATTTCTGCACTGATATGATGGTTACTTTATTTGGGTTATGTTTTGTGTCATGATGTTTTGAAGTACACTATTTATTTTTTTAATTGGGATAATGAATTTGTATCAGTATTTGCACAATGCACATTTCACCTTGGGGTAGTTATTTATGAATTCAATAAGGTGTATTTATTTTGAAGGGTATTGATTCTTTATGAATTTTGTATTTTTTTGCTTTTGTGCCGACACAAAAAAAAAAGGGGGTGCTAGTTATTATATAGGCTGAAAGAGAATTGGATACGAGTTTATATATATATTTTGTATAGTATATGGGCAATTATTCAGGACAGGTGTACATACACTTATTCAGGGCAGGTTGAGGAGGTCTTTTAAATTGTCTTGTTGTTGTTTTTAAATGTGTGTCTTTTGTATAATAAAAATTGTATGAATTTCCATTGGTTGTGCTCTTTTGTGTGACCCCTGGGTTTGGTTGATCCCTGGGTTCACCTTTGTTTATACTTTAAAAAAAAATGCACAGCTAAATATGGTTTTGCCGAATTGCATTGAGGTAGAAAATAAAGAAAAAAACGTTTTCTCTCAATAAAAATCTCACTGTGCTTAATCAGTTGCATTGTAATAGTATGGCTTGTGGCATTTATCCATAAATGGGGTGAATTAAATGAGAATTGGGCAAAGGAAGTTTGTGCAAAGGAGAACTATAATGTTAAATTAGAAAATGTAAAAAAAACTGGTATAGTATTGCATTATCGAGCATTCGCTTAACATTTTGCCTCCTTGAGACAATAATTTGTGATACTTCTATATGCCTCCCTGGGAGAAATTGAAAGCAACAGCTCCTTCGTCAAACCCTACATGGAACGATACAAAGGAGTCTCTCAGCTTGGCAAAATTTAATAAATCATCCCATTTCTTAATTCACTCATATTAGATGGTGATGTGGAAGAGGCATTTCAAATCACATCTCCTCATTAATATACATCAGTCGGGGGAATGGAATACTTTATGTGGAGATGTCATGGTTGCCGTGTCTTCTTGTACTAAGTGGAACAGGTTGATGTGATATGGGGGGCTATTTGTCACTGTCTCGTTAAAATGGTTTGGGTCGAGTTATGGAGTCCAGAAAGATGCGGTCTGATAAATCAAAACAGGATTGACTGGACAGGAGGCAGTGATTGATACTGTGACAAGATATGAATAAAGGCACAGAGATACAAGTACGCATGATATTGAATATGTGAAAGAATATGGCCCCAGAGTATGACTATTATTCAAAGAAATTTCAATAATAATATTAAACGGAAATTGTACTAGGTGCACGAATGCTTGGAGAAATGCATTCACTACTATGGATCAGTCCAGAATGCAGATTTTTAGAATCTTCATTTCACCATCTTGTATATATGAGATAAATGGTTATTTGACTGCGAAGATATTTATTCTTTTTGTTTTATTAAATTTATTTCTATAAATGCATTCCATGCACAGCTAGGTAAATTGCTTTTTATAAATATATTGGATCAAACTGTTGAGATGAACAATTTTGACCCGCAAATGTACAGGAAAGTGGAGGTGATTTTCTACTGTAGACAGATTTCAGTGTAGTGGCTGAGAATTGTAATACTAAAGATGGGTATAAAATATGAAAGTGCACTTAAAAATTTAGAATCTCTGCAAAAAAAAAAAAAAAACACAAATTCAAACTTTAGAAACATATTTCTGTGTACAGTTAGCCCAAAAAGTGTAAATGGAAATATATACTTCACAATATATAAATGATAAAAACCGAATGGAAAAAACATAGGGGCACTATTTGATGCCAATGGTACACTAAGCACATGCATAAGCAGATAATATAATAAGGTGAAAAAAAAATGGATACATGGGAATTGTTTGTGTGTCTACCAACAACAACCCGCACAGCTGCCAGAGTCTGATATACACAGTAGTTTAGCTAAGAAACTGAAAGTGTCCTCTACCAGGGAGTAAGTCCAAGCTTTTTTTTTTAAGCTCCCCCTGTGCTAAGCCCAATTTGGGCATTAAAATAACAAAACCATTTGCCAGATCACAGCAATTCTTCTTCTATGTAGCCTCTTTGCTCTACAGATTGGGTGACTGACCTGTCACGCAAGGTCCTGGCTTCAGCTTCTGTGTAGATTTCCCACCTCCTCCCAGGATCAAAAGAGGATTTTGGTGTTCAGTTAAAGCGGACCAAAAACCACATTTTTAACTAGCATCGCCTGAATTGCTGCCCCCCCCCCCCAAAAAGTACCTTTTGGCAATTTCACTGCCCCTACTTCACTCCAATCCCAGACAATGCTTACTTTTTTTTAGCTGTAAAGCTCTGCCTTCTCCATTCATTGCCACTGTTATGTATGGCAATGATGTAATTGCCACACCAATGTAATGACTAATGTCTGTCATCTTACAGAAAGGGGCGGCAAACAAAACAGTGTTCAATGACAATTCAAAAACCCTAAGGATTACCTTTTTTAAATATAATTTGGCACCGTTTTCATGTTAAAGCGGACCTTCATTCTGAATGAGAGCCTATCTTATGTGTTTCCCACACCCTGTACATACAGATTGCTCACATTAAAAATCATCCTACCACATCTGCTGCATGTTATGAGCCTTTAAACATCCAAGATGGCAGCTCATGGAACATCAGGCAGCCTGCAAACAGGAAGTGCCTTCTGACTGTGCTGCTCTGCATTCTGGGATTGCTGACCTTTTTCTGAACCCAGCTCTGCTCTGTCTGAGCAAAGCACAGCTATAACCCCACACCCTGCAATTTATCCCACTCCCCTCTCCTCAGTAAGTGTGATGCTTCTGAGTCAAGATGGTGGCGCCCCTATCCTAAAGTCCTGAACAGAGTTGCAGCCCAGTGGGAAAAGAATAATAAGTAAGTGACTAAAAACTTAAAATATATTAATTTTAGATGCTGGGGAATCGTTTTTTAAGGGTTTGGGCTTTTCAATAAATCATGGTGAAGGTCCGGTTTAAACTAATCTGCCTTAGCAGTCCCATAAAGGGCCCAGGCTGCCCATTTTTGAAATCCCCTCCATTCTGCCACTCTCCCCTAGCCTTATAGTTGGGTGGCAGGTGGGGGATTTACATAAAGAAAAACGATCTACCTGGCCCGCAATCCAGGGCTGAATGACAGGCAATACTTGCGCTGCTCACCGCTATTCCTGCTTTGGCCAGGCTGTCCACTGGGAGCGCACGCGGTAGGGAATGCCTTGCCAAGCGTTCCTCCAGTGCTGTGAGTCCTCTAAGCTCGGCACCCTGAATTAGGAAGTATACTTTTATATCTGTCCCTCCAGCACCACCCTGCTGATAAGGGCCACCAATACTAGTTTGGGGGCTAGTCCAGACCACGCCCCCTCTGTATTGATGGCTTGAATGGGCTGGGCACTCTCAGGGCTGCCATTCAGGCTCAGCTAACCCTTCCCTCCTTTCTCTTCACCCAGCCTCTTCCTAGCAAGCGATCTTGCTCCCAGCGCCTCCCCACCAAGTTCCAAGCTCCAAGTTCCATGTCCAAAACTGTAAACCTTGTTATATCAGCCATTTCATATTAAATTTTTTAAAATGGAGAACAGTTTAGTACCAAACGTAGCCTGACACATTTGTCTAATATTTATTTGGCTATGCTTGAAATATCACTTTAACCCTTTAACTGCCAGCCTACCTAGAGATTTCGTCAGCCTCTGTTGCCAGACCATTTTCAATATTTTACGCTATATATGTTCAGCTGTGATCTTTGAATTGGGATTTTCAGCAGAGTCTGTGCTTTAACGTGAAATTTCTTGTTTGTCATTTTTTTTGTGAATTCTCAATATTTTTGGTTGAAATATGTGCAAACAAATAAAAATATTAAATTTTTATTGTTTTTGTAATAAAGTTTTTCAATAAAATCATATTGCGTGTAAGAGGCCCATTTATCCTCGTTACATCAGCACCACATATGTATTGGTAGACACCCTTTTCTGCCCCGGGAGACTCCCCCCAAACTGAAACTGCACTTTATGAGAGTCTCTGATAAAATTCAACTGCTATGCACATCTTGCAGTTCTTCCAACAAAAACAACCCTTTACATTTGAAATACTTCCACAAACTAAATATTCTCTGTAAGTACACACCCTAAGCTTTCTAGGCATCCCAGGCTTGTTGACGTGGACACAGTTTTCTGGAAGTAATCTCTCGATTACATATTTAGTTGTACAGAGTTTCCCCAAAAGAATAAAAAAGCAGAATTAAAGCCACGTTTTTCTATAAAAAAACAATATGCAAACAAGAAAAAGCAAGGTCCGCAAAACATAACAATACCCAACATGCATAGGTACTGTCAAAGGTAGGGTTGCCAAACACTCCAAAATAAAGCAAGAGCGCACCTTGCGCTTTTTCAACCAAAACAACCCTTTACATTTGAAATACCCCCCCCCCCCAGCAAACCTTATATTCCCTGAAAGTACAGACCTTAAGCTTTCTAGGCATACCCAGCCTGTTGTAGTGGGCTTGTCTATCTGGAAGTAATCCCTTGAATTATTCACAGGGTTTCCCTAAAAAAATGTATAAAAAAGCAGGATAAACACATTTTCCTAAAATACAAGTATGCAAACAAGAAAAAAACCGCTAAATCTGAAAGTGAAAGGTCCCCCAAACAGAACAATACCCACCATGCATAGCTTCTTTTTAACCCTTTTTACTACCAGCCTACTTGAGATGTTGTCACCCTGTATCGATTGGTCATTTTTGACTATTCTGAACTATGTTTACAGTGGATGAAAACTCTTGCTGCCGGGCCCTGGAATCTAAAGCATTCTAGGCCCAGCCGCTAGCCTAGCCCTGGGGCATCCATGTAGCACACCGGATGCCCCGCTGTGTGACATCGGCTTTTGTGATCTTACATGATCCCTGTGGGTCCCTGTCGTGACCTCTGCCGGTGCCGCATCATGGGCCTCTCTTTGCCCGCGTGCGCTCATGCTCCCGGTCCATTCAGAAAGGCTTGGCGCGTGAGCCGGCCCTAACAGAATGCTGGGGATGTGTCCATCTGACTGCACCTTGTTACAGCGGTACTTTTGAGAGAACCGAAAACCGGGCCATCATTGAGCCAACAGCAACGCCTGGCTGCTCGGTGGAGGGGGGGGGGCAGAAATGGGTTTCCATCCGCTGTAACTGTGATTTTTGTCAGAGTTTAGGCTTTAACATGAAATGTCTCGTTTTTAATTTTTCCAGTGTGTTTGTAAAAATATTTTTGATTGTTTGTTTTAAATGTTGTTTTTTCGTTGTTTTTTTTAAATATGTATTGTTAATTTTAAATAAAACATGTATTTTATTCCAGAAAACCATATTGATTGTGAGTACCACATATATATCTGTAGCCCCTCATTCCTGCTCAGGAGACCCCCAAACTGAAAAGAGCACTTTATAACATTTACAAATAAATGACAACTGTTATCCACACTATAAAGTTAAATAAAAAAATTACTGGCGGGGGGGACCCCCACACATTTTATAAAATGTTTTAAGGGTTAAAAGCCTTCACAAATTAAAAGAAATATGATGTGGGGTCCCCGCTTCCCAGCATAAACAGCCCAGGGACCAGCTATGCAGGGCTTGTAGACCAGTGCACGGAAACCAGCTTTGGTGGCCTTCGGCCCGGAAAGCCACAAGCCGGCATAGCCTTCATGGCCCCCAGGCTCTTCTGCCCCCCGGGCTTTGGGGAGGCAGGTAATGGGGGGGGGTCTGGGGGTTAATGGCAAGTTAGCAGGTGACTTGCCAGAGCCCTTGTGTATAGGGGTCTCATGGATCCCTTACCAGTTAGCATTGTTAACGGTAACATTGTTAACGGTAGAAAAAAAAAGACGCAGCCAGAGAAAATGACATTTATAACTTTTATAACTATAATTTTTTTATTTCCGATGTTCCGCGCGATCAATGTCCCTCGATGATCACCGTTGACAGATGCCGGTGATCGGTGGGGAAGCAGGCCCCTCTACCCTTCTCCACCAATTACCGGCATCTGTGGATGTCATCTGCTGCACCTAGAAAGGTGTAGGCCCTCTCCTGAAGATTAATTTTTTTTAGCACCGAGTGGTGGTGGTGGGGGGGGGGGGGGGCGTTGTTTCAGGCCCTCTCCTGAAGCCTGAAAGAACTGGAGTGGGGGAAGAGAATACCAAGCTGGATCTTTCAAGGGGTTCAGATGAGTCTCACTTGCTTGGTGATTAATGGTTGGAGATGCAACCACTAAGCAGAGATCACAGTCCATGTGAAGCTTGAGGGACTGTAATGTGCAGGTACTGTAACCTCCCTGGATTGCTTCTAAAACTTAGAGAAGCAAATGAAAGAACTCCAAGGGCACAAGTAAAATGGGGGAGATTGACCAGCAAAAGAAATCTTGGGGTTTGAAGCACAGTGGAATGCAGGTCTTTGTTTTCAAATCCAAAAAGACACTAGGGTAGTACTTGGTTTACCAAAAAAGGGCCAACATTGTTTGTGTATTCCAGGGTAGTGAGTATTACCCAGAATCCTGAAAGTAACAAAAGCATATGTGGTCAACTGCTTTGCTCAGTACTTGCTTTTTACAGTACATTGCAAAAGTTTTCTCCCACCTATGTTTTTCTTTTCCACATCCAATCTCTTCTCTTCTATATGTCTTCTATATTTACACATCTATTGTGTAAACATCATAACATGATGAAGACTAGACAAAGTGCAATTTCCAGGGAAATTGCGTGAAGTGTTCTTGCCTCCACCAGTTCTCTACAACTGGAGTGGGCGGAGTAACTGGGTGGAGTGACTTGAGTAACTGTTGTGTGGTTGGAGGGGCTGTAGTTACTGTGGAAAGGTTTGACTGAGCAGAGTAACTATATGTAGTAGGCAGAGTAACTTTATGGATTGTTTTGAGTGAGTAAAGATAGTAAGCACTAAATTAACCAATTGATTGTTCAAATTGAAAGAGTGCACATGGCAGGCTTCATAGAGTGAGAAATGCATTTCAACTTTTATTTATTTATATAGCACATTTATTTGCAATGTTGTTGCTCAAAGTGCTTAACAGTTACATTAAAACATACATTTCTAAAAAGCAAACAAAAAAACAGCCAGGGGCGGCACTACCTATTAACAGTAACTGGGTGGAGTGACTTGAGTAACTGTTGTGTGGTTGGAGGGGCTGGAGTAACTGTGGAAAGGTTTGACTGGGCAAAGTAACTATATGGATTGTTTGGAGTGAGTAAAGATAGTAGGCATTAAATGATGAAGTATTTATATCTTGCTAAATGACTGGCTATGTCATTTGTCTAAGCTGTTTTCCATAACATGTTTTCATGGGGAGTTTTCCTGAGACTGGCTGTGTGGGCGGAGCAGCTGTAAAATGAATTTACGAGCCAGGCTGCAGGTGTATTGCTATGGCAACTCACTCTGAGGTAACCAGAGAATGCACATTAAAACACATTTCTAATGCACTGGTGGTTGCCATATTCAAATGTCTGTAGATTAAAAAGTATACATCCTACAGCAAAGAGCTTTATACTGTAAGAATCACAAGAGCCTACAATGTGTTATATAACATGTCTCTGAAATATTAAAAATTAAGGCACAGTCGCAGATTAGAAATTGCCATTCAAATTTGTGGTGTCTAGAGTGGAGTTTCAATGAATGTCAATGGGAGGTGTGAGTTGCAAACAAAAGGTCATATTGTGAAAACTGTTAGGGCTATGGCTTAGCCTTGGATTTTTAGTGGCAGCAGGGATAGCTGAACGTTTTGATATAAGATTTGTGTAGGTGGGCTTAAAAATTAGGGAGAGGTCGCAGTTTAGAAATCATGTCCTGATTTTTCACTTCACACTCATCTCCCACTCTAGTTTTGAACATTCCTCCCGTTCATTCCAATGGGAAAATTGCGCCAGAAAAACACCAATATTTCGGAAACCGTTTGGCGAAACGTTCCACAAAGTAATAGCACACCATTCGGGAACGATCTGCACGTTTTGGTATATTATGGTCTATGTAGTGTAAAAACTGTGGGAGGAGTTACAGTGCAAAATATGGTGGAATAATATATCAGCAAGAACAATAAGTGATCTTGCCATGCAAGAACACTTAATAATATATCAGCAAGAACAATAAGTGATCTTGCCATGCAAGAACACTTAATAATATATCAGCAAGAACAATAAGTGATCTTGCCATGCAAGAACACTTAATTACACCTGTGGAGGGTATCATTGGTCATGATTGTAATTTTATAACGAAATGTTATTTCTACCGATGTTCATTTTCTACAAAATAGAAAAACCAGACTGACACTCTTACAAAAGATAGTGCTCATATGCATTCCTCTCCAGGACAGTTCAGATTGCTACACATACAAATTAATTCACCTTTTTGCATCCCCTGCTGTGGTCAATTTTACCCTCAGAATTGCGTCCTATGGAGGGCTGCTGTGTTAAACAGTGTAACAGAGCTCTTCAACGGCTTTGGCAAAATTGAGCAACTGTAATAATATCCCCATGTGAGAAAGGTGGCAGTAACCCATTACCTGCTGAATCATAAGATTGTGATCCCCCACCCCTATCTAAAGAAGCTGAATTAGAGCAGGATGCGATTAACCTGTGAGCACAGGTGTGTGGTGCATCATCCCTGCCTCCACCTCAGATAATTCTCAAGACGAAGTTCGGAAGTCCTTGCTATGTACGCCAAGTACACCAGTTTCTTTACGGACCTTCAGCATGATTTGATGAAAAGCCCAAACGATTAAAAAACTATTCCCCAGCATCTAAAATTAATATATTTTAAGTTTTTAGTCACTTACTTAGTATTCTTTGCCCCACCGGGCTTCAACCCTGTGCAGAACTCTAGGATAAGGGCGTAATAGCTGTGCTTTGCACAAACAGAGCAGAGTTAGGGTCAGGGAAAGGACAGCAATCCCAGAATGCAGAGCGACACAGTCAGAAGACACTTCCTGTTTTCAGGCTGCCTGATGCTCCATGAGCCGCCATCTTGAATGTTTAAAGGCTCATAACATGCAGCAGATGCAGGTAGGATGATTTTTAATGTGAGCAATCTGTATGTACAGGGTGTGGGAAGCATATAAGATATGCTCTTTTTCAGGGTGAAGGTCCGCTTTAAGCCGGAACAATACCCATTTTTCCCTAGCACAGGGAGGCATCCCGATTGCTGATGCCCTTTTATGCATTACCCCTGTTATTCCTGGGAAATCTTTCCTATCTTCTTGATCCCCTGGCGACATTGAGCAATATAATTGCCATACTTGTGGGTATCCTGATCTGCATACCAGCAACACAAGTCCAAACCTTCGCTCTTGTGGAGCTATAATGCTGCGTGAGAATGAGGTAGTAGAAGTCATGGGGCCAGTGTTTGGGCTGCCATTGTATTGATGTGTTCTTGAGTTTTTCACGTTTAACAAGCAGTCTACACCAAGTTACTGTACATTTGCCCTGTTATAACTTGTCATATATTTACATGAACTCTTCAGTGCATTCATGTGAACCGGGACAGCTCCATATCAGAATAAAATTTACCGTATGTAAAAGATAAATACAGTTTTATTTATCTTTTACATACATTTTATTCTGATATGGAGCTGTCCTGGTTGCTTTTTACAGTAACCTAATTCTTTAGCTTCTGGGTTAAAGAGGACCTATTTACTTTCCTGCTGTTAGGGCCTTGTACCTGCTACCTCCCGGGTCGCCCGACCTTGCTGGTTCTTGTCCAATCAGAGCTTTATGCATTTTATATTTTTAAAAACCTTTTTGTTATGCCACTTATCTTTTAGTGATATTGCAGATATTATCTAAGCTAAGACACGTGTGCTTGCGGTATTTTGTCCCTATATCCAGTCCAGGTCGTCCCAGTGATGACATGTGGGTATTTCGCCCCCAGGGGGCGCTCGACTGCAAGATCAAAAGCTGTCGCTCCTTCCGGCCCCCTATCAAGGCAGGTGTCTCTCTATCACTCCCCAGTGTTGATCTTGCAGTCTGGCTGCTGAAGATCGTTGGATACTCTCTCCTGGAATTGGCAGCTGAGCAGCGCCTCCGAGCCCGTCGGCCGCTGTGGACCCTATTCCCACTGATCCCGTGAGACCCACTCTTGCCTCCCAGCCGCGGCTGATTCGGGACTGTGATATTAGGGAGAACGCCGGGGTCAGTTGTTTTGGCAGAGCTAGGCTCTGGGCCGCAGACCCTGATTAAAGGGTAGCTGGCCATAGGCTGATGATGAGCCTACTAGGTGGGGGGGGGGGGACCACATTATTGACTACTGGTCTCATATCCCTCCCTGTCCCACAAGCTTTATTTTGCTGCTGTGTGCATGTTTGTGATTTTACTGTGTGCACTGCACCTATACTTACCTCCCTCGCTCCCTTGAGTCTGGCTGCCAGCTTCCCTCTCCCCTCCATCTTGACAGGCTCATACGCTGTGAGGGGGGGGGATGCGGCTCGCACGTTTTTTGGCTGACAGGCGGCGGATGTGTGCAGGCGCATTGTGCGCGGCGGGTGGGTGCGGGCGCATTGTGCGCGCCGCACGGGCTGTGTGTGGGGGCCCTGCTGCGGGCCGCCCTGAGGCAATGCCCGATGTTGTTCCCCACCATTGCTCTGCTTCCTGATGGGCGGGCGCTCGTTTTCGCGCCGCCGGGGGGGTCGGGCCGCACAATGAAGTTTTTCGCGTCACCGCCGTGCGACCCGCCCCTCGAGGATTGCGCCAAAGCTGCTGTGTGGTCGGCTTGTCTGTGCCACCTTGTCCTACTGATACTGCCTTCCTGCCTGGGACCACTCCGTTGCTGTACTGCTACTGTCTGTGTCGTGAGTCCCTCTTATTATTGATTTTTGTAAATTGCGCATGTGCTTGTGGGATACTGATGGCCCTCTTGTTTTGTTTCTTTTAGGTGGGCCCATTGATTGAAGGTTGTGGTTCCTCCCGGTCCCCCCACCCCCTCTCCCTTTATATTAAGAGGGATCATATAAGAGGGATTATATAAGGGGGATCATTAGGTTTGGGCCGTCAGTAACCTGTATTGAAATTTTTTTTCTAATAACCATAATGGAGGCATCTGGGGATAGTGAGCTTTGGGCCCCGTCTGGGCGGGTGAAGCTCTGCCCCTTGCAGTGCAAGTCCTCTGGGTGGACTTAGCACTGTTTGTACCATTTGGGCCAAGAGCATCTTTTTGGACCATGGCCGGGTGGGCGTACTTGCCCCTAGCCCTTCACTGCCTGCGGCCTCTCCAGAACCCATGCTGCTGCGCTCAGCCCCCAGTGAGTGGGAAGCCAGCAGGGGGTCCCATGTTGATTTGGCGCATGGGTGGCCAGTCTCGAGAGGCAGATCTCGCGAACGGCTCCTAAGAAGGCCACGAGTAAGAGGCGGCACGTCAAGCCCGTTTACTCGGATAATGACGATCTTTTTGATGATCTGGCCTCTGTGGCGGAAGGTGAGTTGCCAGATGATTCCCGTTCCGCTGTGGATTATTCCGCTGGCGATGACAGTATGTCTGGTGCTTCCTCAGATGAGGATGCGTGGCTCCCTGATGATACGGAGAAATTGCTGGCTTCAGTTTTTGAGACTGTACACATTGTTCCTCCCAGAGTGGCTAAGAGGAAGCAAGGTGATTTGTTTAAGCCTGAAAGACAGAGGCGATTCTTTCCGGAGCAGGCCCATTTTTCTAATATGATTTTCATGGAATGGGAAAGGCCTAACAAGCTACCCTTGGTGCCTAAGGGCCTGGATAGGCAGTATCCCTTCCCTGAGGAGCTGGTCCAGCTATGGTCTCGTCCTCCCGAGGTGGATTCCCCTGTGTCGAGATTGTCCAACACTATTATTATGCTTTCACCTGATACCGCTTCCTTACGTAATCCAGTTGACAAACGCATGGATCAACTGGTCTGCCATGTGTTCACTTTTGCTGGTGCCCTTTTTTGCCCTGTGTGTGCCGCGGCGATGGTCTCTCTAGCCATCAGAAGGTGAGACATCTTGTGGATAGAGCTAAGGCTCGCAAGCGAGCGGAGGAGTATAAAGAACTCAAGGCCTGCTTGGAATTCATTGGTTTTGTTGCTTCTGCCATGGACGATGGGGTCCGGCTTGGTGCCAGGATTTCAGCCCTGCTTGTTGCCCTCCGCCGCTCGTTTTGGCTGCGGCAATAGTCGGCTGATGCCACGGCCAAAAAGTCGCTTACGAGTATCCCCTTTGTGGGGCACAGGCTGTTTTGGGAGCTTCTGGACCTCCTGGTCAAGGATGGTAGACTCCCTCAGAGACGGAAGCCTGCTCGGCCCTTTTGGAGCTCATCTGCCTATCGCTCCTTTCGAGGAGGAAGAGGCTCTTCATTTTCAGGTGGCCGCAGAGATACCTGGGGTAGAGGTAGGCCCCGCCCGACCCAATCCCGCTTGGGAAGCAGAGTCCAAGCCCCCTGCCAAGTCCTCTCAGGCGTGAGGAGGCGCCCTCACCCGTCTGGGGGGGGGGGGGGGTGGCGGCTTCTGCTATTTGCTCATATCTGGAGACAGCGCGTCTCGGATCGGTGGATTCAGGAGGTGGTGTCCTCCGGTTACAATATAGAGCTGGCAGTCAGGCCGCCCACAAAATTTCTTTGGTCTCGGATATCCCTAAACCCATTGAAGGCACAGGGCCTGAGAATGGCTGTGCAACACCTCCGGTGGTTAGGTGTGATTTGCCCTGTTCCTCGGCAGGAGCAGGGTCAAGGTTTTTACTCCAACCTGTTCACGGTTCCCAAGAAGGACGGAACTTTAAGACCAATCCTGGACCTGAAGGGTCTCAACAGGTTTGTCAGGGTCAGACATTTCCGCATGGAAACCTTACGGTCAGCAGTGAGCTCGCTTCGGCCTGACGACTTTATGGCCACGGTGGACACCAGGGATGCCTATTTGCACATCCCGATATTCCAGGGACATCAAAAGTTCCTGAGGTTTGCTCTGGAGGATCAGCATTACCAGTTTGTGGCTCTGCCATTTGGGATTTCCTCAGCGCCCCGCGTCTTCACCAAGGTGCTGGCGGGCATCATGGCCATCCTGAGGAGTCAGGGCATTCGTGTGCTGCCCTATCTGGATGACTTGCTGATTGCGGCCCAGTCCCTGCAGCAGGCCAAGAGCGATGCTTGGACGGTGTTGTCTACCCTGGAGGCCTTCGGCTGGGTAGTCAGTTACCCACAGTCTTTTATCACTCCCTCAACAGTGAGATCTTTTCTGGGAATGACGATAGACACCTTTCAGGTGAAGGTCTTTCTGCCACAGCAGAAGGTGTCGGGTCTCCAGACGCAGGTGCAAGCCTTGCTGTCTTGTCAACTGCCATCGATCCATCTGGGGGTGAGACTGGTGGGCCTAATGGTGTCATGCTTCGAGGCAGTGCCCTTCGCCCAGTTTCACGAGACCTCTACAATTGAACCTGTTGACCGGCTGGGACCGGATGCAGGAGTCACTGGAACAGGAATTTTCACTGTCCCTCTTGTGGTGGTTGGACTCCAGGAACCTGTTGGTGGGCAAGTCCTTTCTGACTCCCCGTTGGGAGATAGTTACCACGGATGCCAGGCGTGGGGAGGCGTTTGGCAGACTCAGAAGATCCAGGGTCACTGGGGTCCACAGGAGAACCTCTTACCCATAAATCTCTTGGAGCTGAGAGCGATCCGGTTGGTGCTTCTTCGCTTGACTCCCCACTTAAGGGATCGTGCGATCCAGGTTCGCTCGGACAATCAACGGCTGCCGCCTACATCAATCACCAAGTCAGTATTACCGGTGTGGATCCTCCCTTTGAACCTCTGTGCGATGCTGCATTGCCTATTTTGACTCTCAAGGTGGCCTTTTTGGTAGCAATCACCTTGGTGCGTCGTGTATCGCAGCTGGCTGCGCTTTGTATGAAGCCTCCCTATTTTGAGCGGCATAAGGATAAGGTGGTTTTTCGCTTTAAACCTGATTTTTTGCCTAAGGTTGTTTTGCCTTCCTTATGTCCTGCACCGACTAATTCTAAGGAAAGGACCCTCCATGCCTTGGATGTGGTCACAGCCATTAAGTATTACCTGGTTGCGACTGAATCCTTCAGGAAGTTGGATTTGCTCTTTGTCCTGACAGAGGGCTCTAGGAAAGGTTTGCCACCAGCCAAGTCCACTCTCAGTAGGTGGATCAGACAGGTGGTGGTGCAAGCATATTCTGCCAAGGGGAAGGAACCCCCTTTTCGGATCACAGCTCATTCTACTAGAGCTATTGGTGCCTCTTGGGCTTTTCAGCACCAGGCATCGGTTGAACAAGTTTGTAAGGCCGCTACTTGGTCTTCTGTTCATACTTTTACAAAGTTCTACAAGGTGGATGTCAGGGCCTCAGCTGACGCTGTCTTTGACCGGAAGGTTCTTCAGGCGGTAGTGACATGAACTACATGCTGTTCCGCACTGGGGATCCTGCCCTATATGGACCCCACCCTTGCTCATTATCTCTTGTTTGCCTGTTATGGTGATTACCATGTTTTCTTGGACTTGAGTCCTTTAGTCTTGTTTGGAGAGAGTACAAGCTGAAGCTATGTGAAGTAACATGGTTTCTTGGCCTCCCAGCCTGCCTCCTCTTTACTGCTTTTTAACCACTGGGGAGTGATAGAGAGACACCTGCCTTTATAGGGGTCGGGAGAAGCGACAGCTTTTGATCTGGCATTCAAGCGCCCTCTGGGGGCGGAATACCCACATGTCATCACTGGGACGACCTGGACTGGATATACTCAAAAACAATTCTACAGGCGAGTTTCACAGAATTGTATTTTCTTAAAGTCCCCTTATCACCCTTGGGAACATTCTCAAATGGGTTATTTCGAAGCATCTCAAAATCTCCAATTATATGTGAATACCTTATGTATTCTAAATGACGCCACTTGTTTTGCTTCAATTTCTGGGTTGTAGCTGAGCTGGAAAGGCCATGCCATGGCACAGATTTATAAACTTTGAGCTTGCTCAGCTGTAGTCACATGCAAGTTTAAAGTAAGATGCCTAAAATATCCCACAGGTCTAAAACCAATTCACTTTAAGATTCTTATAAAAGTTTCTTATGCTCAATAACACCAGAAAGATTTAGGCTTTGTCCATAAAGCCCATTCAAAGCTGATACAAACTCACAAGACTGTCTCCCATAGGATACAATCTTAAACTCTACCCGCGGAGCTATTACACACCAATTGTGTGAATCAATCACCAAATAAAATGAAAGGGTACCAGATTACTTCTTTTGACTTCTGGTGACTGGTTCACTCAAGATTTTAAGCACAATTGGTGTGTAATAGCTCCACTGGAAGAATTTAAGATTGTATCCTATGAGAGACGATCTTGAGAGTTTGTATGAAGTCAGAGACCGTTTTGTGACCACTATGGTTTGCCGCGCTCACTCATGTCGAGCAAAACAGGGCAGAGTGGCTGTTAGACCTCTTACTTTGATTGGTCCTGGAGAAATAAAATGGAAAGAGAGACAAATTTTGGGCTGTTATACGGCCTCTTCCCTGCGCTCCAGGAAATGGAGGACAGGCATCAGGTGATTTGCTTCCTTCATTATTGTTGCCGTTGGGTGTACAGTCCTTTTAAGGACCTTTTGCTAGTCACCCAAGCTACCTTTCTATTTTCAAATTAAAGTTCCTCTTCCATCTGTGATATTGAAGTAAAAATACTCTAACAATGAAATTTGGCAGAAAATAGAACCCCTCTAAATCAATGGGCATGCTTTGAGATCGATTTTGGCAAATGCCACATGCATGTTTGGAATGTTTATGCAATGCCTCACCTTGAAGTCTCGCTGCTGGCTACTTCCATCACTGGGTCTTTGTTGTTTGCCACCTCATTCACCAGGTTCTCTGTTGTCACTTTCTCTGCTGGGTCTTTTGCTGATACGTCTTCCGCTGCCTCCTTGCTTAGTCATCTGCTCATCACTGCTGCTTATGGGTCCACTTCACCACCTGGTGCTCCTCTACTCCACACTGTCAGGCTCCCCTCTGCCAGTATTCGTGACTGACATGCCCCCACTTATCAGTGAATGGAGTAGCGTGCTGCAGACACTATTATGAGGATGGGAAGGGGGGCAAGTCTTGTCCATCAAGTAGCTTGTGAATGGTGGATTAGCTTTCGAAGAACCCCTAGACAAGAAGCCTCCAAATTGCTTATTTGTTGTAGGCTAGTTGCGCAGCATGATATAGGCAACTTTCCTTCGTAGAGAGAAATCTGCTTTTGGCAGAGAGAAATCTGCTTTCTTCTTTACAAGGATAATTGTTCTGTCTAAATACATTATACTGTAGTACTGCAGTGTACACTACGGTAGTACTAACTTTCAGCAACTTATAACTTACAGTATACAGTAGCACTGTAGTAATCAGTGTTTAGAGTAACTTAAAGTCATACTTTAGTAAAAAAAAAAAAAAAAAAAATTATACTCCCCTTTCATCCAGCGCAGGCTATCACTGCTGTGGTGTAAAGGCCGGGCCAGTCCCATGCCGGGCGCCGCTCCCTTGCTGCCTCAAAGATCAACACCGCTGTACAGAAAGGGACTATAGCACACCCCACCCCCTCATCACAGTAACTGTGGCACACCCCTCTAAATTGCAGTAAATAGAGAGGGGCATGCCATAGTTCCTGTAACAAGAGGGCAAGGTGCTCTGTAGTCCCCTTCAGAACAGCAGGACTGACGGCGGGCGATCTGGTAAGTGCCTTTATGCCGCGATAGCCTGCGCTGGATGAAAGGTGAAGATATTAACCTTTCCTTGTAAGGTTTTAACCCTTTTCTCTCTTGGGAACAATTTCAGGATCACTAGTCGTACTTCTCTTTTCCGTGGGAAGTTTTTCCCTTATCCTGGGCTGCTTGGCCAGCTTTATCCTGGGGGGGGGGGGGGGGGGGGCTTGGCCAGCTTTATCCTCGGGGGGGCTTTGCCTGCTTTATCCTCGGGGGGGGGGCTTTGCCTGCTTTATCCTTGGGGGGGCTTGGCCTGCTTTACCCTCGGGGGGCTTGGCCTGCTTTACCCTCGGGGGGCTTGGCCTGCTTTACCCTCGGGGGGGCTTGGCCTGCTTTACCCTCGGGGGGGCTTGGCCTGCTTTACCCTCGGGGGGGCTTGGCCTGCTTTACCCTCGGGGGGGCTTGGCCTGCTTTACCCTCGGGGGGCTTGGCCTGCTTTACCCTCGGGGGGCTTGGCCTGCTTTACCCTCGGGGGCTTGGCCTGCTTTACCCTCGGGGGGGGGGGGGGGGCTTGGCCTGCTTTACCCTTGGGGAGCGGGGCTTGGCCTGCTTTACCCTTGGGGAGGGGGCCTTGGCCTGCTTTACCCTTGGGGAGGGGGCCTTGGCCTGCTTTACCCTTGGGGAGGGGGCCTTGGCCTGCTTTACCCTTGGGGAGGGGGCCTTGGCCTGCTTTACCCTTGGGGAGGGGGGCTTGGCCTGCTTCACCATTGGGGAGGGAGGCTTGGCCTGCATTACCCTCGGGGAGGGAGGCTTGGCCTGCTTTACCCTCGGGGAGGGGGGCTTGGCCTGCTTTACCCTCCTGGGGGGCTTGACCTGCTTTACCCTCCTTGGGCGCTTGGCCTGCTTTACCCTTGGGGGGCTTGGCCTGCTTTACCCTCGGAGGGGCTTGGCCTGCTTTACCCTCGGAGGGGCTTGGCCTGCTTTACCCTCGGAGGGGCTTGGCCTGCTTTACCCTCGGAGGGGCTTGGCCTGCTTTACCCTCGGAGGGGCTTGGCCTGCTTTACCCTTGGAGGGGCTTGGCCTGCTTTACCCTCGGAGGGGCTTGGCCTGCTTTACCCTCGGAGGGGCTTGGCCTGCTTTACCCTCGGAGGGGCTTGGCCTGCTTTACCCTCGGAGGGGCTTGGCCTGCTTTACCCTCGGAGGGGCTTGGCCTGCTTTACCCTCGGAGGGGCTTGGCCTGCTTTACCCTCGGAGGGGCTTGGCCTGCTTTACCCTCGGAGGGGCTTGGCCTGCTTTACCCTCGGAGGGGCTTGGCCTGCTTTACCCTCGGAGGGGCTTGGCCTGCTTTACCCTCGGAGGGGCTTGGCCTGCTTTACCCTCGGAGGGGCTTGGCCTGCTTTACCCTCGGAGGGGCTTGGCCTGCTTTACCCTCGGAGGGGCTTGGCCTGCTTTACCCTCGGAGGGGCTTGGCCTGCTTTACCCTCGGAGGGGCTTGGCCTGCTTTACCCTCGGGGGGGGGGGGGGCTTGGCCTCCTCTCTTCTGGGAGGCATAGCCTGCTTTATCCTGGGAGGCCTTGGCCTCCTCTCTTCTGGGAGGCTTGGTCGTCTTTTTACTGGGAGGCTGGGCCAGCCTTTTTCTTTCTCCCACTTTTTTCCTGTGGATTTCTTTCTCACTGGGAGCTTTTTGTCCGGGAGCTGTTCCACTGGCGTCCATCATCACACTGTGGATACTGAACAGAAGGGGCCCTACAAGAAGCAAACAAACTAAGTAAGATGGCACGATGAAAAAATTAGTATGGAACACTGTAAGGCACCCCAAAGAAACAGTAAACCAATTTACAGTACCTGTACAGAGGTATTGACGGTGAATTGTGAAGTTTTTCTTTTTAGATCGGGACACTGAGAAGCCAAAAGCCTGATAGGTAATCTTAAGGGTTCATTGATGAGCGGTGGCCAGCGGAGACAATCGGGAGGCACCCCAAATTACTGTACTGTCTTTCATTTTCACAATATTAGTGAGAGATTTAATTATTTAAGCTGGAGTCCGTTTTTTTTTTTTTTTTTTTTTACTGACTAGCAACCACTCTGACTCCACAGCCCTGTTTGTATCATTCTCTTCAGGCCCAACTATGTAAATATACTTTAGTTGTGAAGTTAAGTGAAGAACTAAAGGTTCATATTTTGTCGCTGGGTGTCGGGGCAAGAAAAGTTGGGGGAAATTCTACAAGACACAGATGGCAACAAGAAAACCTTGGGATGTAACCGCTCCTGTATCCTTGTTTTTTGTTCAATGCTTTTCTAGCAAAAGCGACTTTGTGCCAGGAACCTGAATTCTAGCAAATTTATTCTTAAGAAAGTTTTCATCTTACAGCGCTAGGCTTTTTTCCTATATTTCTTATATACTCTTCTTGAAGTTTTTCCAAATTAGGTTTTAAATGCCAATTAGGAGGGTGAATAAAATAAAATGAAAGCAAATACAGGCAAAATGGCCCAACCTTATGGATAGTTAGACTGTTGAGAGAACAAGCAGAACCTTTGCTCTTAGCGTGGCTTTGAGAAAGCTATCCGGCTTAATGAACACATTAATTAGAAATATAACTATTTATAAGATGATAATTAGAGACGAAGCACCGTAAACTGGGCTTTTCCTGCAATTAATGGAGGATTAATTACTGGAGGTAATGAAGTGGATTTTTAAATACATTAAGGTGAAGTACAGAGATGTGCAAGGCTTTGTGATAGTTGCATAATTATTTCAGGCTGTTTGAGCATAGCTCGTATAAGATCGCTAATAAGCATCATTGCATCATTATGTATGCACTTAAAAAGACTTACCACCAAAATGAATCTCTAATTATTTCTAATTGGCAGGACTCTGTGTAGTCATTGAGCTGTTTGTAGTCATTTTAAGGTTCATTTAACTATGCTTAGGGCCATGTGATGGGGAGGAATTAAGAAAAAAATCCCTTGCAGTATGCTGGCCTTGGCTAGCACAGTTAATCAATTGTGGTGGGCTTGTGTTTTAAATGCACTTACTCAGGTAGGGGTCAGAGCCTTTTGTAGTCCAGGCAGAGCTTTTCGTTTTGAAGGCTCTTGACTGTATTCTTTTGCAATTAGTTAAATAAATGTGTCTGTCAGTGTAATTTGGGTATCCAGCACAACACTGCTCTTTCATCACTCTTCCTCAATGTTGGATATTAACTTCTCTGTGTAGCAAATAATGTTTCCTAATTCCAGTCCCCCATGGCATATACAGCCCTTGCTGTTTTTTTTTTAAATCAATGACATGCTACCTATTATTGTTCATTTGCTAACTTCTATAACACTTAGCATTTCAACACAAACCTCCAACCCGCTCCTGATTGATTGGTGAGAGAAAGTTTCTTTCCAAGGACAATATTTAGGCATTTAAGGATATCTCCTTAAGGAATTGATCATTAAACATTAAAAGGGTAAACAAAGAGCAATTGAATTCTGACATTTGCCAGAGTTGTGTAGTCCATGGTATCTATATGTAAAATGTTGACAGCTGCTCCTATTAAAGGATACAAGCTGGCAAAAGACATTGTTCATTTTGACTTTCTACTTGGCTTTTTATCCAGATGCTCTGTACATTTAGACCTATTTGAGGATTTCTGTGCCTTAC
Organism: Gastrophryne carolinensis; assembly: GCA_027917425.1. Classification (NCBI taxonomy): domain Eukaryota; kingdom Metazoa; phylum Chordata; class Amphibia; order Anura; family Microhylidae; genus Gastrophryne; species Gastrophryne carolinensis. The sequence goes on along the minus strand of CM051237.1, from coordinate 157,862,418 downwards.
CGGGGTGTGAGTTTCAAATAATTTATTGTCAGTGGTCTATGATCGGAGTAGGGTTATTTTTAACTCCCCTGTATCAGATTTATTATTATATCCCATTAGGACAGAGTCTGTGAAAGTTTTTCAATAGGTACCTTGGTCTGTTAAATGTAATCAGAGCCATCTGTAGTGTGTTGTTAAGGTATATAAACCATTCGCACAGCTTAAGAAAACAGTGGTGAAGCAAATTGCAGTCTAGTAAAACGAAGGTCATGGGGACCTTCCTTTTTCCCTTTATGAAAATGTGGTTCTAATCATTGCTTTCATGTCTTGATTTTGTGGATAAGAAATGTTTGAAACCAATTTTATAATAATAAGGGACATTGATATTTCATTTTCCGACTTTCTAAACTTCAACCTAAGTGGTAGTGCAGCAAATGCTTTTCCTCTTAACAAGCTGGTGATAACATTGACCTAACCTTCTTGGGTTTAGGCAGCCAAACCAATTAAATATTGCATCTCTATGTGGAAGGGCTGACTTACGGAATTTATCTTCTGTCTAACTTCAGGGTGGTAACTACTTCTAGTGTTTTTTTTTTCTGGTATAATATTTCCCACAGATTAGGTTTAAGCTGTTTTTGTATAAGTGAATATGTTTTGCTGCCATATATAGGTCTGTTTCATGGAATTACGTTTTTACTTTAAACCAGTGTGTGTTTTTATTCCTTGTCCAATCATTCTATTAGATTTGGTATGCTAGGAGATTTGTAGGAATATCCCAAAATATCTCCAAAATGTTGCTATATGTGTAATTCAGTTTTTTGTAAGACTTAGAATATGGGGTCAATTCAGAGCATGCTAAGAATACTCACTTCTCTTTAGGAGAGAAATCTGCCATTCACTTTAATTGTTTACCAGGCGTAACATTTCACCTGGCTCTGATTCGGCCACAAGATAGACAATGAAAGTAAATGGTAATTTTCTCTCCTAAAAAGAAGTGGGTTTTCTCACTAGGCTCTGAATCGACCACTATGTGTACCAAGCAAAAATGTTACAAAAAAACACAAATTGGTCTTTATGTATGATACTGCAATCTTTTTGGATGAATAGTTACAACTTTTTTAAAATGTAAATTCTACTCTATTTTTGACCATTTTTCAAATGGACGGTACATGTAACGGGCATAATTAGCCTACTATTGCCTCATCTCATGCTCATTTTATTTTAAAGGAACTGTAAACTCAATAGGAATAATACATTAGGCAGCATACCTGATGATGGTCCCAAGCATCCCTCCTCCATTTTGTACAGGGCTCCAAAGTTTTCTTCTCCTTTCAATTTGTTTCTCCAGGACTGGGCATAAACAGCCACTTTGTCCCTTTGTGCTCTCAAAATGAGCAAGCCTGAAAAGCCACAGTGGTCCCATATCTCTCTATGACCACAGCAGAGAATGCTCCTGACTCAAACAGCTGCACCATGACATGCCTTTCCCAGCTCAGCAGCAACCCAAGAAATTGAAGCAAAGAACACTGCTTCACTGTGCATACATAAAATATTAACCAAATTTCTCTCCTTTTCCACTCCAGGCAGTCTGCATTCAGTAACGAATGGGTTGACTCTCGACTGAAGGGCGTAGACTGCAAGACAAAGGTGTGGTTCCCCCTGGCATTTATATACTTCTGGCTGCACCTCCACAATCCAGTTTCATTCTTGCAGTTGGACTGGACTGCGAAGTTGTACTTAGATTTATATTCTTCTAAATTTTATTTTTTTCTTGTCATAGGATTTTTACTTAGGAAGTAGGGGCATTTAACCCTGTCTGTCTTCTATGCCCCTATATCTCACTGATCTGGTGGACTCATTATGCCTCCTCAGCTTAGCTGTTGGGGCGCTTTGGGGTGTCACTTTTGTTTTATAAAGTAGTCACTCTTGGTCTGAAGTTCCGTCTTAAGGAAAGTCAACTGCAGGTTTGTTGTCTGGTAAACCTGCTGGGGGGACAAGGGGAATCATTTTCCTTTTTATTGTTTTTCCCACAGTTTATTTTGTTGAGTATGGCATTTTAAAAATTTGATTTTTGCACCCTTTTTTGCAGGCGAGTATGCTCGAGTGAGGGGGCGGAGCTATGCAGCGAGCAAGGATTGCTGCCTGGTCCTCAACCTTTTTTTGCCACTGCCGGGCAGAGTTGGAGTGGTTTTGTCTGCTACTGCCTCTACCACTGCCCGGGTCTTGTTGCTGCTTGCAGCTGTTCATTCCCCGGGATAGCGGGGCTGCCTTGGGCAGCGGGGTGGCTTTCCCAGCTTTGCGCCACCTTTTTGCCACCTTTTTCTGGGCCGCTTTCCCGGGTTGACGTTGGGGCTGCTCCAGGTCTCGCTGCGGCCTGGGCTGGTCGGCTGGCTGCTTCGGGAAGCAGCCCTGCTACAAGAACTGTCGCCATGGTCACTGCTGCAGCTGCTCTTGCCTGTTAGCTGTGGTCTTCTTTGCACCTGAGTGAGTATTTGTGTTTGTATATGTGTTTATATGTTTATTTATACATATGATATTAGTGCCTAATTATTAATTTTATTATTTCTTTTATTTCGTAGAATGTGGGAAAGTCAAAGCAATATTGGTGTGGTTCACCCCTAAAGGTCTCGGAGTAGTCACTTGTGACTATCAAGGTCTCTTATATACTTCAGTCTAGCACCTCAGGATATATTTGAATGGTTTGTGTCACCATGACGGAGGCATCTGGGGTAATCTGGTCTGGTACCTTAGCAGACAGGGTCACCTCATGTCCAGTATACATGCTAAAGTCTCTGGATAAGGACAGTACTATTTGTGCTGACTGCACTACAGTAGTAATCGCTAGGTTTTAGAGACTTTGGGCGCTGGGCCCTCGGAACTAGAGCTTCTTCGGCTGCTCAGCCCTGCAAGGATAACCAGGGGGATAGTGTTCAGCAGGATATTGTGGAGAGGCTGGCCCGCATTGAAAGCCATTTAGAACCACCGGTTCCAAGGAAGGCATTAGAGAAAAGGAAGCATTTGGGTTCCTCTGGTTCTAAGGAGGATATGTATGCTTGCATAGTTTCTCAGGAGGAGTTATCAGATGATGAACTTTCATCCAATATGGAGTAATTCAGATTCAGGGTCCTCCACACAGAGGGGCTTCTCAGTTTAAAGAACAAATGGAGATCTGGTTAGTTCAATTTTAGAGATTTTGGATATCTCCGCTCCTAAGATTTCCAAGAGCCAGAAGAGCAAAGGTAATTGTTTCCTGAGCAAACTCATTTTTCCAATCTTATGCAAAAGAAATGGCAGAAGCCGGATAGAATTCATCCCATTCCTAGAATGCTGAGTACTAATTATTATTTTTCCCAAGATTTGATTATTTATGGTCCGCCTCTTTGGGATACCGGAAAGATATTTGGAACAGACCAAAATAGGGCAAGATCTATCTGGCGAAATAAGGCAAAGCCCCCTCAGGCATGAGGGGATGCCCCCACCTGCAAGGTTGGACAGCTTCTGCATTTTGCTCCCATTTGGAGGCTTCAGGTCTTTTGATACAGAAGGCTGTTTCTTCAGGTCGCCACCCCGGTTTACGAGTTCTGGCTTTGACGGTTTGACTATTGAAACCTCCATTAGAGCAGAAAAGGGCCTTTCTGGACTTTGATTCAGACATGAAAGCAGACTTCATAAAAGATTTACTACATAGTCTGACAAGTATTTATTGCTTAATGTGAGTCTAGGGGTTTTGCCTGTAGAAATTTTTCTATCACCAGAATTCTGGAATTTTTGCAGAAGGGTCTTAATGAGGGTATTTAATTGAGCACTCTAAAAAGACAGATATCTGCTTTATCTATCCTTTTTCTCATGAAACTCGTTGCTGAGAATAAACTTATTAGGACGTTTTTGCAGGGGGTCACCCATGTAAGCCACTGGCAGAAGCGTCATGGAGGGAGTGGGGGGGGGGGCATTATACCGCACTTCCTGTTCTAGAGGGGTTGGGGGGGTTCAAGCTGCTGCTTGCGTATGCGCCGTTGGACCAGGAAAGAAGGCGAGTTTATGGACGACCTGGGGTGTTTCACACAGCGAGGAATCCCGATTCTGGATGCCCGGGGGGAGGGAATCAATCAGCCCGGGAATATTATTAACTGGGCTGATCTCCCTGGGTTCTGGTCCACTCTAAGTGTGTCCATGTGTATGGAACCAAATTATCTAGGTTTGTTTTTGTTTTTCAATAGATTTGTGCAAATTATAGAGGAAATAAAGGTGCGAAAGCTCTAAAATTCTCCTTCCTGTTCTGATTGATTTTTACATGACAAAAATTTACATTTTAAAGTGGACCACAAGTGTAAAACAGACACATATTTACAAGAGGAGGGTACTCTGCACTGTGAAATCTTCATGCTCTTGAAATTCTGGGTCCCTGGTCTGCGGAATCTGCAGGTGCAACAATCAGAATCCCCATCAACAGTACTCGCAAGACTTCAGCCATGCGGGCGGTTGCTAGAGGAACTGCTTCGGGTGACTCAAGTACACAGGTACATGACCTCAGACAGCAATCTAGTAATGCTGCTGGCACATGCACAGTGGTGACAGACTCAAACAGGAATATTTATTTCCCCCTCCTTTCTTTCTCCCTTCTTTCGGCAACATAACATTATATTGACACTGCATCAGGTAATCAGGCAGGCAAATGATTTTTCTAAAACCATTTTAAATGTTCTACGTTGAGGTGCCGCCATTGGGACTTCTCTGGAACTTCTACTTAAAGCGGACCTTCACTCTAACTAAGAGTCTATTTATATGTTTCCCACACCCTGTACATACAGATTGTTCACATTAAAAATCATCCTACCTGCATCTACTGCATGTTAGGAGCCTTTAAACATCCAAGATGGCGGCTTATGGAAGCCGCCATCTTATCAGGCAGCCTGCAAACAGGAAGTGTCTCCTGACTGTACTGCTCTGCATTCTGGGACTGCTGACCTTTACCTGACCCCAGCCCTGCTCTGTCTGAGCAAAGCACAACTATAACCCGCCCCCCTGTACCTTATCCCACTCTCTTCTCCTCAGTAAGTGTGATGCTTCTGAGTCAAGATGGCGGCGCCCATATCCTAAATTCCTGAACAGAGTTGCAGCCCAGTGGGGGAAAGAATAATAAGTTAGTGACTAAAAACGTAAAATATATTAATTTTAGATGCTGGGGAATCGTTTTATAAGGGTTTGGGCTTTTCATTAAATCACGCTGAAGGTCCGGTTTAATTTTTCTGGTCATTTTAGCCATGGAGAGAAGCACATAATCATGGACCTCCATGCCTCAAGAGCTTTTACCCTCTTGGTTGTTTTGGACAATGTATATAAAATAAGTGTAAAGGCCTCCCCTGTGGGCTGAAAAGAAACGAATAGCCTGCAGTCTTAATCCTTCACATCACTAGGTGAAACGCCACCCTTCTACAGAAAAAGGGGTGTGCTGAATGCCCCACACCGCATAACAGCCAGGGAATTCCTAACACCAGCACTGATACTGAAGACTTTTGTGATCTTGTGATCCATTCTTCCAGTCACCAGATCTTCACGTGACTGCTGGCTCCCAACAGGGATATATATATATATATATATATACACAAGCCCCCCACATGAGATTGATTGGCTACTGTGGGGCTGCAATCTCCATGCAAACAAGGAAGTAGGGATGTACCAGGACAGGGAAATACCCTTTCTAGTTTGAGTTCAGGCCTCCCAGTGTCCTTGCATGCTTCCACTGCTTCTTGTGTCTACAATGGAGGGACATGCCACACTGCTTTGGTAAACTTCCCCCAGTGCAGTAAATGGAGTTGGGCATGCACATGTTGGACTGTTGTGGGGGGCAAGGACAAAAATGACAGGTAGTTGGTCAGGTGCTCAAGCATTTCTGGGGTGTATGCACACTGATAGACTTGTTCTGAACCTGCTGCCTGCAGAAAAGGAGAGTCCTTTTTTTCCCCACTAGTCTCCTTTTATACTAAAGTTTAAAAAAATGTTAGTTCCAAACTTTTTAGCTGTTTTCATTTTCATATTAGTCACTATTTGGAACTGTAAAATATTTTATCGGCAGATGTTAGGAGTATTGACAAATGTTCTTGCTTTCTTGTATTCTAGACAGTATTCTAGTCACCTCTGGCCGTACAGCTGTTATTGCACTGCATATCCCAAGGACATCAACCAGGGTTGTCCCAGAGAGACAAGGTTTTGTTTGTGGTTTTTAGCTGCACAGAGCATCATGGGAAATGTAGTTCAGCAGCAGATGGACTGCCAGAGGTTTTTCCCTTTTTCTGATTAAACGGCTTCAAGCTGATAAGTAGCCTTCAAGACAAGCAGTTAGACTCTACCACGCAGCTTGTTCTTTACACTTTCTATCGATCATTATTGCCCCTTAAATTTTTCTTCCAACGAATCAAAACTTGTGATAATATTTATATACCTTCATCTTATAATATATATAACTTTATGGGACTGTTCTGTCTTCATCCCAAAGTTTAATATATATTGGGAAGTACTGAATGACACTGACCTCATTTCCTTTATAACAATGAAAATTAATAGTTTCACATTTTTATGAGGCTGATAGTCCAGATGTAGTGTATATTTAATTAAGTGTAGTTTCCTCTCGGTTATGGTATGTGTATCTGCTTTTTGTCGTAATTTCTTTCTAGTTTTACAATTTTCCACATGTTTTCCTTCATCATTTATGATTTTTTTTTTCAAAGAGCAGCTATGAGGATTTAAATCACTTTAGCATGCAGCAAAACAGTACCCATTCAAACAATAAACGCCATTTTAAAAAGCCTTTAGATCTTCTGTCACTTCATAAATAAAAATGTATAAAACATTATGCAGTTGTAGTGCCCACCTGCTAATTAAATGCAGATATCCTCAAACTTATTTTCAAATCTGCCTTTTCTGTTTCAACTCTGCCTGTGCGGAGAATACATATGGCTCTTGTGAAATTAATGATGCCTTTGGAGCAGCTGTTAAATTTAGGGCAACTAATTTTATCCAATATTTTAATTGATTACCTGTGAAGAAATTAGCAAATTAACACATGTTGTGCACCAAGTAAATACACTTTTATAGACCTCCTAGGAGTTTGGCTAATTTTTAGTAACCATTTATACACTAGTTGTTTTCAGTCTGGCTAGGTGTCGATTGAATAAAGACAGAGCTATGGGTCTGTCACATTGGGAAGATATTGGAGAACCTTCATTATCTGGTGGGAGGCTCGCAGAAGAAGCGAGCCAAGCATCTGTGTGTTCTGAAAGGCTCTACATGAGAAGCAGATTGGAACGTAATGACTCTTTCACAGAATTTTTGTAACATATGGGCCTATCTGGATCTGAGGAGGCTTTGAAGATCTTTCAAGTTGACTAAGTGACTTAACCTTTGCCATTGTGATGGGCCTCTTTATGGCAATCCTCCTTTTCAATTAATTCAACTTTTTTATTTTATTGCCAAATATTTTTTGTATAGTATATATAGTTTAATATAGTTTTGTATATTTTCCCCACATATCGTACTCTGGTCTTAATATATTTTTATTTTTTGTAATAAAGCACGTAGGATATTTGTTTGATTGAAAGTTTGCACTGTGTGTAAGAGAGATTTTAGGTGTATAATAGGCATATGATTTTCTGTAAATACTAGCATCAAGTAATATTTTTTTTTGTCTTAGGCACGTTAGGTTCTCAATATGTTAAAATTCTTGACCAGTCAACGACGATAAAATATATATCTTCCTCCCCGCAGGTGTTTCCTCCTCCAACATGTGTAAATGTACCCAATACCAATATTTTGCTCCCTGCTGGCCAGTGCCAGCCTCCTCCAAGACAGATTTCCACCCCCATGCCCACCCTTTTCAGACCAGATAGACAGCTGGGAGGACAATCTTGGCATCAAGTAAATGTTCACGTACTTGAACAGCTGCAGGGGACAAACAGTGAGTATAGGTTTTTTTTTTTTTTTTTCTACCCGGGCTGTCCCTTTGATGACTATCCCGGGGGCGGGGATGGGCTGTAGTTACAAAAAGTGATTTTTTCCCCTTGTTTGTCATGGGAAACATTAACCAGGATGATTAGACCCCAAAAGACCTGTTGATGGAGAGCAGGTGACTGAAATTCCCTAAAAAGCCCAGAGGTACCAGACATTCTAGATGCATAGTAACAAGCCTGAGGAATTGTTCCCAAACCACTGCAATCTAGTTTGCAAAGATAGATGGGACAATGGCTGCTAAATTGCAGAAACAAGACGTTCTTTAAACCGGACCTTCACCCTGAATAAAAGCCTATCTTGTATGTCTTGTATGTCTACATACATACAGATTGCCCACATTAAAAATCATCCTACCTGCAAGTATTGCATTTTTTGAGCCTTTTAACATCCAAGATGGCGGCCCTTGGAGTCTCAGGCTGCCTGCAGACACGAAATGTCTTTGGGCTCATTGCATTCTGGGATTGCTGTTTTTTTCCTGACTCCAGCTCTGCTCTGTCTGTGCAAAGCACAGCTATAACCCCCCCCCTGCACTTTTCACCCCTTTTCTCAATATGTTATACATCTGAGGCATATTTTAGAGTCTTAAACAGAGTAGAAGCCCAGCAGGGAAAGAATAAATAAGCGACTAAGAACTTGAAATGTATTAATATTCTAAGTATACAGCACGTCCTGCTACAGAGAGTAATTCCTTATGTTTGGGTAATACATCCACAAGATGGCGCTGGACTGCAGAGATAGCAAAAAAGTGGCTCCTCCCGGCCCCTTATATTCCTGGGACCTCCCACAAATTCCCCAGTTCTTCTCTGCAGTCGGCGCTGCGAAGGCAAGAAGATGGCTCTCTCTACTCGCAGGTGAGCGGGGCTATTAGCCTGCGGCCCTGTAGGACTATTCCCATCCGTTCCTCTTTTTTCTGCACTGGTCGGGTGACGGTAGGCAGCACCGCTGTCAGGTGCTTAAGGAGCGCTGCTCCGACCGCAATCCCCCACCAAAGGGTAGGCGGTATAGGCCTATGGTGAGCCTTATGGGATGCCCCTCCCGCGCTATCGCCCCTCGCCCCCTGTCCATCGGTGGGCTCCTGTTAGGTTGGCCACTGCCCTCCCTCGCTCTCCCTGGTATTTCTGGGGGGGGGGGGGTGTATGTGTATTCTTCACTCCTTGGAATTGTATTCTGTGGTATGCTTTGGCTTTGTGTCGCCGCGTGTGTTGGTTGCACTGGTTGCTTTTTTAAAAAATGCTGCCACGAGCGCTTGTACAGCGTTCCGTGGTCGGCGGCGACTTTACCTCAGGCGCTGCTGCTCCATCATTGGCTGCCATGGTCACGTGGTTCGCGCTCTTCGGGGGGTTGGGCCTTGCGGATGGCGCGTTTTGCATCGCCCCTCGAGGTATCTGCGGGCGCCATTTTGCTCTCCTTATGCTGTGTGGATGCCATCTACCTACCGCGGTCCGTAAGTGCCCTTGCGGGCTGGCTTATTTTTTATATCTTATGTATGCATACCGCTTACGGGCCTTTCTGTTTGTCTTGCAGGCGGGTCAAACTTAATTGTGGTTTCTCCCGGCCTATCCCCTCTATTTAGTTGCTATTAGAGGCCTATTCTGCCTTTACCTCCCAATCCCTAGCGAGCTATTGGGGCATCCCGGGTGGCCTTATAGCGTAAATCCCTATTGGCCGGTTGGGCCACGATAATCACCATATGGAGGCTTCTCAGGATAATGTGCTTGGAGTTCCTTCGGGAAGGAAGGCTGTGTGTGGCGTGTGGGGTGTCCCCTACAAGTGATGACAATGTGCGGGTTTGTGTACCCTGTGCCCAGCAGGCGCTTGCCCTGCAATCTGGGTTACCTGTGGCTGAGCCTGCGCCCGTATGGCTTCGCCTACTCCCCCACGCTTACATCTGACTCCCAGTGAGGTGCATACCAGTGGGGAGTCTCAGTCTGATTTGTCTACCAGGGTGGCTAGCATTGAGAAGCTGATTGCTGGCTCTACAGCACGTAAGGCCTCTGCTAAGAGGCGGCATCTGGCGCCTGGCGTTACCCTTTTTCCTATGGAGGCTGAGGAATTTTTTGACCTGGCTGGCTATACCCCCCTGGAATAGGGGGGATTGTTCCACTCGTGCTCTTGGTGCCTCTTGGGCCTTTCAGCACCAGGCATCTGTTGAACAAGTTTGCAAGGCCGCTACTTGGTCTTCTGTTCATACTTTTTCTAAGTTTTACAAGGTTGATGTTCAGGCTTCAGCTGATGCTGCTTTTGGCCGCAAAGTTCTGCAGGCGGCAGTGGTTTAATCTGCATATTGTTGGGGGCCAATCCGGGTGGGGGGGACGGCTTCTGCTCTTTGCTCACGTCTGGAGGCGTCATGTCTCAGACTGGTGGATTCAGGAGGTGGTGTCCTCCGGTTACAAGATAAAGTTGGCAGCCTGGCCTGGCAGATCCCGGATGCCTCAAGACCCCCTGTCAGCTCAGGGCTTGTTGCTTGCTGTGCAGAATCTACTGGAGCTGGGGGTCATCTGCCAGGTGCCCTTAAGGGAAAGGGGCAAGGGCTATTATTCCAACCTTTTCACCGTTCCCAAAAGAGATGGGTCTGTCAGACCCATCCTGGACTTAAAGCTTCTCAACAAGTTTGTCAGATCCAGGCGTTGTCACATGGAGACTCTGCACTCAGCTGTAAGTTCACTGCGCCCAGGGCACTTCATGACCTCTGTGGACATCAAGGATGCTTACCTCATATTCCAGTCTTTCCAGGTCATCAGAGATTCCTCAGGTTCGCTCTGGAGGATCAGCATTACCAGTTCGTGGCATTGCCCTTCGGTCTCACTTTGGCTCCCAGGGTATTCACCAAGGTGCTGGCAGGCATTATGGCTCTGCTGAGAGCTCAGGGTATTCGCATTCTTCCCTATTTGGACGACATTCTTATCACTTCTCCGTCCTTCCAACAGGCAGAGCTGGATACTCAGCGGGTAGTGACCACACTGGATTCATTCGGCTGGGTGATAAACCACTCCATATCTTCGCTGTCTCCCTCTTTGGTGAAGCCATTTCTGGGCGTGAATCTGGATACAGCTCGGGCCAGGATCTTTCTTCCTCAGCAGAAGGTGGACAGTCTGCAAGCGTAAGCTCAGTTCCTTCTGTCCTGCCCTCATCCTTCCATCAGGCAGGGAATGCAGCTGGTGGGCCTGATGGTGTCCTGCTTCAAGGCGGTTCCTTATGCTCAGTTCCACATGAGGCTTCTTCAACTCCACCTCTTGTCTGTATGGGACAGGGACCCTGTGTCCCTGGATCAGGTTTTGGTTCTGTCCCCCCTAGCCAGGCGGCCCCTCTCGTGGTGGCTGGACTCAAGGAACCTGTTGGTGGGCAGATCCTTTCTGGCCCCTTGCTGGGAGACAGTCACCACGGATGCCAGTCTGACAGGTTGGGGGGCTTCTGGAGATCCCTAACATTCCAGGGGCAGTGGGGCGCTCAGGAGGCCCACACCGCTATCAACATTCTGGAACTGAGGGCGATCAGGTTGGTTCTAGCCCGCTTGACCCCGCACCTTCGGGGTCGGGCTGTTCAGGTACGCTCGGACAACCAGACGGCGGTTGCCTACATCAATCATCAGGGAGGGACCCGGAGCAAGGGGGCCCTCAAGGAAGTGTCTCTGATCCTGTCCTGGGCAGAGGACAATTTTCCCTGCATCTCAACTGTGTTCATTCCGGGGGTGGAGAATCTGGAGGCAGACTGTCTGAGCATGGGGACTTCATGCCTCGGGGAATGGTCCCTCGACAACAGGGTGTTTCGCTCTCTGTGTCACCGTTTGGGTCAGCCAGATGTGGATCTGTTTGCGTTCCGTCACAATCACAAGCTTCCAGTCTTTGTGTCTCTGTCCCTGGACCTTCTGGCCTTGGAGCCCTGGCAGGGCTTCCAGCTACTGTATGTCTTTCCCCCATTTCCCCTATTGGGCAGGGTTCTGCGAAAGATAGCTCAGGAAGGGGTGCCAGCAATCCTGGTGGCCCCCCGTTGGCCAAGAAGAATGTGATTCGCAGACATCATGCAGCTGGCGGTAGATCAGTACACCCTGCCCAAGGATCCAGACCTGCTCACTCAGGGGCGGCTACGCTACCCCAATTTACAAATGCTGGCTTTAACGGCCTGGCTGCTGAAACCTCCATCTTAATGGGAAAGGGGCTGCCTGCCTCTGTTGTTAACACCATGATCAGGGCTAGGAAGAAGTCCTCTTCTTCCATCTACTATAGGGTTTGGCGTACCTACATTGACTAGTGTGAGGCTAAATCTCTTCCCTGTCGTGTTTTCTATTCCTAGGATTCTGGAATTTCTCCAACATGGTTTGGATCTGGGGCTTCAACTCAGCACTTTGAAAGGTCATGTTTCTGCCTTGGCTGTTTTCTTTCAGAGATCTTTTGCTCAGCATCATCTGGTCAAGACTTTTTTCCTGGGGGTTACTCACGTGCGTCCCCCACGTAAGCCTATGTTACCAGTCTGGGACTTGAACTTGGTCCTATCTGCCTTGCAGGGATCTCCTTTTGAGCCTGTGCATAAGGCTGCTTTGTCCAGTCTTAAGTTAAGGTAGTCTTTTTGGTGGCTATCACTTCTGTTAGGTGTGTTTCTGAGTTGGCGGCGCTTTCCATCAAGCCCTCTTACTTTGAGAGACACCAGGACAAGGTGGTGTTTCGCTTTAAACCAGATTTTCTGCCTAAAGTTGTGTCTGCTTTTCATCTCAATCAGGACATTCTGCCTTCTCTGTGCCCTAATCCTAGTAACCCTAAGGAGAGGGCTCTACATTCCTTGGATGTGGTTAGGAACCTGAAGTTTTATTTGGTGGCTACTGAACCCTTCAGGAAGACTGATGCTCTTTTTGTGGTCCCTTCTGGTCCTAAGAAGGGTCTGGCTCCAGCTAAGTCTACCATCAGCAAGTGGATCCTTCAGGCTGTGATTCAGGCCTATTCTGCTAAAGGGAAGGATCCTCCCTTCCGCCTTACTGCTCATTCCACTCGTGCTCTTGGTGCCTCTTGGGCCTTTCAGCACCAGGCTTCTGTTTAACAAGTTTGCAAGGCCGCTACTTGGTCTTCTGTTCATACTTTTTCTAAGTTTTACAAGGTTGATGTTCAGGCTTCAGCTGATGCTGCTTTTGGCCGCAAAGTTCTGCAGGCGGCAGTGGTTTAATCTGCATATTGTTGCTTTTGGGGATCCCACCCTACCTTACGGACACTGCTATTGGATGTCCCAAACGTAAGGAATTATCTCTGGAGCAGGACGTGCTGTATACTTAGAATAATACAATTCTGTGATTACTCACCTGTAGAATTGGTATTATACGTATACAACACGTCCTGCTCCACCCGGCCCTTGTTTTCATTATTTTTAGTACCTCTGTATGGTGGTGGTTATCATGGTTAAAATTGTTTTATTATGGTTGTTATTCTCCCGGCTTCTTGGTAACTGCTTGTCAATACTGGGGAATTTGTGGGAGGTCCCTGGAATATAAGAGGCCGGGAGGAGCCACTTTTTTGCTGTCTCTGCAGTCCAGCGCCATCTTGTGGATGTATTACCCAAACGTAAGGAATTATCTCTGGAGCAGGACGTGCTGTATAAGTATAATACCAATTCTACAGGTGAGTAATCACAGAATTGTATTTTTAGATGCTGGGGAATAGTTTTTTTAAGAGTTATTAGTAGTTGGGCATCATTGCAGAAAGTGAGCCTAATTCTTTGCTGGGTATAGGAGGTATTTACTTTTTTTTTGAACATACTCATTTTTTATTGAAGTTTTTCAGTTCAATACAAAAACATGGAACAAATATAAAGTGTCCAGCTATCACAGATCATCAGGACTACATAACATCAGTTTACAGGGCAAAATACAAAATACAAATAGGAACCCGTAGCATATATAGAAAGATGGACAGCTACCGGTACCCCAGGAGCCCTACCCCTGGGAACCCAGGGACCGCTACCATAATATCGGGAAGAGGGCCAGTCCTATGTCTCGCTCCCAGTGTACATCACATGCCCTCAAATTTCCGTATCGCTCTTCAGGCCTTCCCTGCACCTGCACCCCAGGACCGGGCACCTACAGTCACGTCCCGACCAAACCCACAGTACCATGAAACAGCCCGCTGCCCATATGCACAGAGCCTAAGAGCTTGAACCTGGACAAGAGGACGAGAAACATCTGACTAACACTTAACAGAGACAAACCGACAATATGACTTAGGACAAATACAGGGGGGACACATAAGGGAAGCAGAGAGAGCGTGAGACGGAAAAGAGAAAAGAAGTAGAGGTGGGAGAAGAAAAAGAAGACCTAGATAGGAGGGGGTGGAGGAAGAGGCGAACACCCACCCGCCAGAGCAAGTTCATGCGCGGAAGCGAGTACACAACACACTCATAAGCCTCTTTAGGCAGAGACATAGTGTCCCTGGCCTACCACATCCCAGACCGCCAACTGAAGCAACCATTCCCAACTCAGGGATCCCATACCCGCTTGTAATGAGCAGAGTTCTTAAACAAAGCCCAGATTGTCCAAATTTTGAGATAGGCAGCCATTTTATCTTGTTTGGCGTAGCAGATTTCCTCCATAGCTTCAACGTGGTTAACTTGCCTGAACCAGTCTTTAACTGAAGGCGGTTTCTGGGATCTCCAGTTCCTTGGAATCAGAACTTTAGCAGCATTTAGAAGATGCCTGCCCAGGGGAGCCCCCCCCCCCCCACACCCTTGCCATCTGCTGACCACCCCAGGAGGACGCTTTCAAGACTCCAGTCCATAGGTTCGCCCAAGACCTCGGTACAGATATCTCTCACTTGCTCCCAGTAGTCACGTATACCGGGGCAGGACCACCAGATGTGGACCAACGAGGCGCCAGCCGATCCACATCTCCAGCAGACGAAAATCGAATGTAATAGCTCGGGGGTTCGGTACCAGCGCGTGACCAGTTTGTAGTTAGCTTCCTGCGTCGAACTACTCATTAACCCTTTATGAGCGTTCCTATATATGTCATTCCACTCGTCTTCACCGAGGGGCCGTCCAACATCTGCCTCCCACTTTGCTTCCCATGGTCTAATTTCTCGTTTCCCCCTGCTCCTAATCAGACCATAGGCCCATGACAGAAGATGCGCCTTGGGGCCCTGGCCCAGGCACACCCTTTCAAACTCTGTCAGCTCTCTCTTCAGACTTTCTTTCACAGCCCCAGAGGTGAAAAAATGTCTTAGCTGTAAGTATGTGAATGTTGGAATCTCTGCCTTAATTAACTCTTGCAGGCTCTGTTTGTCCTGAAACGTGCCCCTATTTTGGAGGTGGAAAACCCGCAGGGGTTTAGGGCCCCCACATTCATGTAGCTTGGATGGCTGTCTTCCTGGTGGGAAGGCCGGATTGCTTAAAATTGGGGATAGAGGACCCGGAAACGAGGTCAGAGCAGATTTCCCCTTGCAGAGAAGGTGTAACACCGACGAGGAGGAGCCCACATAAGGGTGAGCCCTGGCCCCCACCGGAATCTCACACCTCCGAAGATTACACACAGTGTCAAGACCCCCCCCAGTGGTAGCCTCTCCCTCAATTCGCACCCAATCCTTCTGTGCCCCGTTAACCTGCCAGTCCACCACTCTCCCAATATGGGCGGCTTGGTAATAAGATTTCATGCACGGCAGACCCGACCCCCCCTGATCTTTTGGGAGCAGAAGAAGATTGCGTCTAATCCTGGGAGGTCTGCCCGCCCACACAAAAGTCCGGAAGCATTTCGACAGTGAGTTGAAAAAGGAATCCGGCAGTTTGATGGGTATGCATTGCATCAAATACAAAATTCGCGGTAGCACATTTATTTTTAGGACCGCCATGCGCCCGAACCAGGACAGTCTTAATTTGGTCCACTTCTCCAGATCTCTCCCAATCCTAGATCCTAAGGGCATAAAATTAAGCTGGAACAGGTTGGAAGGATTGATCGGCAGCAGGACTCCCAGGTATTTAAGGCATTTCGTTTCCCAACCAAAAGGGAATAAGCTTTGAAGAGCTCTCACCTCCACGTCTGGTAGTGATATATTCATGGCACTAGATTTGCTCAAATTGATTTTCAAATTCGAGAGCTGACCGAAGATCTCAAATTCTTTTAACAAGTTAGGGACCGACACTCTCGGCGAGCGCAGAAAAAAGAGCATATCGTCAGCGTATGCAGCTACCTTTCGTTCTCTATCCCCTATCAGGATACCCCCTGATACCACCACAAGAAGGGTTCCAACGAGAGGGCGAAAATCAAAGGGGACAACGTGCATCCTTGCCTAGTCCCGTTCCGGATATGGAAAGTGGGAGAGGAGTAGTCATTAACTTTCACCCTAGCGACGGGGTCTGAATATAAAGCCAAAATCCTTTTCCTGGCCGCCTCACCCAAGCCAACATGTTCCAAAACCTTCCCAATCCAGCCCCAGTCAACCCGATCAAATGCCTTTTCGGCGTCAGTAGATCACATCATGGACTGTACCTTTTTGAATCTGCCCCACCATTGGATATTCAAGGCCTTAATCACGTTATCTCGAGCCTCAGGAGGTATTTACTTTTATCTCAGTCAGCAGTATACTTTGCAGGTATTAAAATTCTTCGCACGCTAAGGCGCAGTTGGGGCCGAGCCATGGATGTTTTTTAGTCCCTTTGTCCGCAGTGGGCGCCTCTGGAACTGATCATGGTAAGGTTGTGATACAACAGGAATAACTTTTTGTGTGATACAACAGGAATAACTTTGTTTTTGGAGATCCAGATGACATTTGGCCAGATTACATTTTGCCCAAAATAGACTGTCATGTTCTGTTTAAGGTTCATATTTTTTTCTCACAACTGGCTTTCAGAGGTTAGATTTGTTTTAATGGCCTTATCTACAGCAGGGTTTAGCAACCAAACTACTGCTCCAATTGGATGTTGTCGGGTGGTAACAAGGCTGCTGGCAACCACGTGTTTTGCTTGGGTGTCATTTTGCTAAAAATATATGTATATCTCTAAAATTACACCACGTTGTCTAATATGTTCATTTGTCAGTAACTCCAAAAAGCTAGATGATGCACTGTTAAGAGTTTTTATACTTTTCTTGGAAAAAATGTACAAATACAAAAATGCTACGAACAATGTTACAACAGAGAGAGCATAATGGACCAAAAGCATATATTAAAATGTATTTCTCATCTGTTTAATCTAGTTCAGGCAAAAATCAGCAGGCCTCATCCAATCTCCACACAAGATGGCTGCTGTATTCAAGGTCACAAAGCGGGTTCCAAAGCAAATATCATTATCGTCCGTCTGGGTTCATCTCCATTCAGAATGCAACTGTTTGTCTACTCTAGCTGCCCGAGTGAATCTCCCTGTCTCTCACCAGCCAGCTATTTTTCCTGGTTGACCCCTTTGTTTAATTTGACATAGGGCAGGTGATCTTTGATTGGCTCAGACAAACTAACCCAGGTGATACTCTGATTGGCTCAGATAAAACTATCACAGGTGATTTTTTCCTGGCCAACTTATTTTGCATGTGGTTGCACACATGAAACTAAACTTAGGCCGAAAGCTACCAAGCCCAGTCTTCAGAACAAAGGTCTCCCACCATGCTGGCTAAACAAAAGGCGGTCATCCTTTATGTAGTGCAATTTTTTGATTGTATAAGATTTTTATAATTTTTTTGGTAACAAAATATATAAAAATATCATAGCATTACACCATGTGACCATATGCATCGGAGCTCGATTTCTTATGGGGGTGAGAAGAGAAAATGTAGTTATCTTATATTTCTGTTTTGTCGTCAATGGTAATTTTTCTCAAGAACATTTTATTTTGAATTACAATACATTTTTTTAAACTTGTTATTCCTCCTTAGATCTCGATCAAGACACCGCCAACGTTCTCGAAGTCGAAGCAGTGATCGATCCAGCCGGAGAAGATCTCGTAGCAAATCCAATGACCGAGGAAAAAGCAAAGCTAAGGGGAAGACTAGAGACAGGGAGAGGGGAAAAGCAAAGGACTCTAGTTCAAAAGTAGGGTAAGTCTCTAAAGTCCCTGTATAAATTCTCTAATGTTCATCCTGTAGGCTAGTATTTGGGTAAGCAACAGATTCCTTTTAAAATTACTTTCTGTACAATTTGTTTTTTGTACAGTTGATAACTGGCCTCTATGGTGTAATTCGCATTATAGTTTATTGCTGTCAGTTAATCACTGTTTATTGTGTTCTTGTTTTTGTTCCTACATTTCTTACTTCTACCTCAAGTGTCCTGTGTAGCCTTTTTTTTCTCTTGCTTTTAGTAACTGAAAATAGCTTGTCTTAATAGCTGTTTTACTATCTAAAATGTTGTCCAGCCTTTGAGGTGGGATGTTTGTCTCAATTAATATTCAAATGATGTTCAAAAGTACAAAAGCTTGGGGGGAAAATACCCTTGCGTCTTATGGAACCAATTTAGTCCATTCACCTTACTGGTACTTCAGCGCCACTGCACTGCAACCGACTGTCCTCCTGCAGCCTCAAATGCAAGACAAAGCGTTGCAGGAATGCTGGTAAGGTGAATGGATAGGGTTGGGGGTTTCCTAAGCTCATGCGCCAATGGCAACGATGGAGCAGCGCCCCTGGATGTACTGACATAGAGCAGAAAGTGGTGGCTTCCAGTTCTGGGCTGAGATGTGAAAAATGTTTTTGTTGTTCTAACCCCCCACCCATCTTTGTAATTGGGGGGGGGGTGGGTCTGCCATACTGCTTGCTATAGGAGGATTGGGGGTATTCTGCACGCTGTCTGTTATATGGTGGATGGGGATTCTGCATGCTTCTTGTTAGGTGTGGGAAGGATTCTGCATATTATTGGGCATGGGAGGGATCTGCCATACTGCCTATTATAGCGGTGTTAGGGGTATTCTGCATGCCTTCTGTTACCTGGGATGTTGTTTCCTGCACAGCGCTTTTTATTTGGGTATGGGGAATTTTGCACGCTGTTTATTGGGGGTGGATATGCCACACTACCTGTTATGAGGGGGTTGGTGGCATGCTGCCTGTTATATAGTGATGGGCTGTTATGCACAATGCCTGTTATTCAGGATTTGGGGGTATTCTGCACATTGCCTGTAATAGGGGATTTGGAGTATTCTGCACACTGCCTGTTATAGGGGCCTTGGGGAGTTTTTGCACATTCATGTTATGGGGTAATTGGGGACATTCTGCCATGTCATGTTATTAGCTTGAAGGGGGGGGGGGGTATTTGAGCACAACATTTGATTCAGAATATTTTCTCTCATATTCCACTCCAGGACATCACTGAATCAGAAATGAATGGGTATTCCAAATGGAGGGAGTGCAAAATAAAAAGGTGTGGCTCCTCCCAGCCTATATATACCTCTGGCTGCTCTCTGCAAACCAGTTTCGTTCTTGCAATTGTACTGGACTGCAAAGGTTGTGCGTGGATTTTATTTCCTCTTTTTCATTTATTTTTCCTAGCCCTTACGTTCCTGCTGATCCGGTGGACCCCCCCCCCATGCCCCCTGGAGTCCTGTGGGCACTACGGGGCACTATTGGGTGCCACGTCATTTCTTGTAGATGACCCCCTAGGGGTTGGAGTTCCCTTCTGAAGGAACAACCAGCTGCAGGTTTTTGTCTGGTGAAGCAGGGGGGACCATGGGGTAGTTTCCCCTTTGCCGGTTCCTTTCCACTTCTATTTTTCAATGGACATTATTTTTTATTTTCAACAGTTAGGATGTAGGGCTGTTACAGGTGCTTTTTTCAAATTTTGAGCCAAGGCAGGAGCTCTTCAGGGCAGAGGCGTCTGCACTGCCTCTGTCCTGCTCACGGCGCTTCCAGGTGGGTTGCCACCGCGTTCGGGCCTGCCCTCCTCCGGGCCACCTTACCTGCCCTCCTCCGGGCCACCTTACCTGCCCTCCTCCGGGCCACCTTACCTGCCCTCCTCCGGGCCACCTTACCTGCCCTCCTCCGGGCCACCTTACCTGCCCTCCTCCGGGCCACCTTACCTGCCCTCCTCCGGGCCACCTTACCTGCCCTCCTCCGGGCCACCTTACCTGCCCTCCTCCGGGCCACCTTACCTGCCCTCCTCCGGGCCACCTTACCTGCCCTCCTCCGGGCCACCTTACCTGCCCTCCTCCGGGCCACCTTACCTGCCCTCCTCCGGGCCACCTTACCTGCCCTCCTCCGGGCCACCTTACCTGCCCTCCTCCGGGCCACCTTACCTGCCCTCCTCCGGGCCACCTTACCTGCCCTCCTCCGGGCCACCTTACCTGCTCTCCTCCGGGCCACCTTACCTGCCCTCCTCCGGGCCACCTTACCTGCCCTCCTCTATTTTCTTATATTCTATTGTGTACTGTGTTTTTTTAAATTTAGGCTATTCTCTTTCTTAGTTGTGAATAAGGGATATTAGATTGTGGTCCACCCCTAGGTAGTCACTTGTAACTATCGAGAATCGACATATACTTCAGTCTTAGGCCCTTGGGGATAACAGATTGACTTCACCATGACTAAGGCATCAGGGATGTCCAGGTCTGGTATGTTAGCAGACAGTGTTTCCACATATCCTCTATGCCTGAATTTTGCAAGAGGACAGCACCTCTAGGGTTTGAATGTAGTCACTTGTGATTATCGAGATTCCTTATATACTTCGGTCTTAGGTCCTCTGGGATTATAGACCAACTTTGGTACTGGTCTGGTATGGTAGCAGAGAGTGTCACGTCATGTCTTTGGTGCCTGCAAATTCCTCTGGGAAAGGGCAGCCCTATCTGCTCAGAATGTACTGCCGCGGTACTTTCCAGATTAAGGAGGCAGCTGCTACCTCCTGAGGTATTTTCCCTCAAGGCATACTGCTTGTCTGGCAGCTACACCTCTTTCCGATATTCCAGGTTTTCTATTCTAAGCATACAGCACGTCCTGCTCCAGTAGTAGTAATAACATGTGGGTAATCCTCCGCCGCCGTGCACTGCAGACATGTAGAAAACAAGCTCCTCCCGGCCCTTCATATACCGAGGGACCTCCCACAAATCCCCAGATTTCTCTGCAGTGCTGGAACTGCGAAGACATGAAGTATCACGCTCTCGCAGGCGAGCGGGGCTTGACAGCCCGAGGCCCTGCGGGACTATTTCCACCCGTCCTCATTGTGAATTTATGCCTCCCAGCCTGGGCTGCGTTGGTCGGGTGAAGGTAGGCAGCACCTAGTGTGCTTACGGAGCTAGTCTCCACCACAATCCCCCTCCATAGGGTAGGCGGTTAAGGCGAATGGTGAGCCTTCAGTGGATGCCCCTCCCGCACTAGTGCCCCCATGCCCCATCTAACGGTGAACCCTCTATTCGGGTCACCTTCCTTCCCAGATTCCCCCGTTAGTGGGGGAAACAAGGGGGCTGTGTGTTTGATGGCCTACTCCTTGCCCTAAGTACACTATAGACACTTTTACCGCTACCGGGTGTCAGAGCGCGTTTCACTTGCTTATTTTTAAACTGACCGCAGCATTTTACTGTGCTCTAGGCGCATACAGCAGCACTGTTTGGGAAAGCTACGGCGTTTTTCAAATCTCCTTACTCACTTCGTCAGACTTCTTCTCTGAAGTGATGCTGACGTATCTATATTCTTTCCTGATTGGCTGCGCGCCTTCTAGCTTCGCGCTCTCCGGGGGCGAGGCGTGGTTCGGTCTGGCGTGTTCCGCGTCATCGCCCGCTCTGGCCCGCCCTTCGAGGTTCGCTGGGCGCCATTTCCTTCTCGCATGCGCGTGGTGAAGACGGTCCTCCCCTCGCAGACTGTAAGTGCCCTCATGGGCGATCCTTTTTCCTAGCTTGTTTCCTCGCGCTCGGCTCTGACATCCCTGTTCCCCTTGTGTCTTTCAGACAGCGGTCATCGGTGGCTTCCCCCGGCCCGACGTAGCGCCCGGTCCAGACCATTTTTCAGATATTACTCCCACTTCCCAGCGGGTTATAGGGGCATCCAGGGTTGCTTAAAGCGTCAATCCCTACTGGCATATTGAATTTAATAATCACCATATGGAGGCATCCCAGGACATCGCGAACGGGGTCCCCCTGGGACACGCCCGTCTGTGTGCAGCTTGTGGGGTTTCACCTAGCAGCGGTGACAATTCACGGGTCTGCATACCTTGTGCTCAACAGGCGCTAGCTGGTCTCCCCACCTCTTCCGAGGCTGGGCCCGCACCTCGCCTTATTTCCCCTACTCCCCCAAGCTTCAGCATAACCCCCAATACTAGTGGGGATTCTCACGCTGATTTGGCCTCTAGATTGGCCAGTGTGGAAAGCTTTATTGCTGGCTCCTTGGCGCGCAAGGCTACTGCCAAGAAGCGTCATTTGAACCCTGAAGCTACTATTCTCCCTATAGAATCTGATGATTTACTGCTTTCCTATGCTCAGTCCCCATCAGAGGAAGGGGAACTGCTATCTGACTCAGGATCCTACGAGGACGAGTCCAGGAGTCAGGAGGACTCTGGTTCTGATCTTTGGTCCCAAGACGACATTGATCTTGGATGTGTTATCCCTCTCTCCCCCTCCCGCGGCACCTCGGCAAAGGGGCGATCTGTTTCATACCGCTAGGGTGCGGTTGGAGTTTCCCGAACAGATTCACTTTAATAACCTAGCGCTGAAAGAATGGGAACATCCCAGTAAACTCCAGGGGATTCCTAAGGCTGTGGATAAGAAGTATCCATTTCCCGCCGATCTGGTTAAGTGTTGGACATCGCCGCCCGAGGTCGATGCCCCGATTCTGAGTCTGTCCAACACCTCTATTATGCACTCCCCTGACACTACTACGCTGCGGGATTTAGAGGATCGGCGAGTTGATAAATTGGCATGTCATGCCTTTGCATTTGGGGGAGAGTCGCTCTGCCCGGTGTGCGCCTTAGCCATCACGGCGGTGGCGCTCAGGACGGTGGTTAAAACTGCCCTGGAAGGGGCGGATGACCTGCCCTCGGAGGCCGCCAACGCTCTGGCCACCTGTGAGACCTTTGTGAATTATATCCTATCTGCATCGGACGATGCTATTAAGCTGAGCGCTAGATCTTTAGCTCTGGTGGTGGCCATACGCCGCGCGATCTGGTTACGCCAGTGGGCTGCTGACAACGTCGCCAAGAAGGCCCTTACGGGGCTTCCGTTTAAAGGACTGCGCCTGTTTGGAGAAAGATTAGATATCTTTGCCAAGGGTGGCAAGCTGCCCCAGCGCAAGCGTCAGATTCGGCCCTTTCGTGGTCCAAGCTCCCATTCTACCCCCTACCGTGGGATCAAGCAAGGTAGAGGAGTGTTCTTCTCTGGGTCGCGCTCAGAACCCTGGAACAAGAACAGAGGACGCCGTCCCGGCTCCTCCTGGGGGCCCAACCCCAAAGCCCCCCCCCAAGACCCCCCAAGCATGAAGGGGCGCCCTCGCCCGTCAGGGTGGGGGGACGTCTACAGCTCTTCGAGCATGGATGGATTCAGGAGGTGGATTCAGGAGGTAGTCTCCTCCGGTTACAAGATAGAATTTGCTGTGCTACCCCCTACCAGGTTCGTTGGGTCTCGGATCCCACAGGATCCTGCCTCAGCTCGGGTCTTGATGCTGGCTGTGCAGGACCTTCTGGAGCTCGGGGTCATCTGCGAGGTCCCCTTAAGAGACAGGGGCATGGGGTTTTATTCCAACCTGTTCACGGTGCCCAAAAAGGACGGGTCAGTCAGACCCATTCTGGATTTGAAAATCCTAAACAAGTTTGTCAGAAGCAGGCATTTTCGTATGGAAACTCTGCGCTCGGCCATTGCCTCGCTGCGTCCAGGGGACTTCATGACATCTGTGGACATCAAGGACGCTTACCTGCACGTGCCGGTGTTCTCAGGGCACCAAAGGTTCCTCAGATTTGCGCTGTTGGATCAGCACTATCAGTTCGTGGCCCTCCCATTCGGCCTTACGTCGGCCCCCAGGGTCTTCACCAAGGTGCTGGCAGAGGTGATGTCTCTCTTAAGACTAAAGGGCATACGCGTGTTGCCCTACCTGGACGATATTCTCATCACCTCTCAGTCTCTGCGGCAGGCAGAGCTGGACACTCGGTTGGTGGTGTCCACCCTGGAGTCCTTCGGCTGGGTGATCAATTACCCAAAGTCCTCTCTGTCCCCCTCCTCAGTGACCCCGTTTCTGGGGATGATTCTGGACTCGGTTCAATCAAGGATATTCCTTCCTCCGCAGAAGGTGGAAGCTCTGATAACCCAGGCGAGATCCCTGCTCGCGAACCCTCATCCCTCCATCCGGCGGGGAATGCAGCTGGTGGGCTCGATGGTGGCAAGCTTCGAGGCGGTGCCCTTTGCCCAGTTCCATTTGAGAACCTTACAGCTTCACCTTCTGTCAGTATGGAACAAAGACCCAGCATCTCTGGACGTCAGCTGGGTGATTCCCCCCTCGGTCAGACAATCCCTTGCGTGGTGGGTGGACAACAGGAAACTGACAAGGGGCAGATCCTTCCTGGCCCCCTCCTGGGAGACGGTCACAACGGATGCCAGTCTTTCGGGCTGGGGGGGATTCTGGAAGTCCCTGCGCTTCCAGGGGAAGTGGGGCCCTCAGGAGGCCCATCTTCCTATCAATGTCCTGGAACTCAGGGCTGTCCGATTGGTGCTGGAACGATTGACCCAGCACCTGAAGGGTCTGGCGGTTCAGGTACGCTCAGACAACAGGACGGCCGTAGCCTACATCAATCATCAGGGAGGAACCCGGAGCAAGGGTGCTCTCCAGGAGGTGTCTTTGATTCTAACTTGGGCAGAGACCAATGTACAATGCATATCGGCTGTCTACATTCCGGTGACAGAGAATCTGCTAGCAGATGCTCTGAGCAGGGGGTCGTCCCGTCAGGGGGAATGGTCCCTCTGCGACAGGGTATTTCAGTCACTGTGTCACCGTTGGGGTGTGCCGGACATGGATCTCTTTGCGTCACGTCACAATCACAAGCTGCCGAGCTTTGTATCCCTGTCTCAGGATCCTCTGGCTCTGGCCACGGATGCCCTGTCAATGTCTTGGAAGGAGTTTCGGCTCCTGTATGTGTTTCCACCAATTCCCCTTCTGGGCAGAGTGCTGCGCAAGATCGCTCTGGAAGGGGTACCCGCGATTCTGGTGGCCCCAAGGTGGCCAAGAAGTGTGTGGTTCGTGGACGTGGTTCAAATGTCAGTAGATCAGTACGATCTGCCAAGGTTGCCAGACCGTCTGACTCAAGGGTCTCTACGCCATCCCAATTTACTAACGCTGGCTTTGATGGCTTGGCTATTGAAACCTCCATCTTGATGGAAAAGGGTTTGTCTGCGTCTGTTGTGGCTACTATGGTGCAAGCCAGGAAGAAGACTTCTGCTGCCATCTATTATAGAGTATGGCGTGCTTACATTGACTGGTGTGAATCCAGGTCTCCTCCCTGCCGGGAATTCTTAGTATCCAGGGTGCTGGAGTTCTTACAACATGGTCTAGACTTAGGTCTTAAGCTTAGTTCCTTGAAGGGCCAGGTTTCGGCCCTGTCTATCTTCTTTCAGAAGACCTTTGCCCATCACTCTCTTATCAAGACCTTCTTTCAGGGGGTCACTCATGTGCGCCCCCCTCGGAAACCTATGGTTCCTGTTTGGGATCTGAACTTGGTGTTGTCGGCTCTGCAGGGGGCTCCCTTTGAGCGTATCCATGAGGCCGCTCTAGCTGTGCTCACGCTCAAGGTTGTCTTCCTGGTAGCCATCACTTCGGTCAGACGTGTGTCTGAGTTGGCTGCTTTGTCTATTCAGCCTCCCTACTTTGAGAGACACCGGGATAAGGTGGTGTTTCGCTTCAAGCCAGACTTCCTGCCTAAGATTGTGTCTGCATTTCATTTGAATCAAGATATTGTACTTCCTTCCTTGTGCCCTAATCCTAGTAACCCTAAGGAAAGGGTTTTGCATTCCTTGGATGTGGTCAGGTGTGTCAAGTCTTACCTGGTTACCACGCAGGCCTTTAGGAAGACGGATGCTCTCTTTGTTGTGCCTCATGGGCCTAGGAAGGGTTTGGCTCCCGCCAAGTCTACCATCAGTAAATGGATTTGTCAGGCTGTTGTTCAAGCCTATACTGCTAAGGGGAAGACTCCCCCTTTTTGTCTTACTGCTCAATCTACTAGAGCTGTTGGGGCTTCTTGGGCCTTTCAGCACCAGGCCTCTGTTGAACAAGTTTGCAAGGCCGCTACTTGGTCTTCTGTACATACCTTTACAAAGTTTTACAAGGTTGATGTTAGGGCCTCAGCTGACGCTGTGTTTGGCCGCAAGGTTCTGCAGGCAGCAGTAGTTTAGACTGCTTGCTGTTGCCTTCTGTTGGGGATCCCACCCTTCTTTATGGACACTGCTATTGGATGTCCCACATGTTATTACTACTACTGGAGCAGGACGTGCTGTATGCTTAGAATAATACAACTCTGTGAAGTACTCACCTGTAGAGTTGGTATTATATGCATACAGCACGTCCTGCTCCACCCCACCCTGTTTCATCTTGTTCTGGATCCCCTGTTGGTGATTGTTATCTTTGATATTTTTGCCAGTTTTGGGTGGTTGTTTTCTCCTGGCCTCTATTTCTCACTGCTTTTCAATGCTGGGGATTTATGGGAGGTCCCTCGGTATATGAAGGGCCGGGAGGAGCTTGTTTTCTACATGTCTGCAGTGCACGGCGCCGGAGGCGGAGGATTACCCACATGTTATTACTACTACTGGAGCAGGATGTGCTGTATGCGTATAATACCAACTCTACAGGTGAGTATTTCACAGAGTTGTGTTTTTCCTGCTGTAAATGGCGAAGAAATTGGTCCGCCTGGAAAAACCACTACGTGTCAATGAATAAAGGACAATACTCCGCACCACTATAATCCCTATAAAATAAATAGAATAAGAAGGGGTGCAGGACGTAAAGGCCCCTTACTCACAAAGGAGTAAAGCAAAGCACTAAATCGACCGGACCACCAGAAGGTCCCTAATGGGGCCAATTATACGACCGCACACCCACCACAGTAATATGTAGTCAAATTTATTCAAAAAATAGAAAAACTATACATATATACAATTCAATTGGCCCACATACATACAATTAGACAGACATTTAAAACCAATTAAAACAAAACGACAGGTACTGGTGGGTGAGCTGAAAATAGCTCTAAATATGAATATTAGTCAATTGTACTCTAATATTATAGGAATCATGTGAAAAAACCTGTATAGCACCCCTAACTAAGAGGATAAATATCCCCTATGTTTCAATAAATTACTGTGTGGATGTAGATCGACAGAATCATAATAGTGTCACCACAACAAAAAGTGAAAGTGACTAACACTACAACCACCATTTAGTTGTGAATGTGCCTAAAAATAGACATGGGAAATACTAATAAAGTGAAAAAGTGTATATGAGAAATGCAAATATCAAACTGAGTGGGACTGCCTAAAGCCAAATATATATGTGTGCAGGTAAACTCAGGGTAAATAGTACGCTGAGAATATTCTCAAATACAAAACGTGCTGGGTATAATGTAACCCAAAAAATAACTAAACCATCAAACCCCACACCATAAAGGAAACCCAAAATAATCAAACACCAACGTGAGGGAGAGTGCGACAACCAGTAATACTGATAATAAATAGATAATATAGGGGGGGCAAAGATAAGCAATGAATAATTAAGTACAAAATAACATCACCAATGTATATGTGAGCTCAGCATCACGTCCCCACCAGACCCACAGCACCGACGCGTTGCGTGGTCTTACTCCAACAACCACTTCATCAGGGGCTGATGAAGTGGTTGTTGGAGTAAGACCACGCAACGCGTCGGTGCTGTGGGTCTGGTGGGGACGTGATGCTGAGCTCACATATACATTGGTGATGTTATTTTGTACTTAATTATTCATTGCTTATCTTTGCCCCCCCTATATTATCTATTTATTATCAGTATTACTGGTTGTCGCACTCTCCCTCACGTTGGTGTTTGATTATTTTGGGTTTCCTTTATGGTGTGGGGTTTGATGGTTTAGTTATTTTTTGGGTTACATTATACCCAGCACGTTTTGTATTTGAGAATATTCTCAGCGTACTATTTACCCTGAGTTTACCTGCACACATATATATTTGGCTTTAGGCAGTCCCACTCAGTTTGATATTTGCATTTCTCATATACACTTTTTCACTTTATTAGTATTTCCCATGTCTATTTTTAGGCACATTCACAACTAAATGGTGGTTGTAGTGTTAGTCACTTTCACTTTTTGTTGTGGTGACACTATTATGATTCTGTCGATCTACATCCACACAGTAATTTATTGAAACATAGGGGATATTTATCCTCTTAGTTAGGGGTGCTATACAGGTTTTTTCACATGATTCCTATAATATTAGAGTACAATTGACTAATATTCATATTTAGAGCTATTTTCAGCTCACCCACCAGTACCTGTCGTTTTGTTTTAATTGGTTTTAAATGTCTGTCTAATTGTATGTATGTGGGCCAATTGAATTGTATATATGTATAGTTTTTCTATTTTTTGAATAAATTTGACTACATATTACTGTGGTGGGTGTGCGGTCGTATAATTGGCCCCATTAGGGACCTTCTGGTGGTCCGGTCGATTTAGTGGAAAAACCACTACTTCCAATCTAAATGTCCCGAAGATACTCCGGTCTCAAGATCTTTTAAGGTGTCTATGAAGCGTAAACATTTGTTTCCATGGAGTCTTCCAAATATCAAGGAGGAGAATATTGATGCTGCCATAGAATCTCAGGAAGATTCTTCTGAGGGGTGGCTCTCATCCATTAGGAAAAAGAGTCATTTGGTTTTGAGTTCTACGTCTTCTGAACAGGTGTTTTCTGTGTTCAAGGAGCTGATGGATAATCTGATTTCCTCTATTCTAGAGGGTATTTGGTATCCCAGCACCTAGAGCTCCTAATAGGAAGAAAGGAGATCCATACATACCTGAAAAACAGAAGAAGTTGTTTTCTGAGCAGTTTCATTTTACAGGCTTATTCAAAAGTAAAGGGAAAAGCCAGACAAGCTCTCCACCATTAATAGAGTCTTAAATACTAAATACTCTTTTCCCATGGACCTAATTAAGTTATGGTCTTTTCCTAAGCGCCTGGATCAGGTATCCAGACATGCCTTTCTATGGTAGATTCGGCCTTACGGCCAGCCTGTGCCACATCCGTGGTGGACATGGCAGGCAAGAAATTGTTAAAACAGTTCATTCTCAAGTTCGGGCTGGTCACTCCCGTAATTTATGCTCAGTGGATGCAGCATGGAAGTCAACTGGTAGTCATCATAGTCATTCAATATTGGTTTAAGTGGACCAATATTGAATATCCTGGGTTTTGGTCCTTCCCCCTCAGATCTCCCACATCAACTCAGCTCACCCCAATCCTACGGCGCATGCGAGGCCGCTCGTCCAATCGGCGCACTCGGAGCCGCTGAGCTATGGACGTCTAAACCGACGTCTTAGCACAGCGGCTCTGAGCACGCTGGCGGCCGCATCACACGGTTACCTCTAACAGGAAGTGTGTCCTGCACATATCATTCCCTCACAAATGGCCGGCTCGGGCACGCATCCTGCTAGAGGGATAGCGGGGCCGCGGCCCGCGCATGCGTCGTTGGACTGGAAAGCAAGGTAAGTGTAGCGGGCGACCTGGGGGGTTTCACACAGTGGGGCATTCTGATTTTGGATGTGCCGGGGGGAGGGAATGGATCGGCCCGGGAATATTGTAGATCAGTACACTTTAAGTAATGGTCGGCCGACCATTTATTTTTTTTGGGGGGGGAGGTCGTCTGTTTGCGGAGAGTTTGGATGTCTACTTGACTCTCGCAAAGGAGGTGGTCTAATCCCTTTTTTCGTCGATCTTCCAATACCCAACCCATTTCACTGTGGCAGAGGTTCCTTGCCTCTACACATCAAGACGAATTCTGAATAGACCTGAGACCCCAGCACAAGACAAGATTTTATTTGGGAAACTAGGCTAATCCACCTTCTAAGCCCTCTCAGGCATGGGGGGACACGTCACCATTTCGGGTGTAGGGGTGGCTTCTGTATGTTTCCCCCTTTTGGAGGCTCCATGTAACAAATGCATGGCTCCAGGAGATAATTTCTTCAGGTTACAAGATTGTAGAAGGGCCAGACCTCTCTTTCTGTCAAGGGTATCCCAGACTGCACGAAAAGCAGAAGCATTGAGTTCCGCTACAGTTCACCTGTTGCAGCTAGGAGTAGTCCTTTCTGACCCTCTATTCCTAGTATGTCACACCCCCCACTTCCCGATATTCATGACACTTGGGAACCCGGCCTGTAGAGGGCGATCTTGCAGAGATGACATGAAAAAAAGGAGCCCCTCCTAATCCATAAGTACTGGGTTCCTCCCACTATTCCTCAGTCTTTTCGTCTCTGCAGTCGGCGAAGCATTCAGAAGATGACTCTCCGTCAAGCTGCAGGTAGGCGGGTTTGCCCCGGACCTTTTTTTTCTCTATTTCTGTCTGAAACTCTTTAAACCTGTTTGGTTATATTGTATGCCTCCCAGCCCTGGCTGTGTGGTTCAGGCAAAGGTAGATACATACACCTTCTGGTGTATACAGGAGTATTACTCCTCCGTGAGACCCAAATGTGGGTAGGCGGTTCCGGGTTGGTGATCCCAGCATGGGATGCCCCTGTCCCTTTATAATCCCCTTGTGCCTTATGGGTGCATTTCTATCCTTAGTCTCCTTTAACCCTGCTGGGTAAAAAGGAGGGGGAAAGGGGGGGGGCGTTATCTGGGCTTATTTGTCACCATGCATACAAAAAAAAACAAAAAAAAAAGAGATATATAAAATAAGTCTTTATTTCTTATTTTTATTATGTATGTTTTACTATACTATTTAATAGGAAATGTTTTATTTAGATTTTCCTATCTCTGTCTAGGCAGCATTTTTTGCTTACCTGTTAAAGTTTTCTGGCTGTGTTCAGATTTGAATTTTCCCTCCATTTTTGGCCATGTGACCCTGGAAGTGGGCGGGGCTTAGGCATGTTTTTATTCAGAGAGCACCTGTATGCTCTGTTTGACTTCCTGTTTCCTGCTTCCTGCTTCCATGTGGCCTTACCTCATGATGTGAGCTTATTGCATGGGCTGTGAGTACCCTTCAGCTTGGCTGAAGAGAGTTTTTTTTTCTGTCATTTATTTATATTGTGTGCATTTGGTGACTGTTTTTTTTGTTTTCTCTGTAGGTAGAAACTCCGTATTAAAAAAGGGGTTTCTCCTGGTCCTTATATAAAAGAAAAAAAAAAGCCCTTAAGCCTTATTTGGGGGTCCATTTGTGTTTCAATCCTCCCACTTGGGACTATTTAAAGGGGCATCCCGGGTAGCAATTGCGTAAATTCCATATATACTTGGCGACTATAATCAATTATAGTATAATACTAAACACCATATGGAGGCATCCCAGGATAACGGACATGCAATTCCCTCTGCACAGACTTCGACAATGTTTTGGATGTGGGGCATCCCTTGTTGGGGATAACGCAATTCTTTGCGTCCCTTGTGCACAATTAACTATTAAGCAGCAAACTGAGGCCCAGGCTTCAGGGTCTGCGGCTAATGCCTCATCTCCTACTCCGCCATGTCTTGTCCGTACCCCCAATGATATTGTCATGGGTGGTGAGTCGCATGCTGATTAATGTGCCAGATTGGCTCATCTTGAAAGATTAATGTCTACCTCTGTGCCTAAGAAGGCCTCAGCTAAATGAAAGCACTTGACTCATGCCGCTCCGGCAAGGGAGTCAGACAATTGTGAATTGCTTGATTGGTCTGATCCTTCTCAGTTAGAAAAAGGAGAATTATTATGAGGAATCAGATGTTTCTGATGAACAGCAATTTGTTGGTACTGAGATTGAGCAGGGTGAAGCAAGTGTTGTTGATACCCCAAAAGCTCTTGCTCAGTTATTTGAGGTTTTGGTTATTACTCCTCCTGAAGTAGTCCCTCCTCAAAAAGGGGAATTCTTTGGAGTCTCTAAACCTCGTTTAGAATTTCCAAATCAAAAGCATTTTGATGAAATTATTCTTAAAGAATGGGAGAAACCTGCGCGGCTTCCTGGCATTCCCTTGGGTTGGGACAAGAAATATCCCTTCCCAGCTGATACTGTTATTAAGCGTTGGTCATCACCACCTGTGCCCACCGCTCTGAGCATGTGTACACTCACGCACGGATGGGTTAAATGCGGAGGACAAATTCCTATGTGTGCACAAGCATACAATGGCCATCTATGCATTAATATTTAATTACTTTATAGAGAGACTGGATTTTTAAAAGATACTCTGCTCATGAGTGGATGCCCCTGTGCTTAATTTATCCAATTCTTCTGTGTTGCATTCTTCTGACTCCACTACACTTAAAGATGGAGGGAGAGGATTGATCAAATGGCGTGCCACGCTTTTTCCAGTGTGGGCTCGGCCTTGCTGCCTGTTGGTGCTTCGGCACTCATGACAGTGGCTATTAGGTCTGTTGTGAGAGACCTATTGAATTACTCAGGGCTTGATCTGGCCTCTGATGAGTACGCCGCTCTTAAGCAATGTGAGATGTTTGCATCTTTTGTACTTTCTGCCTTAGATGATACTCTGCTCATGTGCAGCAGAACCTCTGCCTTGTTAGTCGCCTTCCGGCGGTCAGTATGGTTGCGGCAGTGGGCAGCTGATATTGTAGCCAAGAAATCGCTTACAGCGCTCCCTTTTGTGGGATTGCGCCTCTTTGGAGAAAGATTGGATTCTGTCACTAAGGGAGGTAAATTACCTCAGCGTAAGAAACAACGTTGTTCCTTTCGTGGAATGGCTTCTTTTAACCCTTCCTTTCGGGGGTCTAGATCCGGTAGCGGATCGGCCTTTTCATCCCCTAGAGGGAATGCATGGAATAGAGGAAAGGGACGTGGCCGTCCAAGTCAGAATTGGGGGTCAAAAACCAAATCTGCCACTAAGCCTGCTCAACAATGAGGGGACGCCCTCACCCTTATGGGTGGAGGGACGGCTGCGGTTCTTCTTCCAGGTCTGGGTTCAGGAGGTATCAGACAATTGGGTTCTGGAAGTAGTCTCTTCCGGTTACAAACTGGAATTCGAGTCCCTGCCTCCTCCCAGATTTTTCATGTCCCGGATGCCGTCAGATCCGGCAATTGCGCAGGGACTGCGGGCAGCAGTAGCGAATCTGTTAAACATGGCTGTTATCAGCCTAGTGCCTCCAGCGGAAAGGGGTTTGGGGTTTTACTCCAGCCTATTCACGGTACCCAAAAAGGACGGCTCTGTTCGGCCTATCCTAGACCTAAGGGGACTCGATCAATTTATCCGTTTCAGAAAATTCCGCATGGAGTCTCTGCGATCAACGATCGATGCTGTCCGTCAGGGGGACTTCATGACATCCATAGACATCAAGGATGCTTATTTGCACATTCCTATTTTCCGGGTCACCAGAGATTTCTCAGGTTCTCGATTTGTGGCCCTGCCATTCGGCCTTACCTCGGCCCCAAGAGTCTTTACCAAGATGCTGGCAGGAGTGATGGTTATATTCAGGGTCCAGGGCATCCGCATTGTGCCTTTTCTGGACGATCTTCTTATCGTGGCCTCCTCCCTCGAACAATCAGAGTTGGACACCAGGATGATGGTCTCTACGCTAGAGAGGTTCGGATGGGTAATAAGTTACCCCAAATCCTCTCTCTGTCCATCCAGAGAAATTCCCTTCCTGGGCCTGATTCTGGAATGGTTCTGATTCAGGACTTGATTCGTCTATTCTTGTCCAACCCTCGTCAGTCTATCCGTCTAGGGATGAGACTAGTGGGATTGATGGTAGCTGCATTCGAGGCAGTCCCGTTTGCCCAGTTTCACATAAGGGCGCTTCAGCTCTTCCTCTTGGCAAAGTGGGACAGGTGCCCACTATCATTGAATCAGACTTGTCTATTGTCTCCCCACGTTTTGCAGTCCCTTCAGTGGTGGTTAATATCGCACAACCTCCAGAAGGGCAAGTCATTTCTGACTCCGCGTTGGGAACTGGTTACCATGGATACCAGCCTGGTAGGCTGGGGGGGCTTCTGGAAGAAGCATCAGTTCCAAGGATTGTGGGGGCCTCAGGAGGCTCATTCTCCAATCTATGTATTAGAGCTTCGGGCCATACGTCTTGTTCTACTTCGACTGACCCATTTCTTACAGGGTCTGCCCGTTTAGATTCGGTCAGACAACCGAACAGCTGTTGCATACATCAATCACCAGGGAGGGACTCGCAGTTGGGGTGCCCTCCGGGAAGTGTCTCTGATCCTTCAGTGGGCAGAGATCAATGTTCCCTGCATATCAGCAGTTTACATTCCGGGGATAGAGAATGTGGAGGCAGACTCCCTGAGCAGGGGATGTTCTCACCAGGGAGAATGGTCTCTCAATCCAAGGGTCTTTCATTTCCTCTGTCACAAGTGGGGGGCTCCACGGTTGGACCTGTTTGCTTCTCGTCACAATCACAAGCTGCCAGCTTTTGTGTCTCTATCCCAGGATCCTCTGGCAGTGGCAGCGGATGCCATGTCTCTAGCCTGGAAGGATCTGGGGTTCCTATATCTGTTTCACCCATTCTCCATGATCAGCAAGGTGGTGCGCAAGCTAGCACTGGAGGAGGTGCCAGCAATTCTGGTGCCGCCAAGGTGGCCAAGACGTCTGTGGTACACAGACGTCGTAAGGCTGGCAGTGGATCGTGTCCATCTGCCTCTTCTTCCAGATCTCATCACTCAGGGTCAACTTTGTTACCCCAATTTACAAACGCTGGCTTTGACGGCATGGCTGCTGAAGTCTCCATCTTGAAAGAAGAAGGTCTTTCTGATGTGATTATTCAGACTCTTATTAGAGCTAGGAAGAAGTCTTCCGCTGTCATTTATTACAGGACTTGGAGGTCCTATATTGATTGGTGTGAATCCAGGGCTTTGCCCTGTAGAGTATTTTCTGTTCCTAGAATTCTGGAATACTTGCAACGAGGTCTGGATATGGGATTACAGATTAGTACTTTGAAAGGGCAGGTCTCTGCCTTGGCAATTTTCTTTCAAAGATCGTTTGCTGTTCATCCTTTGGTTAAGACCTTTTTCCAAGGAGTCACGCATGTGCGGCCTCCCAGAAAGCCTTTACTTCCTGTTTGGGATCCTAATTTGGTGCTTTCGGCTATGCAAGCTGCTCCCTTTGAGCCATTGCAGGATATTCCTCTTCCTATTCTTACTCAGAAGGTTGCCTTTTTGGTTACTATTACTTCTGTCCGCCGAGTTTCTGAACTGGTGGCTTTGTCTATTCAAGCCCCTTATTTTGAGAGGCATCAAGATAAGGTTGTTTTCCGTTTTAAACCGGATTTCCTTCCTAAGGTGGTGTCTGCTTTCCACCTAAATCAGGATATAGTTCTTCCTTCCTCCTAAACCTAGTAACGACAAGGAAAGGGTCTTACATTCTTTGGATGTAGTTTGTTGTGTTAAGTATTGTTTAGTTACTACCTCGGCCTTCCGCAAGGCGGATGCCTTTTTTGTTGTGCCTTCTGGCCCAAGAAGGGTTTTGCTCCTGCCAAATCTTCCCTTAGTAAGTGGATGCGTCGGGCTATCATTGGGGCCTATATGGCGAAGGGGAAGGTTCCCCCTTTTCGTGTCACCGCTCATTCTACTCATGCTATTGGAGCCTCTTGGGCTTTTCAGCACCAAGCTTCTGTTGAATAAATCTGCAAGGCTGCGACTTGGTCTTCTGTGCATTCTTTTTTACAAGGTTGATGTGCGGGCCTCAGCGGATGCTGTTTTTGGCCTCAAAGTTCTGCAAGCTGCAGTAAATTAAGTTATGCATTATTCCTTTGGGATCCCCACCCATTATAGACACTGCTATTGGATGTCCCAAGTTTCATGAATATCGGGAAGTGGGGGGTGGGACATACTAGGAATAATACCATTTTGTGAGATACTCACCTGTAAAATGGTTATTACGAGTCACACCCCCCACTTCCCCCTCCCTTTTTTGTTCGAGGGATCCTTTATATGGTGATTTATTATTATTATTTCAAAGAATTTTACAATTATTGAATATAATTGGCTCTTTTTGCTCTAAGGGATCCTTTATTTGGTATTATTATTCTCATATAATTTTACAATTATTGAATATAATTGGCTCTTCCTGGTTCTTCACTGCTGTTTAAAGTGGACCAACACCCAGGATTTTGACTATCCTGGGTTTTGGTCCACTTCGGTGGGGCACCCCGATCGGGGGTGCCCCGCTGTCTGAAACCCCCCAGAAAGCACCCAAAAACTCACCTCTCCTCGCTCCCACATGACCGCGCCAGCCAATCACAGCGCTCAGAGCCGCTGTGGTATGCGCGTCCAAGGCCGCCTGGACGCGCATACCAGCTCAGCTGGCTCTGAGCGCTGGAGGCCGCGTCTCGCGCTTCCCTCTAACAGGGAGCGCGCCTGCACCGGCCATTCACAAACGGGCGGCGCGGGTGCGCGCCCTGCTAGAGGCATGCGCCGATGGAACGGGGCTGAGGTAAGGTTTGTGGGCCTCCTGGGGGGTTCCTCCCCGCGGGACATCCCGATTTCGGATGCCCCGCGGGGAGGGATCTGATCGGTCCGGGAATCTTATAGATTTCCGGGCCGATCCCCCCTGGGTGTTGGTCCACTTTAAAAAGACTGAGGAATAGTGAGAGGAACCCAGTACTTATGGAACAGGAGGGGCTCCTTTTTTCCATGTCATCTCTGCAAAATCGCCCTCTACAGGCCGGGTTCCCAAGTGTCATGAATATCGGGAAGCAGGGGGGGGGGTGACATACTCGTAATAACCATTTTACAGGTGAGTATCTCACAAAATGGTATTTTCAGAGAGAGGTCATGGATTCTACTCTTTGTCCATAATCCCCAAGAGGGACGGCTCTGTGCACCCAATTCTGGACCTCAAGGGTCTCAACAGTTTTCATCCGACTTGGAGATTTTGCTTGAAATCTATAAGATCCACCTTCACTGCCCTTCAGCCAAGGTATTTTATTTCCACAGTGGATATAAGGGACGTCTTTCTACATATCCCTATCTTCCCAAGCCATCAAAATGTTTGCCTTTCACAGTAGATGGCCTACACTTTCAGTCAGTGCATTCTGGCCTGTCTTCAGCTCCAAGGGTTTTTTACCAAGGTTCTGTCAGGCCTCATGGCTCTTCCAAGGCATAAGGGGATATGAATTACCCAATACTTAGACGATCTTCTGATCAGAGCTCCATCCTTTCAGGAGGCTTTGAGAGATACAGAGACTGTCTTATCGACTCTAGAAGAAGGTCGCATATCATTCCCTCAACAGTTCTCTCCCTTTTGTGAATGACCCTGGATCACCTTTTTTGCATGACACACTCAGCAGTTCTAGCCTGGTGGCTGAATCCCCAGCCTCTTCAGGTGGGCAGATCCTTTCTTCCGGTACAGTGGAAAACTGTCACCACAACGGGTTGGGGGGGTGTCATGATGTCACAAATGATCCAGGGATGGTCGGGGAGAGCAGACTTCCCATAAATATCCTGGAGCTGAGAGTGATTTTACTGTCTCTCACGCATTGGACCTCCAGGAGTCTCTTGGAGGCTGCCCAACGATACAGATCTCCTCACAAAGGGGCCTCTACGGCACCCCAATTTATGAGTTTTGGCTTTTATGGCATGGCTATTGAAACATACGTCCTGGCAGAAAGAGGCTTATCTGCCATAGTCATCCAGACAAGATTCAAATCCAAAAGCAGACTTCGTCAAATATTTATCACGGAGTCCGTCGGGTCTTTATTGCTTGATGTGAATCCAGGGGTTTTGCTTGTTGCAGGGTGTCACCCGGCCTATATAGGGCAGGCTGTCGCAGGATATCCTCAGTTCTTTTCTTGCATTCGCAAGGAACTGTAAAGATGTCTGGATTTGAGACATAAAGGGTTACTAAAGGGGGGCAGGGATTTTTAAGTTAAGAACCCCTCCGTTTTTCATACTTACTGTGCTTTGGTTTTGTATTTTAGGCTTGGTTGATACTTTTATATCTATCAGGTGATGATGTTTTTCAAGCTTTTTTTTTTTTCTTTACATTCTGTAAATGGACATCTTTTGTCAGTGATTTCTGATGATTATAGCAAGCAGAATCTTCAGTATACAAACCTAAGAGCTCACTAGCAAAACCTCCAAAGGAGTATACATATTTTATCTCAACAGCTTCTACGCAAAATCTGTAAAAGGTTCCTCTCTTTCGGCACATTTGAAGTTTGATTTAAGCCAGACTGAGGAACTTGTATCATGGTTATGTGGATGTTACTCATTTTAAACATAGAGATATTAGCAATTCAGTATGATTGGTGAAGGCCATCTTCAAGTGCAGATATAAAATGGCATAATTTCATCCAATAGAACTGAGACCTCCTTCGGTTTAGGAAAAACCATGACCACAAATCTTTTCTCCTTGATAGTGTTAGCTATTACAAATGTTCCTTGAATAAATAGTTCTTGTATAAATTCATGGAAACTTCAACCAAGACCCTATAGAATTATTTAAATCGGAAGCCTGTAGCTGTTCATCTATTTTCCTTTTATTACATTATCAGGGATGACTGTATTAGTGCAGTCCCTTGAGTTATTCAGTTACTGTCTTTTTCAGGTAAAAGGCAACCAACTCAATAGTGATAAAGCTTTTTTACTGACCCCTTGAAATTTTTTCCTGCAACAAATAGATAATGCTGGTGGAGATAATTAGTACTTAATTCATTCAGTGTATATGTACATATTTAATTTGTGTGCATGTGTCTATTGTTAACCTTTAGTAACATTTTAATGAAATAACTGACACTGTTTCAACTAACTGCTTTCGATTATAGCTTGGTTACTGTGATTGGTGGGTTTTCAAACATTGTAGCAACAAGCTAATATTTGTTTTTGGGAGATTTTATGTGATAGCGCAACACAAATTAGCAAGTATTTGTGAAGTATAAAAAAAGATACATCTTTTTCCAAATTGATAAAATGTTGATAAAAATAAAAAACGGAAAGGTACATGTAATTAGTCCTGTAGAGTCCACATGTATAGCTCAAATATAAAGTTGTGGCAGGGTTAGGTTTTACCAAAAGCGCTGACCTCCTCCTGGAGCAATATTCTTAGTATACAGTACGTCCTGCTCCAGATTAGATTACTTACACTTGGGTATTACTCCGCCAGATGGCGCTGGACTGCAGAGACAGCGAAATTGGCTCCTCCCTGCCCCTCAAATACCAGGGACCTCCCACAAATCCCCAGATCTTTTCTGCAGCCTGGACTGCGAAGGACAAGAAGATGGCTCTCTCTTCTCGCAGGTGAGCGGGGCTATTAGCCTGCGGCCCTGTAGGACTATTCCCACCCGTTCCATTATTAATGTGCCTCCCAGCCTTGGCTGCGCTGGTCAGGTGATGGTAGGCAGCACCGCTGTCAGGTGCTTAGTAGCGCTGCTCCACCGCAATCCCCCACCAAAGGGTAGGCGGTATAGGCGTATGGTGAGCCTCTATGGGATGCCCCTCCTGCCCTATTGCCCCTTGCCCCTGTCTATCGGTGGGTCCTATGTTCAGTGGTTGCTGTCCTCCCTCGCTCTCCCTTGTAGCTCTCGGGGTGGGGGGGGTGGGTTGTGTGTATGGGAATTTGCCTTGGTGCTTCACTGTATTATGTGCTTCTGGTTGGTGTCAGTCGCCGCGCTGACTTGGTTGCACTGGTTGCTTTTTTAATTTTGCCGCCGCGCGTGCTTCCACTATGTTCCGCGCTTGGCGGCGGCGTTACCTCAGGCGCTGGTGCGCCGTTATTGGCTGCTTGTCATGTGTGCGGGTTCGCGCTCTTCGGGGGGGCGGGGCCCGCGGTTGGCGCGTTCCTCGTCACTGTCCCCGCGACCCGCCCCTTGAGGTATACCCGGCGCCATTTTCTCTGGATCCGGCTGCTGCGTGACTGCCATCTACCTACCGCGGTCCGTGAGTGCCCTGGCGGGCGGCTTTATTTACCATTTGTCATTTCACATGTCACTTACGGTTCCCCTTTGCTTATGTCTTTCAGACGGGCCGACCTCTATT
This sequence comes from Gastrophryne carolinensis, assembly GCA_027917425.1. Classification (NCBI taxonomy): domain Eukaryota; kingdom Metazoa; phylum Chordata; class Amphibia; order Anura; family Microhylidae; genus Gastrophryne; species Gastrophryne carolinensis. The sequence goes on along the minus strand of CM051237.1, from coordinate 157,822,453 downwards.
GGTTTCTCCCGACCCTACTCCCTCTATTTAGTTATTTAGCTTGTGAGGCCTAGTGTGTAATTTACTCCCACTTCTCTAGTGGGCTATTGGGGCATCCCGGGTTGCTGTTATAGCGGGAATCCCTATCGGCCTATTGTGCCGCTATAATCACCATATGGAGGCGTCTCAGGATAATGTGCTTGGGGTTCCTTCGGGACAAGCCCGGCTGTGTGTAGCTTGTGGGGTGTCCCCTACTAGTGCTGACAATGTGCGGGTCTGTGTACCTTGTGCCCAGCAGGTGCTTGCGCTGCAGCCTGGTGTACCAGTAGCTGGGCCTGCGCCTCGTATGGCTTCACCTACTCCCCCAAGCTTAAATCTGACTCCAATTGAGTTGCATACAAGTGGGGATTCTCAACCTGATGTGTCTACTAGACTGGCTAGTGTTGAGAAGTTGCTTGCTAATACCTTGGCGCGTAAGGTCTCTGCAAAAAGCAGCACTTAACGCCTGATGTCACTCTTTTTCCCGATGAGTTTTTGGATCTGTCTGGCTATACTCCTTTGGAAGAAGGGGAGTTATTCTCTGACTCGGAGTCATCTGATGAGAGGCCCAGGGGTCATGATGATTCCGGCTCTGACCCCTGGGCCCCAGATGATACTGATGAGCTGTTAGCTCAGATTTTTGAGATACTGTATATCTCTTCCCCGGTTGCGACCCCCAGGCAACAGGGGGAATTGTTTCATACTGCTAAGCCACGCTTAGAATTTCCTGAGCAAGCCTATTTTAATAATCTTGTACTCAGGGAATGGGAGCGTCCCAGCAGGCTTCCCGGTGTACCTAAGAGTTGGGATAAGAGGTATCCCTTTCCTGCTGATGTGGTGAAGTGTTGGTCATCCCCTCCTAAAGTGGATGCCCCGGTCCTAGGGTTATCTAACACCTCTGTCATGCACTCCCCTGACTCTACTATGCTGCGGTATGCTGAGGACCGACGCATTGATCAGCTGGTGTCCCATGCCTTTGCATGTGTGGGGACGGCGCTGCGCCCGGTCTGTGCCTCTGCCATTACGGCTGTGGCTATTAGGACCCTGCTTAGAAGTATCCTTGATTGTGCCACTGATGATGTGTCTAGTGAGGAGTTTAATGCACTCTCTCATTGTGATGTTTTTGTGACTTATGTCCTCCCTGCCTTGGATGATACCATTAGAATGTGTGGCAGAACCTCTGCCCTTGTGGTGGCTATACGCCGCTCAGTTTGTCTGCGCCAATGGACTGCTGACAACGCTGCCAAGAAGGCTCTCACTGGTTTTCCCTTCAAAGGTCTACGCCTGTTTGGGGAACGCCTGGACCTTTTTGCTAAGGGAGGCAGGTTACCCCAGCGCTGGCAGCAGTCTCGGCCCTTTCGGGGACAGGGCTCCTTTTCTTCCCCCTACCATGGAGCCAGACAGGGGAGGGGGGTCTCCCTTACAGGGGCCAGAGGAGATTTCTGGGGTAGGGGCAGAGGACGTGGTCGCCCTGGCTCCTCCGGGGGCTCTAAGCTTAAGTCTTCTCCCGAACCCCCTCAGGCATGAAGGGGCGCCCTCACCCATCCGGGTGGGGGGACGGCTTCAGCACTTTGCTCACGTCTGGAGGCTTCATGTCTCAGACCGGTGGATTCAGTTGGTAGTGTCCTCCGGTTACAAGATAGAGTTTGCTGCCTGCCCCCCCCCCCCCAAGATTCATCAGATCCCGGATTTCTCAGGACCCTGTGTCAGCTCAGGCTCTAGTTCTGGCGGTGCAAAGCCTTCTGGAGCTGGGGCTCATCTGTCAGGTCCCCTTACAAGAAAGGGGCAAGTGCTTCTATTCCAACCTTTTCACCGTGCCCAAAAGAGATGGGTCAGTCAGGCCCATCCTGGACTTGAAGATCCTCAACAAATTTGTCAGGTGCAGGCGCTTTCACATGGAAACTCTGCGCTCTGCCATCAGTTCCCTGCGTCCAGGGCTCATCATGACGTCTGTGGACATCAAAGATGCTTACCTTCATATTCCTGTGTTTCCAGATCATCAAAGGTTCCTCAGGTTCGCTCTGGAGGATCAGCACTACCAATTTGTGACATTGCCCTTTGGTCTCACTTCAGCTCCCAGAGTGTTCACCAAGGTGCTGGCAGGAGTGATGTCTCTGCTCAGGTCTCAGGGCATCTGCGTGCTGCCCTACCTGGACGACATTCTCATCACTTCCCAGTCCCTACATCAGGCAGAGTTGGATACTCAGCTGGTAGTGTCCACTCTGGAGTCATTGGGCTGGGTGATCAACCATCCCAAGTCTTCCCTTGCTCCCTCCTTGGTGACTCACTTCCTGGGAATGAATCTGGATACAGTTCAGGCAAGGAATTTTCTTCCTCAGCAGAAGGTGGACAGTCTGATTGCGCAGGTTCAGTTCCTGCTATCTTGCCCTCATCTCTCCATCAGGCAGGGAATGCAGCTGGTGGGCCTGATGGTGTCGTGCTTCGAAGCGGTCCCTTATGCTCAGTTCCACATGAGGCCTCTGCAACTCCACCGCTTGTCAGTATGGGACAAGGATCCTGCGTCCCTGGACCAGGTCCTTGTGCTTTCCCCCCTGGTCAGGCGGTCCCTCTCGTGGTGGCTGGACTCCAGGAACCTGTTGGTGGGCAGATCCTTTCTGGCCCACTCATGGGAGACGGTCACCACGGATGCCAGTCTTGACAGGTTGGGGGGGTTTCTGGAAGTCCCTGCAGTTCCAAGGGAGGTGGGGCCCACAGGAGGCCCACACACCTATCAACATTCTGGAACTGCGGGCGATCAGGTTGGTTCTGACTCATTTGACTCCTCACCTTCGGGGCCTGCCTGTTCAGGTGCGCTCGGACAACCAGACGGCGGTTGCCTACATCAATCATCAGGGAGGGACCCGGAGCAAGAGGGCCCTCCGGGAATTGTCTCTGTTCCTGGCCTGGGCGGAGGACAATGTTCCCTGCATATCAGCTGTGTATATCCCGGGGGTGGAGAATCTGCAGGCAGACTCTCTGAGCAGGGGGACCTCTCACCTGGGAGAATAGTCCCTCTGCAACAGGGTGTTTCAATCTCTGTGTCACCGTTGGGGCCAACCAGATGTGGATCTGTTTCCGTCCCGTCACAATCACAAGCTCCCGGCCTTTGTCTCCCTGTCCCAGGATCCTCTGGCCTTGGCCACGGATGCTCTAGCAATGTCATGGCAGGACTTTCAGCTCCTGTATGTCTTTCCTCCGTTTCCCCTGTTGGGCAGGTTTCTGCACAAGATAGCTCAGGAGGGGGTGCCAGCAATACTGGTGGCCCCCAGGTGGCCAAGAAGAGTGTGGTTCGCAGACGTGGTGCAGCTGGCAGTAGATCAGTACGCTCTGCCCAGGGTGCCAGACCTGCTCACTCGGGGTCACTTACGCCATCCTAATTTACAAACTCTGGCTTTGACGGCCTGGCTGCTGAAACCTTCATCTTGATGGAGAAGGGGCTATCTGCCTCTGTGGTTGATACCTTGATAAAGGCTAGGAAGAAGTCTTCTTCTGGCAACTGGGCAGAGCGTTGCCTATTTGGGATTTGAACTTGGTCTTGTCTGCCTTGCAGGGTGCTCCCTTTGAACCTGTGCAGGAGGCTGCCCTGGCCATTCTTACTCTCAAGGTTGTCTTCTTGGTGGCTATCACCTCTGTTAGGCGTGTGTCTGAGTTGGCGGCGCTTTCCATCCAGCCCCCCTACTTTGAGAGACACCAGGACAAGGTGGTGTTTCGCTTCAAGCCAGATTTTCAGCCTAAGGTGGTGTCTGCCTTTCATTTGAATCAGGACATTGTTCTTCCTTCCTTGTGCCCTAATCCTAGTAATGCTAAGGAGGGGGCCTTGTATTCTTTGGATGTGGGTAGGTGTCTGAAGTACTATCTGGTGGTTACTGCACCTTTCAGAAAAACTGATGCTCTTTTTGTGGTCCCTTCTGGTCCTAGGAAGGGTTTGGCACCTGCCAAATCTACTATCAGCAAATGGATCCGTCAGGCTGTGATTCAGGCCTATTCTGCTAAGGGCTAAGAATCCTCCTTTCCGCCTTACTGCTCATTCCACTCGTGCTATTGGTGCCTCTTGGGCTTTTCAGCACCAGGCTTCTGTTGAACAAGTTTGCAAGGCCGCCATTTGGTCTTCTGTTCATACCTTTTCAAAGTTTTACAAGGTTGATGTTAGGGCCTCAGCTGATGCTGCTTTTGGCCATAAGGTTCTGCAGGCGGCAATGGTATGACCTGTCTGCTGTTACCTTTGGGGATCCCACCCTACTTTATGGACACTTCTATAGGATGTCCCAAGTGTAAGTAATCTAATCTGGAGCAGGACGTACTGTATACTAAGAATAATACAATTCTGTGATTACTCACCTGTAGAATTGATATGAGTATACAGTACGTCCTGCTCCACGCCACCCTTGGTTTTGCATTATCCTGGATCCCCTATATGGTGATTGTTATCATTATTATAGTTACCAATTGGTTCTGTTTAATTCTCCCGGCTTCTCGTTAACTGCTTTTCAATGCTGGGGATTTGTGGGAGGTCCCTGGTATTTGAGGGGCCGGGAGGAGCCAATTTCGCTGTCTCTGCAGTCCAGCGCCATCTGGCGGAGTAATACCCAAGAGTAAGTAATTAATCTGGAGCAGGACGTACTGTATACTCATAATATCAATTCTACAGGTGAGTAATCACAGAATTGTATTTTTCAATCCAACATCATAGAGTATGGCAGAACTGGAAACCTACCAAGACATGACCATCCACATACAATGACATTCTGGCAAGGAGAGCACTATTTAGAGTGGAATCTCTCTGGAGGAGCTGCAGAAATGCACACCTCCAGTGGCGGACAACGCATATGAGACCAAAGTTGATCTGTCTGGTGAAACACTATGTGTCACCATAAACACACCATCACTACCGTAAAATATGCTTGTGGCAGCATCATGCAATGAGGATGCGTTTTTTTCAGCAGGATTTGTGAAGCTGGTCAAGGTTTATGAGTGGGTAGAGCTAAATAAAGGGCTGTCCTGGAGGAATACCTGTTAGAGGCTGCAAAAAGCTTGAGGTTGTTGTATCATTTCCCAGCAGTTCATAACCCTAACAATGCAGCCAAAGCTGCAGTTGAATGGTTTAAATCAACGCATATCCATGTGTCCATACCTAAATCTCATTGAGAATCTGTGACATGATTTACAAAATGATGTTCACAAATGCTCTCCATCTAATCTGACTGAGCTATAGGTATTTTGCATAGAAGAATGGGCAGACATGTAAGCCTCTAGATTGTTTTGGCTCTGCTCTGTTGGTATCCTATGAATATTTAATGCTTTGATTAAAATGATTATGAAGGATATGGTAGTTTATTTTATAGGTAGTGTTGAGTATGCGAAGTTAGAGTTATTACACATCACATTTGTAACCACGACCAAATAACATAATACTGTGACATAAGAAGGGAATGGAAGTAGCCCAGACCTTTAGAGGTGGTCTACATGGGATTATGGTCATTCCTACTGTACTGTAAATGGATTAGCTTGTAAGTTTTGGCAGTAAGATTACTGTAACTTCGGGTTTGTCATCTCCAGACAGATTGTTTGATTGTTACTGATTGTTTATTCTAAGTATACAGTACATCCTGCTCCAGATATAATACTTACACTTGGGTTATCCTCCGCCAGAGGGCGCTGTGCACTGCAGACATGCAAAAACAGGCTCCTCCCGGCCCTTCATGTACCCAGAGACATCCCACAAATCCCCAGATTCCTCTGCAGTGCTGACTGCGAAGACATGAAGTATGACTCTCTCGCAGGTGAGCGGGGCTATTACAGCCTGCGGCCCTGTTGGACTATTCCCACCCGTCCTCCTTGTGATGTGCCTCCCAGCCTTGGCTGCGCTGGTCGGGTGAAGGTAGGCAGTACCATGGGTGCTTAACGGAGCCATGCTCCACCGCAGTCCCCCACCAAAGGGTAGGCGGTTTAGGCTGATGGTGAGCCTCATAGTGGATGTCCCTCCCGCATTATTGCCCCGTGTAGAGGTGGACCCTGTGTAAAGGGTCGCCGTCCTCCCTTGTTTCCCCCCGTATTCGGGGGAAAAGAGGGGGGGGGGGTGTGTGTCTGTTGGCGGTCTCAGTGTACGGTATTGCCACGCTTATGGCCGTGCTTTTGCCCCTAACCGGCAACTAGGTGTCAGAGCTGCGCTGCTTGCTCCTTCTATTCTGGCCGCCGCCGTTGTTTTCGGCCTTTCTCAATTTACTTTGCAATAGTATACAGCACGTCCTGCTTTATTATCCTGCATCTTGGGCAGGAAACTAATTTTTGTGCACGCCTACGGGCGTCAGAATGGTGGCGGCGTATTTAGACTTTACGAGTATCCACCAGCAGATGCCTTTACTGGCATATTCTATGCTTGGCTTGTCAAGCCTTTAACTGCTGCTTCAGAGCTTTGCGCTCTTTGGGGGAGCCGGGGACCTGGCGTGGCGCGCTCCGCGTCACGCCCAGTTTAGACCCGCCCTCCGAGGTTCGGTCGGCGCCATTTTGTTGATCTTCGCGCGCGCGTGTTGGCGGTCCTTCTCCTCCCCTGGTCAGTAAGTGCCCTCGTGGCGATTTTCATCATTAGTAATTTTGTTCTGCTGCGCATGGCCACGACACCTCTTTTTCCCCTTCTGCCTTTCAGACGTCAAAGACTCCGGTGGCTTCTCCCGGCCTAACATAACTCGTAGCGGGCTTACAAAACATTCTCCCACATTCCTAGCGGGCCTTTGGGACATCCAGGGTTGCCTATTGCATAAATCCCTACTGACTTATATTGCATTGATAAATCACCATATGGAGGCATCTCAGAATTTTGTGTCCGGGGTCCCTCCGGGACAAGACCGGCGGTGTTGACAGGGCACGGCGGTGCTGACAGGGCACCGATCTGTGCACCGTGTGCCGAGCGAGTACTGGTCCTGCAACCAGGATCGCCAGGGGCTGCTCCTCGCCCTAACACTCCTATTCCCCCAGGCTTAAATCTCGCTTCTGCTGAGTCGCATACTAGTGGGGAGTTGCAGCCGGCTGCGTCTTCCAGACTGCCTACGGCTGACCAGATTATTACGGGGTCGACAAAGCGCTCGGGCCCTGGTAAGAAGCGGCCCTGGACGCCCCTTGTTTCTGCCTCTGCTAAGGGATCGGAGGAGTTCACTACTCCGCATGCCCGCACCCCTTCTGATGAAGGAGGGCTGTTCTCTGACTCGGGCTCATCTGATGAGGAGCCGAGGAGTCATGACGATTCTGACCATAAAGACTGGAACCAGTTTGACACCATTGGATTGTTGATTAGGATCTTTAAGGCCCTGTCTATCTCTCTCCCTAACGCGGCTCCCAAGCCGAGAGGGGAGCGTTTCCATACAGCGACACCGAGCTTGGAATTCCTAGAGCAGGCTCACTTTCATGCTCTTGTACTCGAGGAATGGAACACCCCGGTAAACTTCCAGGGGACTGGGATTGGAAATACCCCTTTCCCCCTGAGATGGTCACCCCCTGTGGTAGACACGCCGATCATTGGGGTTCCTAACCCCCCCTTTATTGCAGCTCCTGCTTACAGCACCCTTCAGGATGCCGCAAACCGGCGCATGGATAAACTGGCTTCACACGCCTTTTCTTGTGCAGGAACGGCACTGCGCCCGGTCTGTGCCACGGCCATCACTGCAGTGGCTGCCAGAACCCTCATCGGACAGATGCTTGAGCATCACGCTGATGATGTCCCCTGGGAGGTGTTTAATGCACTCTCCAGTTGTGATGTATTTGTAAGATTTATCCTTTTAGCTATGGATAACACCATTAGAATGTGTGCGAGGACTTCCGCCCTTGTGGTGGCTATACGTCGCTTGGTCTGGCTGCGAGAGTGGGGTGCTGACTATGCTGCTAAAAGGACTCTTACCAGGTTTCCCTTTAGAGGGCAACGCCTGTTTGGGGCCCGTCTGGACCTGTTTGGAAAAAAGGGCAAATCACCCCGGCGCAGGTGCCCATCTCGGCCCCCTCGGGACAGAGACTCCCCTCCCCCTCCATACCATAGCATTAAACAAGAACCAGGGGTGTCCTCCCGGAGTCTTAGTGCAGACCCCTGCCCCACGAGCAACAGACAACGCTCTGGGCCCTCCGGCGGGGCTAAACCTAAATCTTCCACCAAATCCCCTCAAGCATGATGGGGCGCCCTTCGCCCACCTGGGTGAGGGGATGACTGCAGCACCTTGCTCCTATCAGGAGGCATTTTGCCTCTTTCTGGTGGATACAGGAGGTAGTTTCCTCCGGATACAGGATAAAGTTTGCTGCGCGGCCTCCCCCATGATCGTCAGAGTACTCCTGTTCCCTGCCTACGTTCGGCTGCTGGTGCAGGCCTTGCACGGCCTGCAGGGTCTGGAGGTCACTTGCAGTTTGCCCTTATCAGGCAGAGGCAGGTGCCGCTACACCAACCCCTTCACATTCTCACAAAAGGATGAGTCAGTCTGCCCTTCTGATTTCACAGGTCTATCTCTCTCCCTAACGCGGCTCCCAAGCCGAGAGGGGAGCGTTTCCATACAGCGACACCGCGCTTGGAATTCCTAGAGCAGGCTCACTTTCATGCTCTTGTACTAGAGGAATGGAACACCCCGGTAAACTTCCAGGGGACTGGGATTGGAAATACCCCTTTCCCCCTGAGATGGTCACCCCCTGTGGTAGACACGCCGATCATTGGGGTTCCTAACCCCCCCTTTATTGCAGCTCCTGCTTACAGCACCCTTCAGGATGCCGCGAACCGGCGCATGGATAAACTGGCTTCACACGCCTTTTCTTGTGCAGGAACGGCACTGCGCCCGGTCTGTGCCACGGCCATCACTGCAGTGGCTGCCAGAACCCTCATCGGACAGATGCTTGAGCATCACGCTGATGATGTCCCCTGGGAGGTGTTTAATGCACTCTCCAGTTGTGATGTATTTGTAAGATTTATCCTTTTAGCTATGGATAACACCATTAGAATGTGTTCAAGGACTTCCGCCCTTGTGGTGGCTATACGTCGCTTGGTCTGGCTGCGAGAGTGGGGTGCTGACTATGCTGCTAAAAGGACTCTTACCAGGTTTCCCTTTAGAGGGCAACGCCTGTTTGGGGCCCGTCTGGACCTGTTTGGAAAAAAGGGCAAATCACCCCGGCGCAGGTGCCCATCTCGGCCCCCTCGGGACAGAGACTCCCCTCCCCCTCCATAACGTAGCATTAAACAAGAACCAGGGGTGTCCTCCCGGAGTCTTAGTGCAGACCCCTGCCCCACGAGCAACAGACAACGCTCTGGGCCCTCCGGTGGGGCTAAACCTAAATCTTCCACCAAATCCCCTCAAGCATGATGGGGCGCCCTTCGCCCACCTGGGTGAGGGGATGACTGCAGCACCTTGCTCCTATCAGGAGGCATTTTGCCTCTTTCTGGTGGATACAGGAGGTAGTTTCCTCCGGATACAGGATAAAGTTTGCTGCGCGGCCTCCCCCATGATCGTCAGAGTACTCCTGTTCCCTGCCTACGTTCGGCTGCTGGTGCAGGCCTTGCACGGCCTGCAGGGTCTGGAGGTCACTTGCAGTTTGCCCTTATCAGGCAGAGGCAGGTGCCGCTACACCAACCCCTTCACATTCTCACAAAAGGATGAGTCAGTCTGCCCTTCTGATTTCACAGGTTGTCGGCATTTCTACTATTTCAGGCAGTTTCTGCATGAAAAATCTGGGATGGGCCACCAGCGCCTTGCGCCTAGTGGGCCCTTGCCTTCTGGGGAGATCAGGGATGCTTATGCTCACTTCCCCGTGTCTTCTAGACACAGAGGCTCTTCAGGTTTGTGTTGGATGTCCAACGCTGCTAACCCGTGGCCTTGATATCTGGCCTCTCTCCTGCCTCCGGAGTGCTCACCAAGGTACTAATGGAGGCTATGTCTCTAAGACCAAGGGGCGCCCGCGTGAGACCTGCAAGGTGGTCCTTTTCACTTCCCAATCTCTATGTCAGGTCGAGTTAGCTACTCGGCTGGTGGCGTCCCTTGGGAGTCCTTTGGATGGGTGTTCATTCACCTCTAGTCCTCCTTGTCCTCTTGATTGGTATCCCCATTCCTAGGGATGAATCTAGGTTCGGTTCAGGAGAGAATCTTCCTTCCTCAACAATAAGGTGGACAATCTGGTTGCATGGGTTCAGCCCCTCCTTGCTGTTCCAGTCCCTTCACCAGGCAGGAATGCAGCTGGTGGGCCCGTTTGGTGACTTGCTTAGATGAAGTCCCCTATACTCCTCTACCTGGGGCTTTTCTGCAACTTCCATTTTTAATACTGGACTGGGACCCAGCATCCCTGGAGTGGGATCATGTGTGCCTTCCCCCTTGGTTAGGAGTCCCTCTTGGAGCGGATTTACTCTAGGAACATGTCTGGGGACAGTTCCCTTCTTGCCCTCCCTAGAGACGATCACCGTGGATGCCAACCTATCAGGTTGATGGGGAGGTTTTCTTCTGTAACTCCATGCGGGTGTGGGGAAGGTGGGGCCTTTTAGGAGGTCTTTGCGCCTATTAGTATTGAAACAGTGAGTTTTCAGGCTGACGCTATCTCGCTTGACTTCTCCTCTTCCCGGCCTGCCTGCTGGGTGGCGCTCGGTCTGTCTGACGACTGTGGCCTACCTTAATCATCTGTGTGGGACTTGGAGCAGGATGGTCCCCCAGGAAGGTATATGTTCCTGATCTGGGGGGAGGATAATGTTGCCTGCATATCATTGGTATTCACTCCTGTGGAGGTCCCTCTGCGACAGGATGTGCTAATTCTTGGGCCACTATGAAGTTCAACCAGTGTGGATCTGTTTGGTGCCCCGTCACTATTTCAAGCTCTTGCCACTCGTTTCCCTGTCCCTGGCTCCTCTGGCCATGGTCATGAGGTTTTAGTAATTTTATGACGGGACATTCTGGCCTGTATGTCTTGTCTCCCTTCCCCCTGCTAGGCGGTGTTCTGTGCAGAATCGCTCTGGTAGAGGGACCATTGATATTGGTGGCCTAGTGGAGTGTGGATTCGCAGACGTGATACCTAGGGTAGTAGTTCTGTACGTTCCGCTAGGGGTGCCGCCCTGTTTTGCTCAGGGCCTCCTTTACGTCACTCTAATTCTACAGTCTCTGGCCTAACCGGCCTGACTGCTGGTTCTTCCGTCCTTATGGAGACAGGCTTCTCTCCTCTGTGTTCGTGTCTAGTGGAAGTCTAAGAGCAGGGCTCTTCTTCTTCTTCTTCCATTCTTATGAGGTATGGCTTATCCTTATGGATTGGTGTTAGTCTAGGTCTCTTCCCTGTTGGACGTTCTCTGTCCCCAGGGCTCTAGAGTTATTACAGCATGGCTTGGAGTTGGCTCCCCAACTCGGTACTCTGAAGGGTCAGGTTCCGCCCTGTCCGCCTTCCTGCAGAAGTCTTTTGCTTATTTTCCTTGGCTAAGCCTTCTTTCGGGGGTTGCTCATTGCGTTCCCCACTTAATTCTATGGTCCCTGTTGGGATTTGAATTTTTTATTCCGTTTGCCTTGTGGGACGTTCCTGTTGGACCGTTTCAGGATGCTGTCGGGCTTTTACCTTCAACGTTGTCCTTGGGTCTGCTGGCTCAGTCAGACGTGTGTCTAAGCGGGTGGTTCTGTTTCGCTAGCCCTCGTTCCTTGATATGCACCAGGATAAGTGGTGCTCCTCCTTATGCCGGACCTTCTACCTATGATGGTGGCTTAGGCTCATGTATTTAAGACATTGCCTTTCTTCTGTGCCTTATTCCTCGTAACTCTGAGACAAGGGGATTTATTTTCCCTCATCAGGTGTTGGAATTTTTTTCCTGGATTGTTTCGGACCCTTAGGGGGACTGATGCCCCTTGGGGTCTGTGGGCACCTACCTCTGTATGTGCCTGATATCGTCTGCTTCCAAGGGTTAAGCGGCCCTTGGCCTAGTCTTTACTTGGCTGGTTTTTCCTTCTGGTCCTAAGGAAGATTTGGCTTCTTCCTGGACTATTAGCATTTGATCCTGTCAGGCTGTTACTCAGGCCTATTCCTTTGAAGCGATGAGTTTCTCTCACTTATTCTGATTGTACTGGTGACTCGGTATCCTTGGCCTTTCACCACCAGGTTTCGTTGTACAAGTTTGCTAAACCGCTACTTGGTTTTTGGTTCATACCCTTTCAAGGGTTTTTATGATGTTGACGTTGGAGCCTTTGCTCATGTCGCCTTCGGTGGCAAGGTTGCAGGTGACAGTGTCTCGACTGTCTGCTGTGCCCTTTTTGTTGGGGATCCCACCCTACTTTATGGACACTGCTATTGGATGTCCCAAGTGTAAGTATTATATCTGGAGCAGGACTTACTGTATACTTAGAATAATACAATTCTGTGAAGTACTCACCTGTAGAATTGGTATTATACGTATACAGTACGTCCTGCTCCACCCCACCCTGGTTAAGGTTTTCGTGATTTTATTATTCACAGCCGAGGGATGCAGGGGGTGCCGTTAATCACGAGTGCGGCCAGGACTCCATTGAGCTTCTCCAGCCTCACATCAATATGTGTCTGGAGAAGCTGATTGGAGAAAATTAAGAAAAGCAGGCAACTGGTGGGGTTTCACACAGCAGGGCATCCCAATTTTGGATGGCCCAAGGGAGGGGACAGACCAAAACCCATAGTTGCGGAGAGAGGCAGCCAATCAGAACATCTGGGGATGGAGTGTTTACATTCCTAGTTCACCGACGGTTGATTAAAGCACCAGGTCAGGGGGATGGAGAATGAAAGCTGAATGAGGAAGTGATTTCTTCACTAAGTAGAGCAACATAGCAGTAAGGAGAGCGCTGGAGGGACTCAATGTAAGGTAAGCTACTGATATTTATATTCTTGGTGTGCCACACACCCCGCTTCACTTCTTAAATATTCATTACTTCATGGGTTAATCACCTGCAGGTGACGTAGTGCAGAGAGGAAGTCTTGTAACGAGCCCCACCTTCCGGCCTATATATACCTGGTACCTCCCTTCAATCACCAGTATTTTTCTCTCTGCGTGACAAGCAGAGGTTGGAAGTTTCCTGCTTACAGGTAGGTCGGGGCTTACCCCGCCACCCCCCTTTTGGTCTATTTCTGCCCGGTTTGAGTTGTATACCTCTATGGTGGATAGGAAGCCTCCCAGCCTAGGCTGCTCACCGGGTAATTGGTAGACGGCACTATGGGTGCCTAGGAGCTTATCTCCTCCGCTCGTCCCCCTCCTTTGGGGGCAATGCGGCAATCCGGCATGGTGATCCGGAAATGGGATGCCCCTGTCCCGAGGGTCCCCGTAGCCCTTACTCCCCCGTTCCGGTCCTTTCTCCCTTCACTTGGGGGGGGGGGGGGTATAGAGGGTTGTGTATCTTGTATGATGTTTTCACTGTATTGTTATTTCTGTGTGTTCACTTTTACATAGTAACAGACTGCGCAGCAGGTGCGCTTTGTCTGTTTTTTTTTTTGACCGGGGCTCCGGGCAGATACTTTAGGCTTGGCCAGTGTATTTGGTCTGCTTTATGGGGGTGGGGCAGCGGACCGCGCTCAGCTGGTCTTCAGTTGGTCCCCTCCCGCCTCCCTTCCTTCCCCGCTGCTCCGTGCGGCAGCCTGTGTGGCTGCGCTTGTGTCTCCTTTCCCCCTCCTCCTCCTCCGCCGCCTGGCTTGGTGTCAGCCAGCGCAGCTGGTGGCAATCCCCCGTTGATTTGAGCAGGGCGGCTCCCTGTGACGCGGGGGGGCGTGGCGCCGGCGGAAGCGGCGCTCGGCGGCCTCAGCCTCACTTCCTTCATGTTTGCGGTGAAAAGAGGTCACGTGGGGGGGGGCGCGCGCTGCAGCAACACATGGGTTTGTGTGCTGCGGCTGCTACATGTCCCTCCGGTCTGGCTCCTGGCATCGGTAGCAGGTAAGCGGCCCCGCTTTTGTGGGGCCAGAATGAGTTTTACTCATGGGGCTAACTTTTAAGGAGGCACTCTCTTAGTTGTACTATTGTGAACATGCTGCTTTGTTACACTCACAAGGGATCTGATGGTTTGTTTTTTTCTTTCCTTTCAGATCCTGGGATCCCTCTTTTATTGCGGCCTCCGGCTCTATATTGCCTGGCTAGTCATTCTTGATATGAAATTGCACATTTTGGATATATATATACATATATATATATATTTATTTTGAGACTGTTAAGGGGGACCTTTTTCTCTTAAAAAAAAAAAAAAAAAAAAAATATAAAGTGTATTTAAAAAAAAAAAAAAAAAACCCTCCCTTCCGGGACATTCTTTATAAAGGGGCATCCCGGGTTGGCTTATGCCTTAAAAGTCCCAGTATTTGCGATACCATAAATCACCAATATGGAGGCTTCTGTTACTACCGGAAACGACTCGTCAGAGCCGTCCAGGGGGTGTGTAAAATGTGGGGCTGCGCTCCCTGCTGATGATATCTTTATTTGCATTTCTTGTGCAAGGCAGATTGTTGCGCGTCAGTCTGTTGATCCGGCTGCTGACCCGTCGCAACCTCTATCATCTCCTGCCTCTCCCTCCCTGTTCCGGACCCCGCATGACACTGTCAAGGGTGGGGATTCGCAATCCGAGGTGGTGGTAAAATCAGCCAATCTTCGGGAAGTATTGCCCGTTAAAGCGGGGCTAAAGGCCTCTGCAAAACGGAAGCGCCTGACTCCGGTATCTTCGGCTCCTCAGGACGAATTATGTGAGCCTGTGGAATGGTCCGATGGCTCCCCGGATGAGGGTGAATTCCTCTTGGAGTCAGATGAGCCGGCAGATCAGCTTAAGGCTGATGCGATTGGCGATTGGTCGGCGGGGGTTGCCCTTGACACCCCCTCCATTCTGGCACAAATGTTTGAAATTTTGAATTTAGATCCGCCTGAGGCTGTCACCCTGCCAAAGGGTCAGTTGTTTGAAGAGCCTCAGCCGCGTTTGGTTTTTCCCAGACAGCACCACTTTGAGAGGGTGGTCCTGAAAGAATGGGAACATCCCACACGGTTATCTGGAATCCCTTCCAGTTGGGAAAAGCGTTATCCTTTTCCGCCAGAATTGCTGAAGCTTTGGTCCGTCCCTCCTGAAGTCGATACCCCTGTGCTAGGGCTATCTAGCTCCGCTATGGTACAGTCTGCTGAGACCTCTGTCCCTAAAGATGGGGAGGATCGTAGGATTGACCAGTATGCTCGCTATGGCTTTGTTTATGCTGGGTCAACGATGCGCCCCCTGTGCGCTTCGGCCCTTCTTCTTTTAGCGGTAAGATCTGTTATCCAGGGGCTATGCGAGGATCTCAATCCCGCTTGTGATGAGTTCGCTGCGCTTAAGCAGTGCGATTCTTTTGTGTCTTACGTTCTATCCGCTCAGGACGATGCGCTGGCTATGAGTAGCAAGACAGCGGCAATGCTGGTCGCTATTCGTCGGTCAGTATGGCTGCGACAGTGGTCGGCGGACTCAGCTTCTAAAAAGGTGCTCACAGCTCTCCCCTTTTTGGGGTTGCGGCTGTTCGGGGAGAAAATTGATTCAGTCGCAAAGGGTGGCAAGATGCCACAACGCAAGAGGCCTCGACGCCCCTTTAGAGGGGCTGTTTCTGGTAGGCCGTCCTTTCGAGGATACAGAGCGGGTAGGGGGACTTCCCTTCCCTCTACCAGTCGTACAGGTTGGACGCGGGGGAGGGGCCGTGGCCGTCCCGCCCAGTCCTGGGGCTCCAAGCCCAAACCTGCGGGTAAGCCCACTCAGCAATGAGGGGCCGCCCTCACCCGTGCGGGTGGGGGGACGATTGCGACACTTCTCCCAGGTTTGGAACCGGGAGGTTCCGGACAGGTGGATTCAGGAGATAGTGTCGTCCGGTTACAAACTGGAGTTCGAGTCTCGCCCTCCTTCACGGTTCTTTCGGTCTCGGGTGCCCATCGATCCTTTGGCCGCACAGGGGCTCCTGGCGTCGGTAGAGAATCTGTTAGAGATGGCGGTCATCCGGCCGGTACCGCGTTTAGAGATGGGCCTCGGTTTCTACTCCAATCTGTTCGCAGTCCCCAAGAGGGATGGGTCGGTTCGTCCCGTCCTGGACCTGAAGTTGCTCAACAGGTTCATCCGTTTTCGGAAGTTTCACATGGAAACCTTGCGCACTGCCGTCGGCTCTCTTCGGCAAGGGGACTTCATGACGTCTATAGACATCAAGGATGCTTATCTGCATGTTCCCATCTGCCTCCCTCATCAACGCTTTCTTCGATTCATGATGAAGGATCGGCATTATCAGTTCGTGGCACTTCCGTTTGGCCTTACCTCAGCTCCAAGAGTGTTCACCAAGGTGCTGGCAGGGGTCATGGCCATTTTCAGAGCTCGGGGCATTCGTGTCGTACCTTATTTGGACGACCTTCTTATCATGGCTCCGTCACCCGATCAATCGGAGAAAGACACCAGGGTGGTGCTCTCCACGCTGGAAAGTTTCGGTTGGGTGATCAACCTCTCCAAGTCCTCCCTCGCTCCGGCCAGGGTGGTGTCCTTTCTGGGGATGCGGTTAGACTCTCATCAACACAGAGTGTTTCTCCCTCAGTCCAAAATTCTTCTGATTCAGGAGTTGGCTCGGGTCCTACTCTCCAATCCTCGGCCGTCCATCCGTCTGGGGATGAGGCTGGTAGGGTTGATGGTTGCCTCCTTCGAGGCAGTTCCTTTTGCTCAATTCCACACGAGGACGCTTCAGCTTTATCTGTTGGCGTCTTGGGACCGGCAGCCTCGGTCGCTGGATCAGCCCTTCCAGTTGTCCTCCCGGGTCCGGCAGTCCCTCCAGTGGTGGTTGGTCTCGACCAATCTCGTGAAGGGCAGGTCTTTCCTGGCCCCCCTTTGGGAAATTGTCACCACGGACGCCAGTCTGTCGGGATGGGGCGGATTCTGGAAGGAGCTGCAGTTCCAGGGGCAGTGGGGACCTCGGGAGGCCCTCTTACCCATCAATATTCTGGAACTGAGAGCCATCCGTCGGGTGCTTACTCTCCTGACTCAGCACGTTCTGGGCCTTCCGGTCCAGGTGCGTTCAGACAATCGAACAGCGGTTGCTTACATCAATCATCAGGGAGGGACTCGCAGCCTGAGTGCTCTCAGAGAGGTGTCCCTGATCCTGACCTGGGCAGAAGCCCATGTTCCTCGTCTCTCGGCGGTATACATCCCAGGAGTGGAGAACCTGAAAGCGGACCGGTTGAGCAGGGGCTCTCCCCGTCGGGGAGAATGGGCCCTCCATCCTCGGGTATTTCGCTCACTGTGTCGCCAATGGGGGACTCCAGAGGTGGACCTGTTTGCCTCTCGTCACAATCACAGGCTCCCGAACTTCGTATCGCTCTCCCAGGATCCTCTGGCTCTGGCAGTGGACGCCATGTCCCTGAGCTGGGGGGATCTGGGGTTTCTGTACCTGTTTCCTCCGACACCCATGCTAGGCAGAGTGCTTCGGAAGTTGGCTCTGGAAGGGGTGTCCGCCGTCCTCGTGGCCCCAAGGTGGCCGAGGCGAGTGTGGTTCGCAGACATCGTTCGGCTGGCAGTGGACCAGGTCGTTCTGCCCCTTCGGCCCGATTTGCTCACTCAGGGTCAATTGTGTTACCCCAATTTACCAGCGCTAGCTTTGACGGCCTGGCTGCTGAGACCTCCATCCTAAAGGAAGAGGGTCTTTCTGATTCTGTCGTTAAGACTTTGATCAGTGCCCGAAAGAGGTCTTCTTCTATCATCTACTATAGGACCTGGAAAGCCTATATCGCTTGGTGCGAGATGAGATCTTTTCCTTGTAGGGTATTTTCGGTCCCCAGGGTTCTGGAGTTTTTACAATCTGGGCTGGACTCTGGTCTTCAGCTAAGTACGTTGAAAGGGCAAGTTTCTGCCTTATCTATCTTTTTTCAGAAGCGTGTTGCGCTTAAGTCTTTAGTTAAAACCTTTTTCCAGGGGGTTACGCATGTGCGGCCTCCCAGGAAACCATTACTCCCGGTTTGGGATTTGAATTTGGTTCTTTCTGCTCTTCAGGCTCCTCCTTTTGAGCCTTTGCAAGGGATTGCTTTATCTACCCTGACTCAGAAGATTGTCTTCTTGGTAGCGATCACTTCGATCCGGCGTGTCTCGGAATTGGCGGCCTTGTCTATTCAGGCGCCCTACTTCGAGAAGCATCGGGATAAGGTGGTCTTTCGATTCAAGCCAGACTTTCTTCCTAAGGTTGTTTCTGCTTTTCATTTGAACCAAGATATTGTTCTTCCCTCCTTGTGTCCTAATCCTAGGAAGGACAAAGAGAGGGTTTTGCATTGTTTGGATGTAGTACGCTGTGTTAAGTGCTACTTGGTTATCACGTCTCCTTTCCGTAGGACGGATTCCTTTTTTGTTGTGCCCCATGGGCCTAGGAAGGGTTTGGCACCAGCCAAATCTGCCATTAGCAAGTGGATACGTCAGGCCGTTACTGCGGCCTATTCTGCCAAGGGAAGAGTTCCCCCTTTTCGTATCACTGCTCATTCCACTCGCGCTGTTGGGGCGTCTTGGGCTTTTCAGCACCAAGCTTCTGTTGAACAGGTTTGTAAGGCCGCCACTTGGTCTTCTGTTCACACTTTTTCTAAATTTTACAAAGTTGATGTGCGGGCCTCAGCGGATGTTGTTTTCGGCCGCAAAGTTCTGCAGACTGCAGTCGTTTAAGTTATGCTTCACCTGGCCTTGAGTTGCCCAGCCCTTGTGGACACTGCTTTTGGATGTCCCATGAAGTAATGAATATTTAAGAAGTGAAGCGGGGTGTGTGGCACACCAAGAATAATACCATTTTGTGAGTACTCACCTGAAAAATGGATATTGTTGGTGTGCCACACACCCCGCTTCACACCCGCCCTTTTCGGTATTACCGAAGCCTTTATATGGTGAAGCCTTTTTTATATCAAATTTGATTTTGAGGTTACTGGTGGAATACTGGTACCTTGTATTACTGCTTTGTTGATTATACTGGTGATTGAAGGGAGGTACCAGGTATATATAGGCCGGAAGGTGGGGCTCGTTACAAGACTTCCTCTCTGCACTACGTCACCTGCAGGTGATTAACCCATGAAGTAATGAATATTTAAGAAGTGAAGCGGGGTGTGTGGCACACCAACAATATCCATTTTTCAGGTGAGTACTCACAAAATGGTATTTTTCACTATATCCAGTCCGGGTCGTCCCAGAAGTAATGACATGTGGGTATTCCACCGCCAGGTGGCGCTCGACTGCAAGATCAAAAGCTGTCGCTCCTCCCGGCCCCCTATAAAAACATGTCTCATTATGATTTCCCAGTGTTCATCTTGCAGTCTTGCTGCTAGGATCGTTGGAACTCTCTCCTGGATATTGCAGCTGAGCGGGGCCTCCTAGCCTGTTGGCCGCTGCGGCCTTATTCCCACTGTTCCCGTGGACCCATTTTTGCCTCCCAGCCATGGCTGATCGGGACGGTGAAGGTAGGGAGAACGTCGGGGTCAGGCGTTGGCAGAGCTAGGGTCAGGGACGCAGACCCTGAACGAAGGGTAGCTGATGGTGAGCCTACAGGGGGGGAACCACTCATGCCCACTGGGTTTTTTTCATAGCCCTCCCTGCCCCACAAGCTTTATTATTGTGTTGTGCTTGGTGAACTTCACTTTATTCATTGATGTCTTGGACTCTGCAGAGTCCCCTTGTGCGCTGGCTTGCACTGTGTTTTGGCTACTTCCCTCCCTCGCTCCCTCGAGGCTCCTGCTCCTCTTCCCTCTCCATCTTGCTCTGCACTATGAGGGAGGGGGGGGGCGACGTCGCTGCTTGGCGGAGGCTTTTTGCTCTGTTGTGAGGCCGCGGCCTCTGCTGAGGGATGCGCACTGCGCGCTCGTCGCCTGGCTGGTTGTGGGCCCCTCCATGTGCCGCCCTGCTCTCCACTTCCCCGGGCCCCCCATTCATCTTGGGGGCGGGCGCCGGTTTTCGCGGCGTTGGCGGGGGGCGGGGCCGCGTGCTGAAGCTTTTTCGCGTCACTGCTGTGCGGCCCGACCCTCGAGGAACGCGTGCAGCTGCCTTCTCTGCGCCATTTTGCCTGCTCTTCCTGCACGCTGTGGTTGTCCCCCTGAGCTGATGCTATCGCGGTGTCGTGTGTCCCTCATGCTAAACAGCCTTATTGTGGTGCATGTGCTGTGGGATGCTTATGTTTTTTTTCTGCTTATGTCTTCTAGGTGGGCCCCCTTGATAGATTAAGGGTTCTGGTTCCTCCCGGTCACCGCCCCCCCTCCCTCCGCGCCCTCTCCCTATTAAGAGGGATCGCTAAGAGGGACTAATTCGGAGGGCTTACTTGGTTTGGGCCGATAATGCCTTGTGACCTATATACCATTACTCTAATCACCATAATGGAGGCTTCTGGGGATAATGAGCTACGGGCCCCATCTGGGTGGGTGAAGCTCTGCCCCATGTGCGGTTTCAGTCCTCTGGGTGGACTCAGCACGGTTTGTGTCACTTGCACCAGGAGCGTCTATTTGAAGTACGATCGGGTGGGCGTATCTGCCCCTAGCCGGTTATTGCCTACAACCTCTCCAGAACCCCCACTACTGTATTCAGCCCCCAGCGAGGGTGAAGCCGGCAGGGGGCCCCGTGTTGATCTGGCATACCGGGTGGTCAGCTTTGAGAGACAGATCTCCGGCACGACTCCTAAGAAGGCCACCATATCGAGCCCGTTTACTCGGATAACGATGATTATGACCTCTTGGGAGATCAGGACTCCTTGGAGGAGGGCAAGTTACATGAGGACTCTATTTCCACTGTGGATTATTCTTCCGGCTATGACAGCTGGCCTGGCTCTTTCTCGGTGAGGATATGTGGCTCCCCGATGATACAGAGAGGTTGCTGGCTGCTGTGTTTGAGACTTTGCATATTGTCCCTCCTAAACCGGCTAAATGGAAGCAGGGTGATTGATTTCGGGCCTGAGAGACAGAGACTTGTCTTTCCTGAACAGGCCCATTTTTCTAATATGGTCTTCAAGGAGTGGGAAAGGCCTAACAAGCTACCGTCGGTGCCTAAGGGCCTGGACAGGCGGTATCCCTTCCCCGAGGAGCTGGTCCGTTTTTGGTCCCGTCCCCCCCGAAGTGGATTCCCCTGTGTCGGGGTTATCCAACATTACGGTTATGCCGTCACCCGATACTGCTTCCTTGCGTGATCCAGCTGACAGGCGTATCAGCTAATTTGTCATGCCTTCACCTTTGCTGGTGCTGGTTTTCGCCCTGTGTGTGCCGCGGCTATTGTCTCCTTAGCCATTGGAAAGAAGGTGATACGTCTTGTGGATATTGCTAAGTCTCGCAAGCGGGCCCGTGAGTATGAAGAAATCAAAGCTTGCGTGGAGTTTATTGCCTTTGTTGCCTCTGCCATGAACGATGGTGTCCGGCTCGGTGCCAGGGTTTCGGCCCTGCTTGTTGCGCTCCATCGCTCGCTTTGGTTGCGCCAATGGTCGGCTGATGCCGCGGCCAAGAAGTCGCTCACTAGTATCCCCTTCGTGGGGCACAGGTTGTTCGGGGAGCGTCTGGACCTCCTGATCAAGAATGGTAGACTTCCTCAGCGGCGGAAGCCTGCGCGGCCCTTTCAAGGTTCTTCTGTCTATCGCTCCTTTCGAGGAGGAAGAGGCTCTTCATTTTCAGGTGGCCGCAGAAAGTTTTGGGGACGTGGTAGGTCCCGCGGTCGACCCAATCCCTCCTGGGGGTCCAAGTCCAAGCCCCCTACCAAGTCCCCTCAGACATGAGGAGGCGCCCTCACCCATCCGGGTGGGGGGACGGCTTCTGCTATTTGCTCATGTCTGGAGACAGCGCGTCTCAGATCGGTGGATTCAGGAGGTGGTGTCCTCCGGTTACAAAATAGAGCTGGCAGTCAGGCCGCCCTCAAGATTTCTTCAGTCTTGAATATCCCAGAACCCAGTGCAGGCACAGGGCCTGAGAATGGCCGTGCAGCACCTCCTGCGGTAAGGAGTGATTTGTCCTATGCCTCGTCAGGAACAGGGCCAAGGCTTCTACTCCAATCTCTTTACTGTTCCCAAGAAGGGCGGTACATTACGCCCTATCCTGGACCTGAGGGGTCTCAACAGGTTTGTAAGAGTCAGGCATTTCTGCATGGAAACCTTACAGTCGGCGGTGAGCTCGCTTCGGCTCGGCGACTTCATGACCGCGGTGGACATCAGGGATGCCTATTTGCACATCCCGATAATACAGGGACATCAGAAGTTCCTGAGATTTGCTCTGGAGGACCACTATTACCAGTTAGTGGCTCTGCCGTTCTGGATATCCTCAGCCCCCCTGGTTTTCACCAAGGTGCTGGCAGGTATCATGGCTCTTCTGAGGATTCAGGGCATTCGTGTACTGCCTTATCTGGACGATTTACTGATTGCGGCTCAGTCCCTTCAGCAGGCTGAGAGCAACATACGGATGGTGTTATCCACTCTAGAGGCCTTCGGATGAGTAATCAACTACCCCAAGTCTTAGGTCATTCTGTCAATGGTGAGGGTCCTTCCTGGGCATGACGTTGGACACCTCTCAGGTCAAGGTTTTCCTGCCACAGCAGAAGGTGTTGGGCCTTCAGACGCAGCTGCAGACCTTGCTGTCTTGTCAGCGGCCGTCGATACATCTGGGGATGAAACTGGTGGGCCTGATGGTGTCATGTTTCGAGGCAGTGCCCTTCGCCCAATTCCATATGAGACCTCTTCAATTGAACCTGTTGGCTGGCTGGGACCGGAGGCAGGAGTCGCTGGAACGGGAGTTCTCACTGTCCCCCCTGACCAGACAGTCCCTTGTGTGGTGGCTGGACCCCAGAAAGCTGTTGGTGGGCAAGTCCTTTCTGACTCCCAGGTGGGAGATAGTTACCACGGATGCCAGTCTGACTGGCTGGGGAGGCGTTTGGCTGACGCAGAAGATCCAGGGTCAGTGGGGTCCGCAGGAGAACCACTTGCCCATAAATCTCCTGGAGCTGAGAGCGATCCGGTTGGTGCTTCTTCATTTGACTCAACATTTAAGGGGTCGTGTGATCCAGGTTCGCTCGGACAATCAGACGGCCGTCGCCTACATCACTCACCAGGGTGGGACTCGGAGCAAGCGAGCCCTCAAGGAGGTGACCCAGATTCTGACTTGGGCAGAGGAGAATGTTCCCTGCATCTCAACGGTTTACATCCTCGGGGTAGAAAACCAGGAGGCAGATGCCCTGAGCAGGAACGCCTCACGCCTGGGGGAATGGTCCCTCAGCAACAAGACCTTTCAGGCTCTGCGCCTCCGCTGGGGTCAGCCGAACGTGGACCTGTTTGCGTCCAGGCACAATCACAAGCTCCCAAGGTTCGTCTCCCTCTCAAGAGATCCTCTGGCCTTTGCCACAGACGCTCTAGCAATTCCTTGGATGGAGTTCGGGCTCCTTTACGCATTTCCTCCGTTTCCACTCCTGGGCCGAGTGCTGCGCAAGATAGCCCAGGAGTGGGTACCAACCATCCTGGTGGCTCCTCACTGGCCGAGACGGAGTTGGTTTGCAGACATAGTTCAGATGTCAGTGGATCATTACATCATGCCCGACGACCCAGGGCTTCTCACACAGGGATCGCTGCGGCACCCCAATTTACAGACGCTGGCTTTGACGGCCTGGCTTTTGAGACCTCAATCCTGATGGAAAAGGGCCTGTTGGCCACAGTTGTGCGTACCAAGATTCAGGCACAGAAAAGTCTTCTTCCATGATATACTACAGAGTTTGGCATGTTTACATTGCTTGGTGTGAATCCAAGAGTCTCCTTGTTGCACATTCTCTATCTCTAGGATCTTGGAGTTTTTACAACACTGTTTAGGCTTGGGTCTCCAGTTGAGCACCCTCAAGGGCCAGGTCTCTGCCTTGGCTATCTTTTTCCAGAGATCCTTTGCCAATCATAGATTGAGCGACCTTTTTCCAGGGTGTTACCCACGTACGTCCCCCACATAAGCCTGTATTACCGGTGTGGGACTTGAATTTGGTACTCTCTGCTCTCCAGGGTCCTCCCTTCGAGCCTTTGTGCGATGCCGCATTGCCTATTTTGACGCTCAAGGTAGTCTTTTTGGTAGCGATCACCTCGGTGCATCACGTGTCAGAGCTGGCTGCGCTTTGTATGAAGCATCCTTATTTTGAGAGGCATAAGGATAAGGTGGTTTTTCGCTTTAAACCTGATTTTTTGCCTAAGGTCGTGTCTCCCTTTCATCTTAATGAGGAAGTGGTCTTGCCTTCCTTGTGTCCAGCACCGACTAATTCTAAGGAAAGGACCCTCCATGTCTTGGATGTGGTCAGAGCCATCAAGTATTACCTGGTTGCGACTGAATCCTTCAGGAAATCGGATTTGTTCTTTGTTCTAACGGAAGGTTCTAGGAAGGGCTTGCCGCCAGCCAAGTCTACTCTTAGTAAGTGGATCAGACAGGGGGGTGGTGCAAGCATATTCTGCCAAGGGGAAGGAACCCCTTTTCTGATCACAGCGCATTCTACCAGAGCTATTGGTGCCTCTTGGGCTTTTCAACACCAGGCATCTGTTGAACAAGTTTGTAAGGCCGCCACTTGGTCTTCCGTTCATACCTTTACCAAGTTTTACAAGGTTGATGTTAGGGCCTCAGCTGATGCTGTCTTTGGCCAAAAGGTGCTTCAAGCGGTAGTGACATGAACTACATGCTGTTCCGCACTGGGCATCCCGCCCTAAGGGACACTGCTTTTGGATGTCCCACATGTCATTACTTCTGGGACGACCTGGGCTGGATATAGTGAAAAATACAATTCTGTGAAACTCAACTGTAGAATTGTTTTTGACTATATCCAGTCCAGGTCGTCCCCGCCCTTGTTTTCATTATCTCTGGTTTGCCTGTTATGGTGATTACCATTTTTATATTGGACCGTTGTCCTTAAGTTTAGTTTTGGAGAGAGTACATGGTTTCTTGGCCTCCTGGCTTGTCTCTCTTTTCTTACTGCTATTTAACCACTGGGAAATCATAGTGAGACATCTGTTTTTATAGGGGGCCGGGAGGAGCGACAGCTGCAGTCGAGTGTTGAATCCGTCCGGGTCTCCTCTTTCATTTGGTGCCATCCGAGCCCCCACGGGGGATCCAGGAGAGCCCCCGGAATAGGTCCCCCCCCCCCCCGCTTCGGCAGCAGCAGCTGCTAACTGTAAAAAAAAAAATAAAAAAATAAAAGTGACATTTACTTACCTGCAGTCTCCTCTTCACTGGGGGGGGGGGGGGAGCCTCCGATCGCCCCCCCCCCAGGCTGCTTAGTCTTCAGGCTCAAAATGCCCTCTCCCCCTGCCTTCCGATGGGTGCCCTTGACTGAGCCCTTGGGGGCGGGGCTTATGACATCACTCCCGGGTGTCGTCCCGGCTCTCCTCGGCTCAGCTGTCAGATGCCCTGGTGATCGCTGGGCAGAGCAGATGCTCTGATCCCCTGCCCCCCCCTCCTCTGGCCAGCGATCACCAGGGCATCTGACAGCTGATCGACACAGGAGCTGACAATCGGGTGAGGTGAGTAAAGAAAAAAAAACTTTTTTTTTTTTTTTTAATAAATTACATTTCGTGTGGTGTGTGTGTGTGTGTGTTTTTTTTTTTTTTAATGTTAACCCTTTGTGAGCTGGTAAGGGGTCCATGAGACCCCTTATACCAGTTCACAAGGCTGGGGACTGGCAAGTCACCTGCAACTAGCGGGTGACTTGCCATTAACCCCCGCACCCCCAATTACCTGCCACTCCAAAGGCCGGGGGGGGGGGGGGGGCAGAAGAGCCCGGGCCCACGCAGGCTATGTGGGCTTGTAGGCTGACGGGGGGGGGGGGCCAGAAAAGCTGGCCCCTCCACTCTGTTCCTACAAGCCCCCATAGCTGGTCCCGGGCTGGTTATGACGGGTAGGGGGGACCCTATGTAATTTTTTGGGGATTTTTAAGGATTAGGGCTAGCCTAACCCTTAAAATTCCCCAAATAAAGCCCCCCCTGGCTGGGGGGGGGGCCCATGTCATTTTTTTAAATTAACCCCTTATGTTTATGGTGTGGATAGTATTATTTTATTTGTAAATGTTATAAAGTGCTCTTTTCAGTTTGGGGGGTCTCCTGGGCAAGAACGGGGGGCTACCAATGCATATGTGGTACCGTTGTAATCAGGAGTAATGGGGCTTTCACATGCAATATGGTTTTCATAAAAAAAAAACAAATGTTTTATTTAAAACAAAGGGGACAATTGTCTAAAAAATATTTTATTTATTTTTTTTGTTTTTTTACGCAAAAATATTTAAAAAACAGTAGAAAAATTACAAACAAGACATTTCATGTTAAAGCCTAAACTCTGCTGCAATATATATATATATATATATATATATATATATATATCTTCCCTTGACAGTACCTATGCATGTTGGGTATCGTTCTGTTCGGAGCATGTTGCTTTTTGAGATTGTACTTGTTTTTTCTTGTTTTCATATAGTTTTATTTAGGAAAATTATTCCTTTTTTTTTCTTTTTTAGGGAAACTTTGTGCAACCAAAGAAGACATTGAGGGATTACTTCCAGAAAACTAAGCCCACATAAACAGGCTTGGTACGCCTAGAAAGCTTGAGGCGTGTACTTCCAGAGAATATATAGTTTGTGGGGAGTATTTCAAATGTTAAGGGTTGTTTTTCTGGAAAAACTGCAAGGTTTTTTGACAAACTTACATTTTTTATTACAAAAAAAACACTACAAATTGCAAAAAATAGATGTTTTTGTACATATTTCACCAAAAAGTATTGAGAATACACGAAAAAAAGGCCAAACAAGACATTTCATGTTGAAGCCCAGACTCTGTTGAAAAAAACAATATATAATTTTCCTGGGAAATCCCTGGAAATCCTTTCAAAAATCACAGTTGAACATGTGTAGCGCAAAATAGTGAAACATGGTCTGGCAACAGAGGGTGACAAAAGCTGCAGGTAGGCTGGCAGCGAAAGGGTTAAAGCATTTATTAACACCTTTATTGTTTGTTCTCTTTGAATTATGCCTTATTTTGGACTCTTTTGCCCTTATTTTCGCGATATTAAGGAAAGTTTAATGAATTGAAGCATAAGGCACATTTTGAGTTTACTTTAAATCTGTTTTTATTGAAATTTTTTATAAGGTGAATGTAAGGTAAATAGCATCTCTATGGGACATTCAAACCAAACTGGAGTGACCTGAAAATACGTCCAGTTGCATAAAGGTACATACCAGTCAGACCATCAGACAGATCACAAGGATATTACCACCACAAATTTCAAAATAGCATGAAAATGCCTGAGCACAGAAATGATTGATTGTTAACCCAAGGACTAAAGAAAGCATTATGTGGGAAATCATTTTTTCGGATAGGCACAAGAAAGAGTCAGAAAAGAAAGAAAGAGTTAAGTAAGAGCACGGGGGTGGGGTGGGGCTGGAAATGGGGGGAAAAAGGAGTGGGGTAGAGAGAAATCAGTAAGCACAAATCACCTAGTTTCAACTGATGGAAGAAAGCCACAAAAGCAAAAGGTGGATCTCAGGTTAGATGTCCATAATTTACAGTAGTAGAAGGGGTCCTTTAATGACACCCAGGGGAGACAGAGTTGGTAAAATTTCTGAATTTAAGTGAAGGATCTCCATTCCCTCCAAAAAAATAATCTGTGTGTACCATTATCTAGGAAAAAGAGGTTTACAGGATCTATACAAAGATTTTATAATTGTGAAAAGGCAGTGTAGTGTGATTAAGTAAATAGTGTGGGGCAGACAAATCCATTTTAATAAGAATAAGTTGCATTGAAGCGTTCACCTCCTGCCAGTATTTTTCTGTTGGGCAATTTTACCAAATTTGATTAAAACCCCTTGTTCCTTGCTGCATCTCCAACGTACATCCAATATATTGGGATACATTTTATGTGGGTTCTGCCCCAGCATGTCAACAGCTTATAGTTCGTCTCTTGGATAAAGCTGTTTATAGAGTCTTTAGACATCAATTTGTACATTGTGTCCCAGTCCACATTAGTAATGGGCACACCTAAGTCTTTCTCCCATCTATTTTTCCAAAAGGTCTCTTAGGACACTGGTGCCTTGCCTATCCGCTATTTATAGTTCCATGAAAGCAGATGGCTAACTTTCCCCTCACCAAGACAGGCATTCTAAAAGGGTGTCCTATATCTGGACGCACCTGCCATAATGTTTTTTCCTGTCAAGTAGTGCCGAATCTGTAGGTAAGTATAGAAGGAGAAGTCAGCCATATACTTTACTCTTCTTAGATCCCAAATTTAACGTTTTTAAAGAGATAGAATGCCAATGGGGAAGGCTTTCTGCTTCAGCTGTCAGTAAATCGCTAGCAAGACCTGGAGAAAAATCTGTATTACAGCGATTGGTGGTTATGGGACTTGAGTTGGAAGATATGTTGGGACATGCCTTGAATATAGATAAGGAAATCTTCGGAAATCTGTTTGGTAAATAAGCAGTTGTTCACTTTTTAAAGTTTTTAAAGGGTGTGAACTACAGCTAGTTCAAGTTGCCAGTTACCCTGGGTCACATATGCGATTGGAGATATTCTATTGCCACTGCCCTGGCTCATGTGACCCTCAATACTTGGAGGTTTCCCCTTCAAATTGTAACCCATTGGCCCCCAAGTTATTATGCCGGTATTCATACACAGACTAGAGGATGGTGCTGTTGCCCAGAGGGCTGCATCCATAGCTAGAGACGCTGTGAACATGTGCTGGATGTCGGGGACCTAGTCTGGGACCTGCGTGTGCGCATCCTGCCTCCACCCTGGGCAAGTAGGAACACTTATTACCTCAGACACCAGCCTGAATTTTTATAATGCTCCCCCTGGATCAGGCCCTGCAATTGTCTGCCAGCAGTTACTCGGGTTTGTTTTCCACGACTCCATGTGCCAAAGATAATCTGGACCATGTGATCACTGGTGGCCAATGCCAGGTTTTTGACTGGGGAGCGCCAGGCTTTCATCTCTGTATGTGAAAGGAGGCATCCAAATTAAAACAAAATACTGACAATACAGCCTTTGTCTAATCAAAACATGATATTATTAGTGTAAACAAATAAGCCGCATATATAAAAAATATATAAGACAGCAACTAGCCTGCCGTGGGTTCCTCAAAAATATATATGGGGGGATAATGTGTCAAATATATATTATCAGAAAATGAATTAGTGCTACAAAATGTGCATTAATTATACATAAGAAAGCTTTTTATGTATATAAATAGCACATCTAGGAATAAACTACTAATAATAAATAACCCCCTAATAAGTCCCTCTGTTAAGCAATAAATAATTATTATGCGAAAATTAAATTAGGTCGCAGGGCTGTGGAGTCGGTAGATAAATGTTCCGACTCCTCGGTTTTTTGTACCTCCGACTCCTCTCTATTAATATGTGAATGTATTTTATACATTCCTTGAAGGAAAGAAAGGCAACATACATGTCATTACTTCTAGCAGAGAGAGGTAGTTGGGCAGAAGCTGCCTTCTCCTTTCTGTGTGCTGATCTTCTGCTGAAGATAGGGCAGTGGGAGGATCCAGAAAGGGGCCTTTATTATAAAACATGATTTCCCTAGTAGAATCCCATAGTCATGTTTAAAGTTTAAGCTAACAATCGAAGTTTACACGTTTTTATAGCGTTTTACTGAATGACAGCAGTTTTTCCAATGGTACAGCTTCAGTCTTGAACTATTGATCCTCCATTCCCTTCACTTATACAAGTGTCTTTAGTCCTGCAAAAAACATATTTACTTAATCCCTTATCAGTGAGAGGCTAGGTTACCTATGGATTCCCTGTAACAGCAGAACACAACACTATGCAAAGTATAAGTATTGCCGCTTCTAATTGTGCGTTGCGTGCCATATAGTGAAGCACATGAAAATCATGCTTCTTCACGGTCACTTAACGTGTTCGTTTTGCGGTTACGTGAGGCACTGCATGCATGGGTCTTTATTCTTACAATAGAGAAGTCATTAATTATAACTTTTTGTGAATTGGGACATTTAAACTTGCTAAATCAAAATTTTGTAGGAGTCGGTGCATTGTTTGCCGACTCCGACTCCAGGTACCCAAAATTTACTCCGACTCCACAGCACTGCCTAGACCACGTGGAACAATAACCATTCAAAAAGAAACAAAAATGTGCTTGAATGGTGAACGTAAGATATGAGTTATATCAAAAGGACTTTTATATTCCATAAAAGGTTGTGCAAGGAAGCATTGATCATTGCTCTTCTGTTAAAGATTTGATTGTTCAGATACACAGAGAAGAACAACTAAACAGGAACTGGGGATTAAAAATGTCAAACTGTAGACGAGAAACCTTTTACGCTCAGGAGTTATAGGGTTTATAAATTACTTAAATGTAATCAATAAATTATTAGCCTTCAAAGCCGTTGTCAATTTATTGGCGTAATACAACTTAAATATCAATAAACATCCTTTCCCCCATTGACAAGCATGTTGCAGTGTAATTATACTGGGAGATGTTGCTAACTGATCCACCCTTTTTTAAAAGAGAGTTCAAATTCTACTATAGTAGTTCTGTAAAATAAGGTACATGTGGGCTGATTGAGGCTCATGGTCTGATACAGATAAGCTACATGAGGACAGGGTGGTACAACTTAGTGTATTTAAATCTGGTTGAGATGCACAGGAATGCTGACGGCAGTAGTTGAAGGCAGTTGAAGTTGAAGGCAGTACATAAGGTATTTTAGGGCCTAGCTTGTGGTGGCTAGACCTTGTCCATACAAAGCAAAAGGATGCTGCAGAAAATACATATAATTTGAAAGGAAATCGATCAACATAAGGTCCATTAGCCCTTCTAGTGCCAGCTACGTGAGTCTCACGGAGTAGCCTCTCCTACCATTAAGTGCCAGCTACGAGAGACTCACGTAGCTGACTTTAAAGCCCCATAGAAAAAAAAATATAAAAGTTAAAAACTCACCTGACCCCTCATTGCATTAGGCCCGGTCTTCTCTTCACCCGGGGGGGCAACCGATCCTCTCTCCTCTTCTTCTCTTCTTCAGGAGTGTCCAAAATAGCGCCCCCCCCCTGCTTCGGCCGATGGCACAATTAACTGTAAAAAAAAAGACATTTACCTGCGGCCGCGATCCCTCCCCCGGGCTCTTCCGTGGTGAGGAGAGGGCGAGAAATCGCCCTCTCCCTCACTTCCTGGGTCGCCGGCTGCTAGCCCTGCCCTTTGTGGGTGGGATGGGCGACGTCATTGATGACCCGGTAGCCGGCGACCCGAGAAGCTCAGTTGCTGAGGGGGATCGGAGAAGGAATGTTGGAGGGGGCGAGATGGCTCTGATCTCCGCCCCCCCAAGCCCTGTTCCACCGATCACCGGCAGCTGCCATCAGAGTGTCGTGGGACATGATCGAGATATCGGAGGTGAGTAGAAAAAAAAAATAATAAATGTCATTTTTTTATTGTGTGTGTGTGATTTATTTTTACTGTTAACCCCTTGTGAACTGGTAAGGGGTCCATGAGATCCCTATACCAGTTCACAAGGCTGGGGGCTGGCAAGTCACTTGCGGCTAGCGGGTGACTTGCCATTAACCCCGGCACCCCCAATTACCTACCTCCGCAAAGCCCGGGGGGGGCAGAATAGCCCGGCCCACGGAGCTTGTAGCTGGCAGGGTGGGGGGGGGCCAAAGCTGGCCCCTGCGCCCTGTTCCTATAAGCTCCCATAGCTGGTCCTGGGCTGGTTATGATGGGTAAGGGGGACCCCATGTCATTGTTTGGGGGGAGGGTTTTAAGGGTTTTTAACCCTTAAAATTTCCCCAAAAATGCCCCCTCCTCCCAGGAGGTTGTATTTTATTTGTAAATGTTAAAAAGTGCTCTATTCAGTTTGTGCATATGTGGTACGGGAGAAATGGGGCTTTCACATGCAATATGGTTTTCATTAATAAAACACGTTTTATTTAAAATAAAGGAGGCAATTGTCTAAAAAATATGTCATTTATTTTTTTGTTTTTTACGCAAAAAAAAACAGGACAAAAATTACAAACAAGACATTTCATGTTAAAGCCTAAACTCTGCTTCAAAAAATATATATATCATTTTCCTGGAAAAATCACGGTTAAACATGGCGCAAAATGGGGAAAAATTACCTGTCAACAGAGGGTGACAAAACTTCAAGTAGGCGGGCAATTAAAAGGGTTAATAGTACCTATGCATGCTGGGTATTGTTCTGCTTGGGGGATCTTGTGCTTTCAGATTTACCTTGTTATTCTAAGTATGTCACACACCCCGCTTCAAGACATTCATTACATGTGGGTATACTGACCTGTAGATGGCGATCTTGCAGAGATGTCAATAAAAAAAGGTAAGACCCTCCAGGCCCATAAATACCTGGGACCTCACACTCATTCCCCAGTCTTTCATCTCTGCAGAGGCGAGCAAGTCAGAAGATGATGTCTCCTCCTTGCAGGTAGCCGGGATGACTCCCGGCCCTCTATTCTTCTATTCCTGCCGGGATCCCTTTATTTACATCACTTGCCTCCCAGACTAGGCTGCTGGTCCGGGCAACGGTAGATGGCACCCTAGGTGCTCAGGAGCTGTGAGACCCCATAACAAGGGGTAGGCGGCAAACCGGGTTGGTGACCCCGGTTTGGGATGCCCCGTCCCTTGGCCCCTACCCTAGCATGGATTCCCCCTCTCCCGGATACCCTTGGGGGGGCGGGTCCTTATGGATTCATCTTTTTATTATATTGTGTGTGTGTGTGTGTGTGTTGTGCATGTTTACTACTCAGGCTGGCGCCGGTGGTCCGGCGTTTAAAAAAAAAAAAAAAAAAAAAAAAAAAAATGGCGGATGTAGGCGCCCAAGAGGAGCTTCTTCCTCTCAGGGCGGGGGGCCGGGCACTCGCGTGCGAACCGCGCCGGCCCGCCCTCCCTCTTCCTCTGCACACTACGTGCCTGCCATCCCCTATTGCCTGGCGTGCGGGACTCCAGAGGGGTGCCGGTTGGGTGAGTGGCCTGTGGCCCATCAGTTTTACTTATTGATTATGCCCCTCCCTGGGGCTGCTGGGCAATGCTCTGCTATTAACTCTTTGCTAGCATCTGATTGTGTGTTTGTGTGTTTCAGGTGTGGACCATTGATCCTATTAAAGGGGGATTCTCCCGGTCCTAGGGTCCCTGGTTAAAATTTAGTTGGCTTAAAATTCCTCCCACTCGGGACTTAATCCCGGGTTGCATTACAGCGTAATTCCCTCTGGGCATTATATATATATATATTTATATATATATATTAAAAAATCACCATATGGAGGCTTCCCCGGATACTGGGCTTGTACCCCCCTCGGGGCAATCCAGGCTGTGTTTGGGGTGTGGGGTATCCCTTTTGGGGGATGATGTATTCTTTGTGTACCCTGTGTGCAACGGTCTATTACGCGGCAGACCGGATCTCAGGCGTCTGGTTCTGCTCCGCCAGTCTCCTCTCCGTCTCCCCCTCGCTTGACACGTACCCCATGTGATGCGGTCATTGGAGGGGAGTCGCAATCTGAAGTGTGTGCCAGATTGGCCAATCTTGAAAAATTGTTTTCCAGTGCCGTTGCTAAAAAGGCCACGGCAAAGCGAAAACGTGTATACAGCCACGCAAGCCCTTGATATGGAGGAGTTTGACTCCCTGGATTGGTCTGATTGTTCCCCGCGCGAGGAAGGGGAGCTGTATGAGGAGTCTGAGGGCTCCGATGATCAGCAGTTTGTGGGCGCTGATACCGAGCAGGGCCAGGAGGATTCCTTGGATACCCCTAGGGTCCTGGCTCATATGTTTGAGGTCCTGGCTATCTCTCCCCCCGAGGCAGCTCCTCCGCTGAAGGGGGAGTTCTTTGAGGTGACCAAGCCGCGCTTGGAATTTCCTTATCAAAAGTATTTTGATGGTATCATTCTCAAGGAATGAGAGAGGCTGACTAGGCTTCCGGGTGTCCCTCTGGGTTGGGACAAAAAATATTCCTTTCGGGCGGACGCGGTGAAGCACTGGTCCCCCCCCCCCCCGAAGTGGGTGCTCCTGTTTTGGGGTTTTACAGTTCCTCAATCCTGCATTCTCCGGAGTGCACTACTCTCAAGGATGGTGAGGATAAACGCATTGACCAGATGGCTTGTCATGGTTTTGCCAGTGTTGGGTCGGCCC